>JAGFMF010011662.1:5865034-5964133 GCA_019455555.1 Galemys pyrenaicus
CTCCCCGCTCTCTGTGGTGAATCCTCTCACCCCCCACACCTCTGGCCTGTACCCCAGTGCTTGTACGCATAAATAAATAAATCTTTAAAAAAAAAAAAATCTCAATTGCAATGGAGTCTAGAGGTAGGTTTTTGCAGAATCCAGGCTCTAGATGAGTATCTGTTATGAAAATAGATAGGCTAGTGAACAAAGCCATGACCGTGGTGGCTTCCTGGTCATTCTTATCAATACAGTCAGTTTGGATAAGTTCATCCAGTTATTCTTATAAATACAGGTTAGTCTTGAATTTGAATATATAAAAAAACAATATACTGCCTAGCCCAAATTATAAAGTATAGCACACTACATTAGGTATTCATGCTTCACAACAGACTGATGTGTATTGTAAATTGCATAGCTAACTTCTATAATGAATTTGGACACTTTTAAATGAGGGAAGATTCTTAGTCTACCAGACTCAACTGGATGCTTTCTGTAAATGAGTTAATGTATTTAAAGTTCTTCGACGATTTCCTGGCCCAGAGTACCACTGTGTAAGTGTCGATTGTCATGATCTTGGAGTTTATTGTGACTTTGTCAGATACTGAAGTTGGTGAATATTTCCAGCCTTCTGCTAGTTCACAGTCTAAGCAGTGATTAGTTAGTTCTCCCCACCTAACTCATTTATTCTTCCTCTCTGTCCTAAACTCCGTCTTCCCCTTACATTATTGCAATAATCATCTAGAAAAACAATCTGATGTCCTGGTTTCACAGACAGTGACTCAAATATAATCACTTTTCCTTCCACTCCTCTTCAAGCATGCATTGTTAACAATATGCTATTTTTTGATGAAGATGAAATTCAAGTCCTGTGAATTTTGACAGATATATACAACCATTCAAGAATCACCCTGATAATGATATATCACATTTCCAAAGTTCCCTGTACACTTTTCATTCGCTCTCCATAATTTAGGTGTAAATCCATTTCTGATTTGCCTGTTCTCCATATAATATGTTCACAAAATACGTACCGCATATAAATAAAATTATAACGTATGCATTCTTTAGTTTGGCTTCTTTCTTCAGCATAATGCTTTTTTTAAATTCATCCACAATGTTCATTCCATTTTTTACTGCCAAATAAGAATACATAAGATAGTTTTATCCATTTTAAAGTCTTCATTATTGATTTCTAACGCAATTCCATATGGTCAGACAATGTACTCTATATGATTTCAATTACTCTAATGTATTGAGCTTTGCTTAATGGCCCAATAAATTAGTCTATTTTGGTGAATTTAACACTTTGCACTTGAAACACAATTTTTTTTCATGTGTTATTGATCACAGTGTTCCACAGATATCATTTAAGCCATCTTGATTTTAATTGAAATTTTTCCTACATATTTTTACCTATGTAGAGGTCTTTAGAGTGGGATGTTTATATCTACTACTGTGGTTATGGAATTACTAATTTCTCACTTTTCCAATTTTTACTTCATCTATTTCAAGGCTTTGTTAGTAGATGAATCTCCTTTTGCAATTATCGTGTCTTTCTGATGAACGAATCTTACTGTGATTATGGCTCTCTCTATCCTTGGAATACTCTCTGCCTTGATGTCTAGCTCCTCTGATACTACAGCAGCCACTGCTCTTCTTAAGTGCGCGTGGTTCTCTAAGACCATGCATCAGGCTACTGGATGAGCCTCCCTCTTCTGCTTCACATCGGTTCCAAGGAGAATCCCACAGGCTTTCAAACCAAGGGTCCCCTGGCTACTGTCTGGCTGTTTGCTAAACTTTCTCTTTGTTTTGTTTTTCAGAAGCTGAAGCACGCTGCCCCTAGGCATGGTTTTCCTCACATCTGTGTTTGGGTTTCAGTGCACATCTTATATCTATGAATGTGTGCCTGCCTTTTCGCGACCAAAGTTTCAGCTCTTCAATTTCTAAAGACTGTTTGATGAGCTGCAGTTATGCATAGGTCAAACCCAGTGGCATTAAGACAGTGTCCCTGAGGTCCAGATTCGTTTTATCCAATTTCTTCTCTCTTTTCTCATTTAAATCATTTATATTGATCTAGTTTCACATGCACTGGCTCTTCCATCATCTCCATCGTTTCACGAATCAATTCAGTCAGTTATATTTCATATTTTTTTCTGTGTATTTTAAGAGACACCAGCTCCACCACCAGACACAAAAGGGAGTGTGGAACACATGACATGGGCTTAGCCCATCGGGCACCCCCCTCCGACCTTCCAGGACGACTGTGGGACCAGCTCAGGAAAGGGCAGAGGTCACAAGTCAGGTAGTTCTGTGACTGGGAAGCCCACCTCTGGAATTTTCGCTGGGTTCTTCAAGACAAAGACACGTTCCCATTTTCCTCTTAGTGTTATGGTTATTTGATCTGGAACTTTGAAGTAATGTTCCTCTGAGAAGGTTCACTAGTCAGGTCACCTTTCCGCTCAAACTTCTGTTTGGTTTTAACTTTGTTTAGAGTAAAAGCAAACATTCTTTTTATGACTGAAATGACCTTGAGGGTCTTCTCCCCTGGTCTACCTGTCAGACATCTTTCCTACCTCCCTCTGCTCCAGTCACACTGTCCTCACTCTCAGCAGACACAGTCCAGCTTCAGATACTTCGCTTTGGTTTCCCGCTGTTTGGAAGACTCTGAGGAGAGACCCCAGGGTGCCTTTCTCTAGGGCATCCCAAGACCACTCTAATTCAAACTCTTCCTTCAGAGTTTCCTTCCCTTGACAACCTTTCCTGTCTGCCCAATTAAAATTTGTCTTTCCTCACCACCTTCTGCCCGTTACCAGGGATTCTTATTTATTTTTTCTTTTCCCTGAATAGATACACAAACACACATACACTCACACACACTTTGTAAATTCAGTAGTTGTTGAATTAAACCAACAGCGACTCCTGCATGGAGTCTGATTTAAAACTCCCATGGAAATAGGAAAAGAGGTGACAAGTGTCTGTGTTCTTGGAATCTGAGCCAAGTTGTGCCTGAAGCTAAATCCCTGTCATTTGCTTTTTTTAAATTTTTGAGCCGACACATACAATACACATTTTGTGGTTTCACCTTTTTCTTTGCATTGGTTTCTGTGTTTTCAGAAAAAATCTAAACAATATTCTTTTTTTATCATTGGTATTAATATTACTTTCACATTTTATTCTACTCATGGGACAATTTATATTCTGCATGTTATGAATATGCCAGACAAGACAATATTAAGAGACTCATTATTTTATCATCACCATCTACAAAATAGTATTTGAAGTTGTCAGAAAATTGTGGTGTCTTTTTAGCAATTAAGATAAAAATGAAATGTCATTTGGTAAATATATGTATTTTTTGAATCTCCAGTTAACTAAGAAGGTAAGAATCATTTGTTTCACCAACTTACTTGTGCACGAGTGTACTTTTACTCTCAGTGCAGAGACTGTGCTTCATTTGTGAGAGTGAGAGGAAGCCTATAGAAGGAAAAGAGAAAATTTTACAATTTCCGATTTGTACATTGTTATGAGAAATATCCTCCCCAACTAAAACTGATACCTGTAAAAACTGACAAGTTGTGTAACGAAATTAAATATAGTAGAAGAATATCCAGGAAGAAGTGCTATTTGATCTAAACTTTCAGATAAAGAATGATAAATGATAAGTACAAGGAACAAGAAAAGTAGACAGTGTACTCAAGGACTAGAGTATAACCTTTGATATAATTCTGCAGTGAAGGGCAATATTTGGGAACAGAGCTTTGGCAACCAAACAAGAAGGTTAAACTATCTTTCCTGGGAGTGCAGAGGACTCACAGCGGTGGGCATCAAGGAAGGCGCTATTGATAGAACATGATGTGATTAGACATACATAGGATAAATGTATCAATATTATATATTGGAAAGGGTAATAGGAGCTTACTCTTTAACCAATACTGTATAATGTGACTCTAATCTAGTCTTAGGATATTAAACTGAGAAGTTCCATTTCTTACTTTCATTTTCCTAATACACTCGTGTCATTCATTGCTCATTCTGAATTACAGTTCCTGTAATCCCATAATTTCCCATGTTTTCTCATGCAACCTCACCTACTTCCATGTTTTCCAGAGCACCAGGCAAGCCCATCTCTTCCATACATTGGGAGAAATTCTGTGACTATTTAACAGCAGAGTTGTCTGCTCAGGGACATATTCCCTGCCCCCTCTTCAATAGCAGATGCACCGTGGGGCTTCCTGGGGAAGGAGAACACAGAGCAAACAAACATAATTTGAAGTTAATTTCCAAAATACCAATATGGTTCTGATACAGCATCATGCTGTAATTCAGGCAGGCAGCTCATTTAAAAAGATGATATTACTGAAATTAATTGGAAAGTTCAACAGAACACAGCTCTTATGAGAATAGCACTGAAGTATTCACTATATAAAAGGATCAGAAAGATGAATTGTTCTTGTCCGCAAATAATTACCGACGTTGTGTGAGTTGTGTACCTTAGCGATCCTTCGTACAGCTTACCAACATAGCCTGCTAGTTCTTTCTTATCACACCTGCTAGTTTATTCAAACGACCAGGGTATCAGGCCAGATCCTGGCGCGGAGACGCTCTCCTGGGGCTCGGTGCCCCGAGAGTCCGCAGGGGTCAGGAGGTACCCTCACTTTGGCCACTGTCGGGTCTCGACCCCCCGCCGGGTAGAAACGTCCAAAGTGCTGGTCCGAGGCCCGAGGCGCAAGAGCGCCAGGCTGCGCCCGCTGACCTTTCAATACATCAGCGGTGCACGCAGTGTGGCAGTGTGGAAAGAGCTTCTGCAAATTTCAACAGGACGAGACTCAGCATGTGTTTGTGGGGGGGCACCAGAGCGCCGGAGGTGAGGCCGGACAACCTCATCAGGGGCGGGTCCCCCTCGAGGGGGCGCATGGCGCCTGGGGACGCTTGCGCAGACGCTAACACGAGCGGCCGTCAGGATGCCGGGATGGAGACTCCTGCAGTCACTTGCGCTGCGGCTCTGAGCATCACCCTCACTCTGGAGGCTTAAAACAAGGAAACTTTTCTCCTGTCCTGCAGGTCCGGGTCAGAATCCCGCGCACAGTGCGGGAGCTTCCATGTTCGGACGGCCTCGGGCGCCGTCTGGGCGCAGGATGCTGCTCGGGAGGAGCGGGTTCCTGTGGTTGTCAGGCCCCATTTTACCTCTGGCTGTTGTTGGGGCCTCTCTCTGCCTGGATGTGGCAGCTCCTGGCCCCAAGTCCCAGACAGAGCAGAAGGGTTCACGTTCTCCAACGCCAGAAATGCCACCTCTCCCGTCGCTTCTGCGGCCGCAGGAGGAGCATCTGTGCTGTAGAGGCCCTAGGGTTAGCTCTGATTCCCTTGCATTTGGCTTCATTCAGTTCACATCTGCAGTCTCGCTCCCCAGCAGGGCCTCTGTTTCCCTTTGCTGTGACCAGGAGATTTGTACACACCCAGAGCTGAGACTCTAGGAGGCTTGGGTGGGCAGATCCCTCATCGCAGATGCTATTAGGGAGAGATGAAATTCAGACAGCCGCGAACAGTAAGAGCTGAAGAAAGAGCAGCTGTAACTCGCAAGCACAGTGCTGAGATGCAGCAACCACTGAGGTTGCACAGGCAAGGTTGGTGAGCCGGCATTGAGTGTTAGGAGAACACAGCAAAGGTCAGCAAGGAAGAAGGCCATGGGCTGATTCCTGGAGAGAGAGTCCAGTTCACGGCGGCAGATACCCTGCAGGATTAAAAAAAAAAAAAAAGCCAGAAATCCAGGTTGGCAACTATTTCCAGAAATTTATAACCCTGGACAGGCCAAAATTATGTAGGCCAAACAAAACATATCTGAGGGCAAAACTTGGCCCGCGTCTGTGAGTTTTTGACCTCTGCTCTACAGTAATAAGATTGATTTCTAAAATTGCTTATTAAATCACTCATTTATGTGCAGTCAGACCTCGGGCACGTGTTCAGAGGAACTGACTTTTTTCAAACTGAGTGACCTGAAAATCACACTCTGCTTCCCCATGTTCAATTAAAATGCCCTGATTGTGGGTATTTTGAAAGGTAGTTTCTGTGGAAAATCTTGCTATTTTTAGAAATTATTAGGTGGTTTCTGGAAGCTTGATTTGTTGGTATTATTAGTGCTGTCGATGAAGAATTGTAAATCTGTTGTGCCACGTCCTTCTGAGCTTTAGACAGACCTTAACTATCCACAGAAAGCTCCAGCCAGAGCTGACATGTGCTTTGTTTCAAAACCTCCTTCGGTAAGACTCCTCTACATCCGCACTGGGCTCCGCTGATGTGGTTAACATTCGTGTCCTCCAGACGCAGATGTGTGCACAATGTGCCCACACAGACACATGCACTAGAGGATGCAGGTGTGTGCACACACGTGTGCCCACACAGACACACACACTTGAGGGATGCAGGTGTGTGCACACCCGTGTGCTCACACCGATGCACACACTTGAGGGATGCAGGTGTGGGCACACACGTGTGCCCACACAGACATACACACTTGCGGGATGCAGGTGTGTGCACACACATGTGCCCACACAGACACACATGATTGAGGGATGCAAGTGTGTGCACACACGTGTGCCCACACAGACACACACTTGAGGGATGCAGGTGTGTGCACATACATGTGCTCACAGACACACGTGCTTGAGAGCTTGCCACCTCACTGAAGAGGGGCAGGAATGAGGGCTTTGAGTGAGGTCTCTCAGCCCAGTCCCCACCTGAGCGGTGCTATTGGGCTGGGCATCCCTCTACTCATTGTCAAATGGGCAATGATATTACCTGCATGTCACTGTCTACAACAACAAAATACATATAAGACCCAGAAACACACCCACAGTACCACTATGTATACACCCGTGTGTTTCTGTAGACACATCTGTGTTAACTTCCTGAGGTGTTTTTTCTAGTAAAGTCTCATTTAGTATAATCAGATGTGTCAGAGAAAACGAGTTGAATGTATCCTTTATACTATTTTTGCTATTTTTCAGATTAATATAAATAGGATGCTTTGTGTTCATTTGATTAATGACCAGCGCTAGAAGAGGAATATTTGGAGGAGAGAGGGTATTTTCAAGGTCACCGTGAGTGAAATTTATTGGAAAACCAGTGCTGAAGGCATCATTCAATTATGCAGAGTCCATAACAGGAAGCTGGAGGCAGCGCGTGTGGACAGGATCCCTGCAGACGATGACATCAGTGGATGAAATTCAGCTGCAGAAAAGGTCTTGGTGTATCCAAATCACAAACTAAGAACTCCCATTACTGAGTATCACACCCACTGAGTCATTAGGAAAGACGTAATTCTTAAGTGTCCATAACTAGGCATTTGGGATATTTGCTTTCCCAGACGGAGTCAATGAGGCATCCTTTTTGCCCTTGAGAAAGAGTGGGCTGTTGGGCACAAAAAATAAAAGAATTCCTAAGATAGATGATCTGGGTCTTTGGCACCGTTCTCAGTTCTTTTAGGTCAATGTTTTGTGGTGCTAAAAATGTCAAGTTCGGAAAACCTTTTCCTGCCGTGTTTTCCCTTCCTGCCGTGTGTGAATCCTCTCAGTGAGTGAGCTCCCTTGGATTGTACTCAGTTCTCTTCTTTCTACTTCTGATTTCCTTCAGTTTTACCTATTTCCTGACTTTAGTTCAGACCTTTAGCTCTTGTTCCCTGGGTTGTTGAGTTATTGGGACTTATTATAATTGAGCTTCCTGATGCAGTCTCTGCACTTTCAAAAATGCCATTCTATTCCTTTAAGAAGCACCTGAAAGAAATGCAGTGATTATCATGTCTGCTCTGGTCTCCATACCCCTGACAGCTGTGTATGAACAGTAATATGATCTGAGGTCCAAGTGGCCTCTGATGTAATATACTGTACCAGAACTTCTGGAGCTTTCTGGCTCTTTGGTTCTCAATATCCTGTTTTATCAGCTTCAGTTACACTTGTAGTTCATGATGTATTTGTCTCCAGAACAACTGCTCCCCCCAAACCTATGTCACTTGAAGTCAATCCTGATAAACACAGCTTCGTGATGAATAACTATACTGATCATGTCTCATTTTGAGACAATGCAGTGAATCACGCCTTTGGCAGGTTGTTTCACAAGAATAGTTTTTAGTTGAGCTTCATTACCCTTCTATAGGGGCACGTTATTTCTGGCTACATTTTGTTAATTTGAAAACTGAATTCTGGAGAGAGTAATCATCCAGCTGGTGACGCAGTGCGTGTACCTGGACTGACATATAGGTGTTCACAGCTCCTTGATAGTCCAATAGAAATCTTCATGTTCACACTGTAAAGAAGACACAGCTCTATCTGTTTCTCCATCCGGTTGTGTCCCTTAAAGATAGAGACTAACCTTGTTAGTCTAGAACATTTTTCAGTACATTCGATGACGCACATTTCTGTGTTTCTATAATCCAAAATAATGTTCCCCCCCAAACTGAAAATGTATATGCTATCTTCTTGGATCCTCATTGCAAACAAAGCTATGATTATTATTGTCCTACTTTAAAATGAAGGAGACACAGAGACAGTGTCTGGACCATGTTCACGTAGTAAGTTCACAGTGAGGTTGGGTGAGGATATAAGTAATATGAATAGAGATTTTTTTCCTTATATAATATTCAATCATTGTTTGCAAAATTCCTCTTGAAATAGCAAGGTGATATACACTTAGAGTAATCTAGGTAGCAAAATAAAAATTTCTGGTCTTGGAAAGATATTTAGCAAAACCTGTGATTGGAGGAAGAATAGTTTTGCTTGCTGGAGCTAAAACCCACAAAATAATCCAATTCTGCTTCACAAAAATTTTAGAGAGTAAGACTTCAAAATGATTTTTTCACAATTAAATGATTAATTCATTTGAAGAATCCGTTTTTGTTCTTCAGAACTTGAGAAGAGTTGTGGCAATTCCTTTTATTCTCCATGGTTCCAGAGGAGAAATTCACTGTCTTTGCATTGTTTTTCCTTTGCAAGGTAAAGAGAGACTTCCTTTTCACTGCCTTCAAGAGTTTCCCATTGCCTCTGGTTTGCAGAAGTTTGATTACGATGTATCTTGGCATGGATTTATTTGGGTTTATCTTGTCTGAGGTTTGCTCAATTTCATAAATATGGAGATTTTTGTGATTTTCCAAATTTGCGGTATCTTCAGCCACTCATTATTCAGGTACACGTCAGTCTCTTTTCCTCCTGAATATCAGATGACATGAAAAGCTAGATCTTTTATTATAGTCCTACGGCTCGCGAGGCTCCGTTCATTTATTTTTCTTTCCTTTTTCTTTGTTGCTCGGATTGGGTAATTTTTCCTCTTCTGTCTTCAGGTTAACTAATTCTTTCCTGTGCTATCTCTATTCTCAGTTGGGCCCGTTCACGGAATTTTTGAATTTGCATTTTTTTTATATTTTTCAATTCTTACTTTTCCATTTGGTTCTTTCTTTTTTCCTTCAGTGACACTTTCTTGCTTTGATAATGAGATTTTCACTCTTCCATTTCCTTCAAGCATATACGCAATTTCCAATTAAAGTATTTTTGTGATGGCTGCTTTAAAGCCCTTGTCAAGTAATTCCAACATCTGAGGTAATCCCTGGTATCAAAGTCTTGGAGCCTGTTAATTTAAGATGAATATTTTCCAGGTTTTTTTTTGGCAAGAGACATGGGTTTTGATGTATCCTGGACATTCTGAACGTTATGTCATGAGAATCTAGATTCTACTTAAGTCTCATGTTTACTGGTCCTCCTCGAAACTGTGCCAAGAGGAGACATAACAGCATCGCAGCAGGTGGGGGTGACAGCTCAGGATCCCCACTACGGTCTTCTGGTCAGCACTGGGAGGGGTCCCCATTACGCTCTTCATGCTCCTCCCCTGGCCCTGGGTGTGCGTGCATAGCAGGGTGGAGACCTCCTCCTTGCCAAAGAGCAGAGGAAGTCCCACTCCCCACTCAGTCTTCTCTGCAGCTGTCTCTGTGAGAAAAGGTGGTGCCTCAGGACAGCTTAGCAAGGATGCAGATCTGGGCTTTCTCTCTGGCTTCGCTGACAGTGGTGGGGCCAGAGTGTTATTGGTGACATTTACCTGGGGATGGTCTCGTCCAGCTGCCCCTTTCCTGGTCCTCACTTACAGTGCCTTTGGCTTTTCTTCCACTAGCCCATTGGTGCTCCCAGGCTGATGTCTTCTTCAGTGCTCAACCTGGACCTTGCTAAGCAAGAAGGTGACCCAGAGAAGTCGCCTCCTTGGTGTATCCTTGGGTCTAGCTCCCAGAAGCCCTGCCATTGCTCTCTGCTTTTCAGTCTTCTCTTTGTTTTATATATAATGTTCAGGATTTCTAGCAGTACTTAGTAGAAAGTAGAGAAATGATGTATCTTATCCTGAGCCTAGACATCACATATAAATACAGGCAACACTAACAAACAGATGCCAGCTGAGGTCTTAGGTTGAATAAGGACAGTTAGAATGCATGCAGTTGGTGTGCAGTAGAGGACCAGATCCAAGTCCCAGCTTGACCTAACATGTAAAAATTGATCAGAAGAGGAAAAGCCAATGAACAAGATGGAATAAAATGTCCAAAACAGGGAGTGGGGGCGGAGGATGATGTCAGAAAGATGTAGCATGAGGGAAACAAAGATGCATGTGTTTTGTGAGAATGTTGGAATGATAAACCATCAATTGAAATTTTGAACTTGGTGAGCACAATGAATCGAAGGCTGTTTTCCTAGACAAAGTTCCAGTGATCCCAGTGGGGGTAACTGGATAATTACATTTAAATGGAGTAAAAAGGATATACTGCCCACTAAAGTAGGAGTGGAGGGAGAGCGGCACAGGGCAGGGTCAGGGGATTTTAGGGCAGCAAAGCCATCGTGTAAAATACCATTATGGTGTTCGTCGTTTGTCACAACCGAAGGCAGATCCATCATCGAGTCAGCTCTAATGGTGACTCTGGACTGTGGGCAATAACAATGATTCCTGTCTTGTAGTTTCATGAATTGCATCAAAAGTATCACTTTGAAGTGGATCTTAAGGGACACTGAGTGTTTTGGGGGAGGAGGATTTATGGGAAACCTCTGTGCTTTCTGTTCAATTTTTCTGGGATAAAACTGCTTTGCAAAATTAAGTCTATTTTTTTTTTAAAAGAAGCAGGCAAATTGATACATAAAGCATTTTCAAGGAGATGGAAGTATATACTGTTGCAAAATTGAAGAGACCAACAGACTTATTTCCAGATGTTTTTCTCTGAACAAAAGCAAAAAAGAAAATGAAAGCCTGAGGGAGAAGTGAGGGTGAAGGGAGGTTTTTTGTTTGTTTTGTTTTGTTTTTCAAATGTGACTATTAAAGTAGTGTATAGCAGAGAGGAGAAAGTGAAAGTGTGCAAGAAGGAGTACAACTTCCAAAGAAGAAACTCTTATTGCAAAGGGGATAAAACCCAGATGCAGGAGAGAGGTCTCTAAGTTTGGAGAAAGAATCTAGGAGAGAGAGAAGTAAAGATAATTATGTAATCACAAGTAGGATAAAGTAAGGGAAGAACCTTATTGGGGAAATATGTGTGCCATTTATCATTTAAGTTATTGACATTTGAGGTTATTTTGGTGTTGTATTTTCATCATCACAGTTGTAATTAACTTGCCCTACAGAGTCAGATAAAATGAAGTAAGGAAACTGTCCTTCCCCAAAGTCAAAATCAGGTTCAGATTTGCCATGAAAATGGGACAATATTAAAATAACAGTGGATCATAACCAGGAAATAAGATTTTCTGGACAATATGAATAAATATGGACTTATTTATACTGCACTCTCAGTGATATAAATCTAATAAACCCTGTTTACGTCTTTGAAAAGTACCTGAGGAAAAAACAGACATTTCTCTATTTTTTTTTTTCATTTAGAGCGATTTACCATATTTCGCATTCAGTGAGCCAACAACAATTAGCTGCTTTTTCTTTTTTGACATTTTTAAATTTTGTGAAACATCGGAGTTCGTATTAACTACCTCAGTTATTACTTTTCTCGAAAGAATTTTCTCTATTTCCTTCCCTATTCTGCAAGTTTTATCAAAAGAATGAACTCTATTAAGTGCAAGAACAATAGACAACATTATTGGTTATTTCAATGGCAGAGAAGTTAGTCAGTTTAAGGCAATGAAATGCCAGTTCAGCTGTGAATTGGTGTGATGTGATTCTGGAAGCTTCCGAACATATTTTATGCTTGACAGTAATAATATTGAATTAATATGTCCCTGTAAGGCTTAGAAAATCTGGTTCAAATTTAGCCCAATTTATCAAGGTTTGGCAGAGTTATAAGAATTAACAAATCATGCTGTGACTTAAAATTAGCATTATGAATATTTAGGAGCTGTTAAAACTGTGAGCTAAATATATAAAATGTCACTGTCATCATATAAAAACACAGTTTTAAGCATAAGAGAAGATGGTTTATTACACAGTTTAACATAGTACAAAATACAGCATTTGATTTTGCTTTTGAGATCAACGTCTGTATAAATGTTTTCTTTTTGGTAATAAAATGTCCTTAACATCTGGTGCAAAGATGTTAGCTCAGGATATCTTTCTGTCAACCAATTTGATCTTCCTTTTCGTTACTCATTTCACTTCGGAAATATATAGTGACACTCCATCTTTTTTAACAAGCTGAAGAGAACTTCTTCCAGGAAGTGTTTTTCCCTTATCCTACTGGGGATTCCATGGGGAATCTGAAGGTTATATGCAGTTGCTTTTACCATAACTGAATAAAAGTGGAAAATATTATTATTTGACAAATATATGAGATCTACATGTGTCCCTGGTAAGTCAATTACCTGCACTTTTATGTCAGCACATTTTGGAACTCTACATTTTACTTCTTTGAGATGGAATTTAAATGAAACAAAAGATAACCTTACGTGAAGGGTAATTATCTATCTGATCAGCAAAATGAGATTAAATACTTTGACTGGATTGATAGGTGAGTGGTCATTTTTATAGAGAGATTTTTAAAAGATTACTTAGGATGGGTAACTGGGATTGAGTAACTTGTGGAAAGATAAGTTCATTTTTTCATGGAAAAACATCCTCAGGTATCTATTTGTAAAGATAAAAGTGAGGATATTTAGATAATTTTAGCCAAAAAGTTTTTTTCCTCTGATCTCCTGATCACTTCATGGAATGTTAATCCCAATCCAATCTGAATTATCTTGATGATGAATTTCACATTTTATTTGTGCTCATGAGATTATCAAAACATGATAATGTATAAAACTCAGTGCCAACGAGTGGATGATAACATGTGTAAAACAAAAAATAAAATACGAGAAAAAAATGATATCTTCTAATGAATAAAGGAAGCAACCAAACTGTCCTGACAGATTTTTAATGAAAAATAGACATCCTGTTGTGTAGTGGAGCAGAATGACTGCCATAAATCTTTGACCAGAAAAATCCCTTAGAGGAACAGCCTCCAGTGCCCTTGGATGCCCCGCAGCTGTGAGGCCCTTCATGAAAAGCCTCAGCTGCAGAGAACCTCCTTGCCCAAGGGCGCCCACAGGCTATGAAACAAAGGTGTCCATGGGTGAAGCATTGGTCAGCTCAGTCTGAGTCCAGGTAACAGTGGGCAATGTCAGCTCCAGAGCTCCCCCTCTGGGTGGACTTCGGACTTGCATCTCAGCCAGCCATCTCCCTCTAGGCAATCTTACTTCTTTCCCCTCCACTCAGAAGACCTTGATCAGATTCAGAAGCAGAGAGTAAAATGGTCGTTGTGTGGTCTAGGGAAGAGGGGAAATGGAGACTTGCTAGTCAACAGATAAAACGTTTGGGTTGTGCTAGAAGAAGGATTTGTTTTACAGCATCGTACCTATGCGCTGGGCTTAAATATCTGCTCGGAGGGCAGATCTCGTGTGGGCGTGCTTACTGTAATAAAATAAAAGTGAATCAGAAAGAAAGAAGAACACCTGGAGGAAAATCCTGATACTTTGGGGAGGAGAAAGGCGGAACAGTGTGATATCCAGAGGAAAGGGACAGAAGGGGCCACGCAAGTCTAGAAGGAAAAGAACAAAATCGAAACACAAGTCCAGATAAAAACTGCCATTGTTAGCCTCCCCACAGCTCTCTCACGCACATAGCTTTTTCTTTCAAGAGTTTTCTTGCATGTCCCCCAAGTCCCTGGTACAAGTCCAAGACCGAGAAGCAAATGGGGTTTCTTCTGCAGGTGTCTCTGCTCCATGTGCCTCCTCCAGCTTTCATCATCTTTCCTCCACGTGCTTCCTTTCCAAGTCCTTCTTCCAGTCTTCTAGTCTTCTTCAACTGCTCCTCCCTACGCACTCCACCCCTCCTTGGTGGGACAGGATTCCCGGAACCTCTTCTACAGGAATCACACACGAAGAGGTTACAGTTGAAGCCTGTTTGGATTCTCAAATCCTTGCTTAAGGAAGGATAAACTCGGCAGAATTGTTCTCCCAGCTCCTCTAATTCCTGCATGATGGGAAGGGGGGATGTGCTATAGGGATTGATAGTTCTGTAGGAGACACTTCTTGTTATCACCCTGGGCTTAACAGAGGAGAGGAGACTAAATAAACAATGTCAAATTTGTCAAAGTCAAATTTGCAAAATAATGACTCCAGATCTGTACTGCTGACTGTTTCTCATTGCTGTGCACTTTCTTTCTTTTTAAAAGATTTTATTTATTTATTTTTATTTATGTCTACAAGAATTGAGTGTGGACCAGAGGGGTAGAGTGGGGCATGAGAGGATTCACCAGAGACAGAGCAGGGAGCAGAACAGGTGGATCCACCGAAATACACTGCTGAGGGAGCAGCGGGGAGGCAGGAGAGGTCTGCTGCGCCATGGGGGTCCCCTTCCTGGCTAATTCGAACTTGTGCCATCGTGGGTGACTGCAGTAGCTTGATAACGCTGAGACTTTTACCCCTGCACCACCAGGAGGCCATTCACTGTGCATTTTCTTGCCTGAGATCTCAGAGTGCAGAAGGGGGGTCTGAGTAAGTCACCACAATGTCCTTGTTCTCTAGGCAGAGAGAACCGAGAAGGGGCACGGGGAGGGAACACAGTTGCCATGTTCGTACCGTGACCTTGATTAAAGTTAAAAACAGATGTGACTTGCCCAGAGAGGAGTGATTATTTATTTACACTGACACGTGTTATATGAACACTTGTCACACACTCTGGGGCTGTCGTGGGCTGTAGATCTTGGGGAAATCAGAGATTCCTGACATTGTCCTCTTGGGAGTCCTCGCCCAACACAGACTTGCTGCTAATGAATCATCGCTCTTGGTCAATAGTCCTTGGTTTTATCCTTCAAAGATGAGTGTCACCAAATGATGGGTTTGTTGGATTTATAAGCCTGTGTTTGTCAATGGTTAGCTTATAAATTCTTTAGGTTATATCCTAGTTTGAATGATTAAATCAGCAACCCACTGCGAATTTAATTATAAAGGTGCATATACTGACTGGAGATCATGCCGTCATGCCAGCTCCCATTAGCACAGGACGTGGACAGCAGAGAGCAACAGAATGCAAGCGTATCTGGGCAGAGAGAGTGAGGCCCTAACTAAGGATGCCCAGTTCAAGTCAGGGGCAAACAATTCTCAAACATAGTATCATTATTTTATCTTTAATATCGCCTTTTTTAAAATAAAAAAATAATGCATCAGGAAGCTTGTTATCAAATAGACTGACATAGCTAGTGTTTGAAACATCATTGTATTAGGAAATATACTATTTTTTAAAGATTTATTTATTTATGCACACAAGAGCTGGGGTACAGGCCAGAAGTGCAGGGGGTAAGAGGACTCATCAGAGACAGAGCGGAGAACAGGACAGGCAGAGCTACTGAAACACACTGCTGAGAGGAGCAGCAGGTGAGGCAGGAGAGGTCTGCTGGGGCACGTGGGTCACCTACTTGGCTGGGGATCGAACCCATGCTGAGATGGCTACCAATAGCTTCATAGTGCTGCCACTTAACCTCTTGCACCACCAGAGAGGCCTCTGTTAGGAAATATATTAAAAACAAACAAATAATGGCTTTACCCCATGAGTTATCCTGAATGGCCTCAATTTTTAGCCTTCTATGTGGGGTATACTTTATATCTTCTATAAAGTTGGGGATCAGATGCATTCCAGATAAAGAAGGATGTTTCCATGTCTGTGAATTGATATGCCTATCCCTAAAATATTATTTTTGGAAATGATCTAAGTATAACAATTAGGGGTAGAGGAATGATATCAGCAAGTCTCAGGATAAAATGCCTAGGACCTTCTTCCGTCTATGGAAACACTGATTCAACAGTACATGGGTCAGTTTCCTCTGTAAGAAATCCAGACACCACTTTAAGGCTCTTGTGTTTCAGGAAGCACCAACGTCAGCCACATCAGAGCTGGGAGGATAATCCAGTCACGAAGTTTCATACCCTTGTGACAGGAGTTCTCTCTGGTGAGTGCAAGGGAGAGATGGCTATCTGTCCAACATACAGACTTTTCGGAGAGATGAAAATTCCTCTCCCAGCTTCTGTCTTGTCTGGCCATAGCACACATGGCACCCAAGGGACCCCAGAGAGCAAGCACCTGAGCGGGACAAGGGTTGGTGGCCCAGAAGATAGAAGCTGATGCAACCTGAGAGTTCTTGTGCCTGTGGGAGAGAGTGGTACCTGAATCCAGCTTTCTAGCTTCTTAAGGGGCTGCTTAGCTCTTGTTGCTTACACTGTCTTGGACTGTAAATGGCACCCAGCTTAGTCTAGGTACCTAGGGCCACAGGGAAAAAAAAAGTTATACTGGATGGGTGGTATATAGATCTCACAGTATTATCATTTGTTATGCATATTTTTTCTCCTAAAAAAGATCAAGATTTCTTTAATTATGTGCATTTTTCCAGAGTGGAAAAATATCTATGAAAATAATTTGTGAGAATCCCAGAATGTCTAGCAATGGTGAATGCTGAAGTCATTCCTTGCCTGTCTGTAAATACTAGGGAAGGTGACCGCTTTTTTTTTTTTTTTAATTTTTTTTTCCTGATGAGCAGATACCAATACAAAGATACAGGGAACATGAAGAAATAAGGGAAATGGCCTTATCAAAGAAAAAAATGTATCTAGAGGTAAAACCTAAAAATTGGAGGTCTATTAAATACATGGAAAAAATTCAAAATGACCGCCAAAAGATGCTCAGTAAGCTTGGGAAATTAATTTCTGAACGAATTTCAACATAGAGAGAAAATGTATTAAAAAGAAACCGAAATTTTTGACTTTATATCTACTATTTGTTTCTTCATTTGTTTATTATGGACATAACAGTTTACAACTCTGTACGTGATTCAGAGGCATGGGATCATATTTTAGAGCTCAAGAAAGCAAGAACTGAAGTGAAATGCTCCCAAAAAATTTCTATAGGAGACCTGATCAAGCAGAAGAAAAATCAGCAATTCAGACATATCATTTGAAATTACCTAGTCAAAGAAATAACATTTTTAAACTTATTGTTAACAAAAACAAAAAGTATTGAGTAAATCTAAGAGATTTATGGAACCCAATAGACTAGACTGTATGTACAGGTAGAAATTGTATAGGTCTATATGGGAATCTCAGAGGAGAGGAGGGAGAGAAAGAAACAGGATGTTATTTAAATAAATAATCAGAAACTTCCTAAATCTGGGGAAGTGAATGAAGGAATTAGGCAAGAAGCCCAGTTATCCCGAGTAACATGAATCGCAAGAGATCCAAACCTCATCACATCAGAAACTCTCAGAAGTCAAAATTAAATTTTGAAAGCAACAAGAGAAAATCAACTCATCATCATCAGTGGATTTCTCATTAAAAACTGTGTAGGCCAGAAGGAAGTGTTATGATATAGTCAAAGTACTCGAAGACAAAAATAAAAACCTGCCAACCAAGAATACAGTGTCTGCCAAAACTGTCTTTAAAAAGTGAAAAAAAGAAACTTTACCAGATGAACAAAAGCTATAAGCAGGAGACCTGTCTTGCAAGAAGTTCTAAACAAAGTCTTCAGATTTACATGGAAAGATGCTAAATATCATATGAAATATCAGTCTTACCAGTATAGATAAACATGTAGACAAAAACAAAATACTGCAATATTATAATTGGATGTTCTAAATTAATTATAATTCTGCTATAGAAGTTAAACGGTAGAGGGTACATAACTGTCCTAACTATGAAATTATGTTAATGCATATACATTATAAAACATTTAATTTGCATCACCAATAAAATATTTGGAGGAGAGATGAAAATGTAAACTTTTTGTATATAATTAAATTAAGTTGGTACCAGCTTAAAATAGAATGTTTGACCACAATGATTTTATATAAGCCTCTCAGTAACCACAGAGTAACTACCTATAGAAGTTATCCCAAAAAAGTTGAGAAAAAAATATGTAACTACACAAAATAATCAACAAGACACAGAGGAAAATAGCAAGAGAATGGGACAAAAAAAGTCAAGAAAAACATAGAAACAACAAAGTTATATTAGTAAGTCTTTTTTCATCAGGAATTACTTCAAATGTAAATAAATTAACTCTCCAAACAAAAAAATGTAGAGTAACGAATGGATCAAAAAACCAAGAGGCAGCCACACTTTGTCCCTAAGATGCCTGATTAGACTTCTGGGCACACATAAGTGGAAACTAAAAGGTTGAAAATAATATTCCATGTCATTGGTAATAAGAGAAATCAAGGGTGACCATACTTATTTCAGACAAAATACATGTAAGTCAAAAATGGTTACAGGAGACAAAATAGGACTATATCATAACAGTGTCAATTAACCAGGAGGTTACAATTATCTGCACCCACTACTAAAGCATCTAAATATATAAAGCAAACATTAACAGAACTGAAAGGAGAAATAGACTGCAATATAACAACAAGGGCTGCAAAGTTATCTGCACATACAGTGCAATCTCTCAAACTCCAAAATGCATATTTTACAGGAAAAGAAAAATAATCCTAAAATTCATGAGCAATCACAAAGGTGTATGAATGACTTAAAAAAATCTTAAGGGACATGTCTACAGAAGCAAGGATCCTAGAGCTGAGGAGGTGGTAACAAAGAAGAGAAAGCCCAGTGGTTTACGGTAAAGGGATATTAGAGCTCTGGTGGTTCATGTTTTGACGAAGATAAGTGAACTTATTCACCTAAATTACATACAGTGTTATAAACAAGTGTAAACAAGTGTTACTTTAAATATAAAACTTTCTGATTTCAAAACATGTTACAAAACTATAGTAATCAAACAGTATGTTGCTGGCATAAGGACTTATAAAGAGAATAATGGAATGTACTTGAGGGCACAGAAATAAACCCACAGGTGTATGGTCAACTGATCTTCCACAAGCATGCCAAGAACACAAAGGAGGAAAGGGTAGCCTTTCAACAATGGTGTTGAGAAAATAAATAGTCATATAGAAAAGATCATGACTGAAAATTTACCTTACACCATATACAAAAGCTATTTCAAAAACAATTAAAAACAAATTAAGACCTGAAACAACTAGAGAACATATACAGGAAATGTTTCCATAACATTTCCACATTTTGATGCTTTTCCGGTCTTGGAGATGATTTCTTGAATATGACACTATATGCACAGGTAATAATACAAAAGTAGAAAAACTAAAAGATTTCTGTAGAGCAAAAGAAGCAATCAACAGAGCAAAAAGGTGAACCACAGAAATGAGAAAATATTTGCTAACTATATATCTGAGAAGAGGCTAACCTTCAAGATATATCTGGAAGTGTTGCTACTCATTAGAAGAAAATGAATGACCCAATTAAAAAATGAAGGACTTGAATAGATACTTCTTCAAAGAACATATACAAATGGCCCCAGTTATAGAAAAAGACACTCAACATCATTAATCACTAGGGAATGGACATCAAAGCCAGAAGTTAGGATGGTTGTTATAGAAAAGACAGAAAACAAGTGTTGCTGTGAAGAGGTAGGTGGAGAATCCTCCGCCTTTCCGCACTGTTGGTAAGAATGCAAAATACTGCAGCTGCTATAGATACAGTATGGAGACTCCTCGAAATATAGTGTTAGCACCCAGCTCTACTCCTCACACACATCCTGTGTTGTCTTTCCTCATAAGCGCTACTTTTAATCCTTTTATAATTGCAACTGCTTTCCTTTAAAAGGAACTTCTTTTTTTTCCCCCTTTTCATGTACCAAGGCCAGTAGTGTGCCAGTTCATTTACACAATCTTTGCAAAGAAAACACCCCTTTACAAGAGTAATATTTGCATTCTTTAAATTCCTTCAGATGGTTTATGCTGCATATTTGCATCTTGCTTCGTGGCTTCTTCTGGGAAAGAAATATGTGGTGCAATCTCACAGCCTGCACATCCGACATTACATTTCTCAGCGGAAGTCTGCAGATGCACAGAAATTAACTATAGTAGAATTATGTAGGAAATGAATGCTCTGTAAATTCATTTGAAATGCCCATAGGTACCCCCTTCCAAACTGGGGTGCTTTTAGTGATATGCTGCATTGATTTTCCTGTATGTCACATTACATTGGGTTTGTATGTCTCATTATAGGATGTTATCACTTTATGGTGCTGTGGCTTTCGTGCTGACGCTGTGAACATAATGTAATGTGATGTGCCATGGCTGTGAAATGCCATTAAACTATGACACTCTAGAGAGTAAGTGAATTATGCCATTTCACCACTGCAGTTTCAGAAGGCGGAGAGAACTGCAGGAGGCATTTGCCTTGTAGGATTATCTGAATTTGTTTATCCACCTCATTTGAGTCATTCAAGTTAGATGTTGGTAGAATTACTAATACTACTAATGTGACAATCATTTGAATGTGATACCAGAAAACCACCTGTCCCGAAAATGGGCTGTGGTTATGCTTTTTCATTTCTGCAATGACGGAGCAATAATGAAAGAAAGGACCTGTGTCATTTGACCGGTATCCTCCTGGTTCAAGTGCACAGTGACACCGAGTGACAGTTCAGTGGTCGGTGACTATTATTTTTCTTGGACTTTGCTTTCCAATCTCTTGCTTTCTCATGAATCTTCCAGTCCACAGAGACCTTCAAAATGCTATAACTTTGGGTTTGTCTTGCTTTGGATACTTCACTGCAGTGATTTGTTCCTGGAGGATCTTTCCCACCAGAACAGCACTGGGTCGGAGGAAGATGCACAACCTTCTGGCTCATTTACTGTCTTGGCATCTTTAATTAAAAGGATGCACTCTTTTAAAACCAATTTGTGTTGAGAGCCTTTCGAGAGGTGTCCACTGTGAAAATTCTCTGATGGTGACTGTTTTCATCAATGTCAGCAAGTGCCGTGGCTCAATTTAGCGTGGGTAACTGAAAACCAACAGCAGCAGCAATATTTGAAGAATTCCATTTGTCAGACATTACATTTTGGGCAACATGATCAAATTTAATTCTCAGCGATAAACATATGCATTATTATTACATTTGTGCACCAAGGAAATGACACTGAATCCAGATTTGCTTGTTTATTCCCATGTGCTAGTTGTGAGTCCTGTTTCAGGACTGAACCCTTCTTACTGCCGAGCCTTCATCTTGTCAAAAATTATTAGGGAGGTTTTTCTACCTAATTATTTATTTGTATGTGTGTCTTAATTGAAAGAGCAAAAACGTACTCACCATGACATCAAAAATGTCAGCTTGGTGCATTTGTATAAAACAGGCTAATTAGTGTAAATGTTGTCCTGAGTCGTATTATCATTAGCTGGGTAGGACTCAGGGCCTGGGAGCTGTGTGCCTCCAGCAGACGAGTGACATCGCTAATCCTCATTCGTAAATCCTCTTTGGACTTAAATTCGATGAAGAAAATCACGGGGAGCCTGGTGGGCTCCTGGTGGGCTCTCTTCCCCTCCATGAGCCCTTCTCTCACCATGAGGCAAGTGTCATTTTTCATTTTGCTCCCAATATTCCCTTCCACATACTATTCAGATTAAAACCTGCAGAAATAGAATGCTGCTGTGTGGGTTTTTTTCCCTCTTGATGATTATTAGGTTAAATGACTTTCTTTTACACCTATATGTAAGGCCGTAGATGGTACAGTTCCTGAATTAATTAAAATACCCCTTCCATGCCACTAATGAAGAATGTGAGGTAACAGTGCTCTCCTTAAAACTTGGGCCTCCCTAGTGGCGCAGAGGGGTGAGCGCCGCACTGTGAAGCGACTGAGACAAAGCATCACGAGTTCGATCCCCAGCCAGGGAGGGGACCCACAGGGCGCAGCAGACCTCTCCTGTTTCCCCGCTGCGCCCCTCAGCAGTGTACTTCAGTGGATCTGCCTGTTCTGCTCCCCACTCTGTCTCTGCTGAATCCTCTCACCTCCCGTGACTCTGGGCTGTACCCCCAGTTCTTATATGCATAAATAAATCAATCTAAAAAAAATCAACTTGACCTTGACTTCAAGATTTGTCCAGTGCCAGAGGGCTTTTCTTAAGCAGGCTACTTTGACCTTATGTTTTGTCAGTGAATTGATGCTTCCTCATTTTTCACGTTGACTTTCCTTGCTTGTACTATTTACTACAACATTAATAATTTTGAAATATTCATATATTACATTCAGGTTACTGGATGATGACATGTTGCAAGCTGTTGTTAATTAAAAGAGTTCCCATTTAGTAAATTGGTTTAATTGGTTTTCATTTATCTCCATAGGATATAGATTCTTGCATGGAGACGTAAATATTGCCGATCTCCTTTCAGATTTTTGATAAAATATTTCCATTGGGGTGACCGCTTTTATTCTTTACAGTTAGAATTGTAAGACACCTCGTGGTGTGGCCCATGGAACAGCTTCATGTCTTAGCTTAAGTACAATTCTTTCAACTTCAAATAGACAAGATTTTCTTCAACATTAAGGATGCTGTATTATTGGCTTTTCTTCATTATTGCCCATTTCTGTTGCTGTGTATCAAATTACCACACATTCGGGGGGGCCAATACGTTCATTATTTCACTGTTTCTGATGGTCTGAAGTCCAGACAAGGCTTAGCTCAGTGTGTTCCCAGCTGGAGTCAAGGTGGTGTTTGGGCTGTATTCTCATCCAGAGGCTGGATTGGCGAAGGACCCACATCCAAAATATCATTCAGGTTGAGTGGTGTGGCTGAGAAACCCATTTCGTGGTGGCTAGAGGCCACACTTGGGTGCTAGAAGCCACCTGGAGGTCCTGTTCTTGATCCTCTCCCCAGGCAGGCTACCACATGGCTGCTTCTTCAAGCCAGAGCATGCTCTCTCGAGGCTGCAAGGCTGGGGTCCTGGGAGTGACGTATGAGCTTTGCCATATTCTACTGATAAGAACCAAGTCCATCTCTAACTGCACTCAGGAGGGCCCAGCTGTAGGCAATGACCTCACTGGCATTCACCTTAGGGGTTACCCATGACACACCACTCTGCCAGTACAGCAAGCCATTCCATCACTTAAAAACCAACCAAGTGGACCTCCCTGTTGCCGCAGGGGTTAAGTGTCACCACTATTAAGTCATCACCACTGCACCGTGAGTTCGATCCCCGTCCAGGGAGCGGACCCGCATGGAACAGAAGACCTCTCCTGTCTCCCCGCTGCTCCCGTCAGCAGAGTATTTCAGAGGACTCACCTGTTCTGCTTCCCACTCTGCTCCTGGTGACTCCTCTCAGCCCCCACAACTGTGTCTATACCACCATTCTTGCATGCATAAAAAGATAAAAATAAATCTTCTAAAAAACGAATAAAATAAAATCAACCAAGTGCCAGTTCTATCAGCATTTACATTTCCTGTGGAGGCAGCTGACCTTTGGCCTGTGTTCCTTGCAGCTATTTCACAGGCACTTTCTGAAAAGAATCAGATAAGCTGAAAACTTCAAGGTTTGAGGATAATGCAATTTTCGGCCTATTCTTTCTTGTTGGTATCTTCCATTGGGGCATTTTGAACATTTAGACTTCTTTAATTTTAATGACCCAGGATTAGTGTGGCTTGTTCTGACCCAGTAAAATAGTGATGACGTCACTGCTATTTTTGTTCCATCCCTGTGGTCCTTTTGAATATTGCCATTTGTTTCTCAGAGTATTGCTGAAGTGGAAGCATCATAGTGTCCATTTTCAGAGATGAGAAGACAAGGATGGTAGAGTTTGGGCATGTGTCCAAAGTAAAAAAATCCCTCGTAATGACCAAAGTGAAATCTTTAAATTGAGTTCTGGCTGTTCCAAATCACTCATACTCTCTGAGGTGTTTTGCAGGAGACGCATCTAGTTTCTAAGAACAAAATTACCATTCTTCTGCATTTAAAGGTATTTTTCTGCACATTCCTGGAATCTAATATTTTTCTTTCTTTTTGGATTTGGATCATAACGAGCTTGTTCAATTCTGGAATTACGGAATAGTTACCACAGAGTTGCTCCAGCTCTCATTTACGACATTTTATGTTGGCTAACGCTTTGCTTCCAGAAGGTGTTCTGTGCTTTGTAAGATGTTCAGCAGCTTCCCTGGCCGCACTCAATTGTGATAAACAAAAACGTCTCCAGACAACGCCGACATCCTGAGGGAGGGGAAGTAGAGGTGCCAAATTTGCCTTTGTTTGAGAACCACTGTTCTAAAAGTAAACTCTAGTTTCTTTAAAGCTCCTGGTTTTAGCTTTGAAGTCTTCTCCTGGGAATATATTTTAAGAATATATTTTTCTAAATGTGACATTTTTCTAAACTGCTCCCAATAGGGCAATGTTGGAAGGTTCTGAAAGTTTCCATGACTTCCACTGCCTGACTGCAGGCTGGGTCTGCGCCAGGAACTTTCAACCTGTGCCATCATCATAATTTCATGCCCTAGCCACTTCTACCCACAGAAACAGAATGAATTTTGGATGGGACCTCTTCCCGAAGTTCATTTGGTATTCAAGTTCTTGAGAAGATTTCTGAAATTCTACCTTGTCAAGGCCAATTCATAGATCTGGAACTTAATCAAACAAATCAAAGATGTTTAAAAATCACATGGTGGGAGGTAGGGGGAGGCAAGTGACACATGACACCTATGATCTCATTTTGCCTTCTGTTTTTTTTTTTATAAAGGTTTATTTATTTATGCACACAAGACCAGGGATGTAGGCCAGAGTCGTGGGAGGTAAGGATGTACCAGAGACAGAGTGGGGAGCAGAACAGGTAGATCCACTGAAACACACTGCTGAGGGGAGCAGCAGGTGAGGCAGGAGAGGTCTGCTGCTCCATGTGGGTCCCCTCCCTGCAGTGGCTATTGATAGCTTCACAGTGCTGAGACTTAACCCTTGTGCCACCGGGGAGGCCCCTCTTCAGTTCTCATACTGAGGGTTCAATGGCTCTCTCCTTACACTGCAACGTTTTTCAAAATCCTACATGTCGTTTTTGGAGTTTCACAAGAATCACATTTTTAACTAGTTTCTATAGCTAGGATTTTCAAATTAAGGTCATTCCTCAGAGGCTTCCATACCTGAGAGCAGGAGCACATTCCTAATTACTTCCTTTATTTGCAGAAACTGCTGTTCACATCCGTGTTCTCATTTCACCTTCTCTACATTTCTGTGATGCTAGCGTTATTATTACTTTCGCTCAACAAAACAGGAAATAAATGTGGAGAGATTCTGTGACTTGGCTTGTTGTTTATTTCTACTATGTACAGAGCTGGAAACTGAATTCAACCATTAGGTTTCACAATCTGTTTAACAGACAAAATTGCAATGATGTATTGATACTCTAAAAGGGGTGCACAGAGCTTCAATATGGGAGTCTGGGGGTAGAGAGGATCAAGGGGTTTTGGCTTTCTCTCTCGCTACACTTACTCACTTCCTTTATTTGTCAGGCAAGCGCAGGATCCACTTAGAGGAATAAACTTAGACTCTTCACTTGGTCTGTGTGCTTGGAGAAATGGATAGTTGGTGCTTGTGCCAGGATGGGTAGGGAGGAAATAAGCTGATCTGTATCCCACAGTAATTCCACAGAAGGAAAATAATGAGGGTGGGATAAGGAATAAAACAAAGTAACATTGTGTATCTCATAATAGGCTGAAGGATTCTTACTAGTGTTCGCTAGAATTTCACATTTCCTGAAATTTGATACCACAGAAATATGGCACAAGCGCGGTCCTCAAAGACACGTTTGACTGTTTTCAACTTTGAGTTGTCTTTTCTATCGTATTGATGAATTATGTGAATATGAGCACTGCCCTAGTGTAGCAGGTATTGGCAGCTTTGAGATTCATTTCTGCTCATCATTCAGTTGCAAATGTGACTTTAAACCCTATTTTCCTTCATCCTCTGCACCTTCCCTCTTGCTTTCGTTTTGCAGCCCCGTTTGCCAACCGGCAGAGCACAGTCACAGTCCCCAAGCTGGGTTTGTTTCCCATAAAGGTGTATAATGTTGCATGGAAAACGAAGACAGAAGTGACGGAAATAATGGCTTCAGTGCACACCCAGAGACTCAGCCCTTCTGGAGGAGATTGCAGCTGGCCACCTGGCCACACCACACACCGTCTTCCCCTTTGAGTGAACTGCTCACTCTGTCCTGCCTATTCCAGGTTCTCCATCTACACTGAGATGTCTCCAGGACCTTTTATGAACAAACAGTACAAGGTTAGCTGCACACATCAGTCCTCAGCCTGTACTTCCCAAAGGCTGTGAGGCCTCTGAAAAGTGATCCCGCAGCCTATATATATATATTTGTTTAAAGATGTATTGTTTTTTGCATACAAGAACTGGGGTGCAGGCCAGAGACAGGGGGTGAGGGCAGGGGGTAAGAGAATTCACCAGAAACAGAGTGGGGAGCAGAACAGGCAGATCAAACAAAGTACACTGCTGAGGGGAGCAGCAGGAGAGACAGCAGAGTTTTCCTACACTTTGTGGGTCAGTTCCCTGGCCGGGGATCAAACTTGTGCCACAGTGGCTGCGGATGCTTCATAGTGCTGCAACCTAACCCTTTGTGCTGCCAGAAAGCCCCCACCCCCAGCCTTTAAAAGTATCCACCGGATCACTTTATCACTCAGGAGAGATTGTCTTAGTCATGCTTTCAATAATGCAGGGCTCCTGTCTGCAGAAAATTAATCAGGCTTCTGCTCCTTTTCAAAACTGCTCCATGTTTAAACAAAGAGGTTCAGCCATTGGATTGTTCCCACTTCTGCGTCATACTGTATTCCTAAAATTAGATTTATCTGACTGTGGGATCAAGC
This sequence comes from Galemys pyrenaicus, assembly GCA_019455555.1. Lineage (NCBI taxonomy): Eukaryota > Metazoa > Chordata > Mammalia > Eulipotyphla > Talpidae > Galemys > Galemys pyrenaicus. Next base: position 5,892,193 of record JAGFMF010011662.1, read on the forward strand.
AGGTTGAATATCTGATTGAAATGCCAAATTTACTTGAGCATTGCAAAAATTTCTGATTTCTATTTTTGTTTATCTCTTAACTGTGATTCCAAACTCAGTGTGTCATGACACTTTCCAAGAATGTTTGCAAGTCATGATTGTGTGTGTTTGTGTGTGTGTGTGTGCCTTCCATGATGAAAATTTTGATTTCATAGTCATATGGCTGATGTTTAACTTCCCTGAATTCCCGGTTTTATTATTGAGTCTACCCAGGAAAGCGCCCCAGTATCTGTGCTTCATTTGTTTATCTTATTTACCATGATGATACATTGTCTTTTTTATGCAGATGATATACTGATTTATCTCTTTCTGTGAACTTTCCTGCTGCAATTTCAAAGCTGTCGGGCTGGCTGACTAAGATTAAAGACTAAAAGACCCAGTATTTCCACAACAAAGTGCATACAAACACAAAAGTCAGCTAGCGGTAGCCCCTTGATTTAGTAGTCTCTTGGTTGTGACTCCTTTTCATGGGAACAGACTGTTCTGTAGAAGAAGCACAAAATCAAGGTCATGGAGGAATGGACTCTATAGGTGTTCACTGGTAGCTTAAATGTTTTATTTAACTTCTAAGGAACATTGATCAACCATGACCATTGTTCTTTGGGACTGATTTGTAAGTACAAGAATAGCCTGAGAGCATCACATTAGTAGATTAAATATCAGGGAATGAGTGAGGAAAGAAAGAAGAAAAAGCCAGAAATTTCTATAGTGAGATGACTTCTCTACTGACTTTTAAACGTTGGAGTTAGTCAGGGATTTATTTTTAACTTTTGAAGAACTTCTTATCTATCTCTTCCCTCTAGATCATCAAATTTATTCTCATTGCTTTATGTGCCATCCGTGTTTTGTAACACCCAGACTTAGACCTCCAGTTCCAGTGTATTTTCTGAGATACGTATTTACGATTGACTTGAATATTCGTGGTGATGACATAGCAGTCTCGATGAGACATGTCAAAAGCGAGCCTGGATTTAGACTAGTGTTTTCCATACTGCTGAAAGCACATCTACAGAAATTGTTCATTTGAGACAGGAAGGATTGTCCTTCACTAGCAAGTTGGGTTGATGTTATCTAAAAATAACTACTGAGTCTTCTGCATCTCTGTTTTCAATGCTGTCCCTCCATTTTGATCCACCATCATCCTTTATCTGGGTTGTGGATTTCCATCTCATCCTTGCCTGGCTTCAACCTATTTGCTATATACTAACGAGAGGTATATTTTGAAAAGTTAGCAAGTGCATCATTCACCACCTGGAATTCTGTTGTCACCTTTTACTGTCACACCAGCTGAGTCCCAAGAACACTGTTCCTGACTCTTCTTGGTTGCTATGTCCATGAATTCTATCTGTAATCTCTTTGCCTTTAGTTTTCCCATCTTTAAAATGGGAATGTTAAAAGTACTTTTAGCGTTATTATAAAAGTTAAAATATTGGGGCCTCCCTGGTGGCGCAGTGGGTTAAGCAACGCACTGTGAAGCAAACCGCAGCCACTGCAGCGCGAGTTCGAGCCCTGCTGCCAGCCAGGCGGGGGACCCACATGGTGCAGCGACCTCTCTGGCTGTGCCCGCTGCTCCCCTCAGCAGTGTACTTCCGTTGATCTGCCTGTTCTGCTCCCCGCTTTCTGTGGTGAATCCTCTCACTCCCCCCCCATATCTCTGGCCTGTACCCCAGTGCTTGTATGCATAAATAAATAAATCTTAAAAAAAAAAGTTAAAATAGTTAACTAGGCAAAAATAAATGACTCTTTAGGCCCTTCTTGCAAGTCTCTTCCAACTTCTCATTGCTCAGCTCCACCCTTCATTAGGTGGTGCAGGAAGCAGGGAACCTCCCTGTTCTGGATTACACTGTTACATAGACACCCAGAAAAGCTTGTATTTATCATCGGGTGTTAATTAGTGCTCCTTCCCAACCAAAGTGTCTCCACCCCTGTGGGGGGATCATAACTCTGTTCACTGCTGGAGTCTCAGGCCTCCATGGGCTGTGACCTTCCGTGTAAGCCCTGAACTTACAAACCAGACCCCACTGCAGTGACCTGAGTGCGAGCTGAGTCAGTGAGCAGGTGAACCGGTTACTTGATTTTAAGCTGTCTTATTTCTGGTAGTAAATGTGCTAATAAAACTTTCGGGAACATAGCACATGACAATATAGCACATGGTAACAAGAAGGTTTTCTTCACATTTTCAGAGCTTGCCTCATCTTTATCCTTTTTCTCTTTCTCCTTCTTTCCATTTCTCTCCTTGAAGAAAATGTGTTCACGTGTATCCTCATTATTTGTCCTTGTGGTTCACTGATGTTCTATATGGATGGTTATTGGATATTTCATCTTCCTCAATTCTCCTTATCAATCCTTCATAGCTAAAGAGAAGCGAATTCTGTCGTTGATCTTATATTTACATATAGGATAATATGAAATGAATAATTCTTTACTATTCTTGATGATAAAAAATATTCAGGAACAGAAACAGGAAATTAATGGGGAAACTTTCAGGAATGGAGTGGTCGCTTCAGCCTGAAATGCAGCCAAGGCACTGGGCAGAAGAATGGCACAGGAGGAAGAAACAGATCAGAAACCAGATGAAGAGGCTGTGGATTTGCAAACACTCTATCATTTAGGACACATAAAAGTCAAATCCATCTTCCACTGCAAGGGAAAAAGAATCAAATATGTGTCAGTGAAGAAGGATTTGCTTAGAGGTGAAACTGTAGCACGTTCAGAAACACTTGTTTTCTCTGTTGAGTGCTGATGTGCAATGGAATGGATGTTTCAGTTGCACTGTGTTTTCTCTAAATGCACATAAGCTATATTACATTGATTCTTGCTTTCTAGCATATTCAATTCCCTTTTTTCGTGTTAATAGCAGTTATAGCACATGTAGAGACAGTATCCCTCAGTGGTTATAAAGCGCTTTCTCCCACCATCTAAGCATACTCTAAAATTCATTAACTCAATTAATCAAACACCATCCACCCATTCATTTTTGCTTATTTTATACATTCACCAATAATTTAATATGAGCTATAATAAACAGACTAGTTTTCACTCACAAAAGTTTCGTGTTTAATTTGCCCAGAACTATGCTCTTGATTTCCTAACTTCAAAACTTCTGTTCAATACCTCCAGCCTCCCTCAGCTCTGACTACCCAGACATACGTGCCCAGGAGTTTGCAGTCACCGTGGATGGTTCCCTTTATCTCACCCCCGGGCTGGTCTTCAGGAAAGCCTCTGGCTCCAGGACAAGCACATTTAAATCTGACCACTTCAGAGCAGCCGCAGTGCCACGACCTCACCAGACCCCAACATTCTCACCCAGAATACTTCAGAAGTCCCTTCTCCAATCTGCTCACTTCTCCGTTGCCCCAGTTTGGCCCCTTCCCACGTTCAGCGCCCTCCAGACAAAGGAGAGGTCCAGAAATCATGTACCACACAGCCAAGGGCCTCCTCCTGCTCCTCCATCGTCTCCCACATCCGTCTCTTCAGCTGCATTGTCCCTCCATTACGGGGGTCTCAGACAGCTCAGAGCATTGATATGGACACCCCCTTTCCTGTGACATGTTCAAAACATCACAATTCCAACTCAGCATGTTTTTCTGGTAGCTCATCAAAGCGACTTGCCAGTGCATGGCCCAAAACACCAGTGTTCTACCTTTTGCTCTATAGGAAATGTCTTCCCAACCAGGAAGGACTACCTCCGAGGTGAAGTCAGAAATCAACGTCTTCGTTCGCCATGAAGAAGCCTGTGATGAAAAGCAAAGGAAATACATGAAAAGTTCACAGGCTGAGCTTCTGGAAGGAGAAACCTTAGATAACAGACAGACTCCATGCACATATCTCAAGGGGGATTTTTCTAGGCTGAAGTGTTCAAATGACCTTGGTCCTCACACCTTTCCCTACACAGGGAACTCAGCTCTTGGTTTATATAACTAAGGGATCACCTTGAAGTTGTAAATAATGATTCTCCTTTATCATTAACTAGGGATGTAAGAATCTGACCTCTTTTAGTTCCTGAAAATGTTAGAAATTAACCAGATACCTTTTTTTTAAAAGAACAATTTTTTAAAGATTTATTTATTTGTGGGTACAATAACTGGGGTCAGGACAGAGGTGCGGGAGGTGAGAGGAGTCACCGGAGACAGAGTGGGGAGCAGAACAGGCAGACTGACTGAAACACACTGCTGAGGGGAGCAGCAGCCGAGGCGGGAAAGGCCTGCTGCGCCATGTGGGTCAGCTCCTCGGCAGGGATCAAACTCGCACCGTTGTGCCGCGGATGCCTCATAGTGTGGTGGGAACCCCTTGCGTCACCAGGGGGTCCCCTCACCACTCCTGCTGTTCAGGACTCCCTCTGTCTGCCTCTGCTTCTGGTGTCTTCATCTCCTGGTCATCCGGCCAGAAGGCTGCCTTTCGCCTCTGACCTTCTCAGCTCTGAAACTGGCCTGCCCTCAGGCCGGAATGAGGGGAGCTGAAGAGAAGGTGGGTGAGGACCTTCCTGAGCACAGTGGCCCGCACACCTGGTGGCTGACCGGAAAAACAAGGCTCCTTGGAGACATTTCGCTGCCCATACCACCCCAGGGGTGTCACCTTCAAATCAACGTGTGCCATAAATTAGAGAAGAAAATGAAAATGCAACAACCCTGACTCCCTCCTGACCAACCTGCTGTCGATCCCGTCACCAAGGAAAACATATGAGATAGAAAGTGAAGTTTATTCTGACTGAGCTGACAAAGGACCGGGGCAGCACAACTGAAGTGGCCAGACACTCACTCAGAACACAGGGGGCAGAATATGTTATATTTTGAAAGGTTTTAATGCAAAGAATTTTAACGAGGAAGCCGGATAATGAAATAAAATTGGGATTTAATGTTCGGGTTAGGATCTCCAGGGGCAGCAACTCCAAGTGCCTGATTAACCTCTTGACTTTTCTTGCAAGCCAAGGTCACATTTCCTGAAGGAAGGCATAAGGCCGCTGGAGGCTATGGGGAAAAAATGCCACCTGACTCCCAAAGAAGCAAGACCAGGGCCGGGATGATAACATTCTAATGTTTATTGCCTGGGGAAAGATTTTCAAAGATGGCAAAAAGCCAAAAATAAATTACTTTTAAAACAAATCCCTGAACCTTTGCTCTCAGTGACTCCTTTGCATGTCTTGTCAAATGTCTCCAGCCTGAGAAGCCACTCCGTATGGAGATTTGTGCATCTGCAATTTGCCTTAGTTCTAAAGGAGAATTCTTCCTTATGCATTCCATTTAGACATTGTCCTAAGTCACTGCAGAAGTACTGTTAGAAGTACCTAGACCCCAAACTAGCAAGTGGGGCCTTCCTGGTGGTGCAGTGGGTTAAGCCATGCACTATGAAGCAAACTGTAGCCACTGTAGCATGAGTTTGATCCCTGCTGCTGGCCAGGGAGGGGACCCACTTGGCGTAGCAGACCTCTCCTGCCTTGCCCACTGCTCCCATCAGCAGTGTGTTTCAGTCGTCTGCCTGTTCTGTTCCCGGCTCTGTCTGGTGAATCTTCTCACCTCCTGTGACTCTGGCCTGTACCCCAGCTCTTGTATGCACAAATAAATCTTTAAAAACCTAGCAATGCCCGTTACTATGCATATTTATTTCTGCCCAAAAGTGTATCATTCAGGAACATTAAAAGGCCACTGAATAGAGTACTATAATGATTCTATTGTTATTTTCCTATTATGTGAAATAAGTGACAAATAAATATAGGACATAAATAAGCTATTTCCTCTTTGCTAAAATAAATGTTGTGGGCTTCCCTGGTGGCACAAGGGGTTGAGTAGCAGCATTATGGAACTGTAACACAGCCACTACAGCACAAGTTCAATCCCCAGCCAGGGAGGGGACCCACATGGCACAGCAGAGCTCTCCTGTCTCCCCGCTGCTCCCCTCATAGTGAAGTTCAGTGGATCTGTCTGTTCTGCTCCCCACTCTGTCTCTGATGTCCTCTCACATCTCCTCCCCTGCACCTCTGGCCTGTACCCCAGTTCTTGTATGCATAAATAAATCTTTAAAAAATAAAATATACGTTGTGTAACACAGACTATATACTAACTGAATTCCTCTAATATCCTTCATTAAAAAATTTACACTGTTTCTAACATTTGGGAATCAATAATGGACCACAGACCACTTCATTATAGTCAGAAAATGCTCATAAATGTTGACGTCCTGCCCAACGTAAATACACACTATTTTACAAAGACTGGAGTGAAGGGAAGGAAGTGGAGAGATTGAAGAAACTTCAGGTTTTTATCTTTTTTTAAAGTGTTGTAATATTGGTGGATATTGTTGTTTGTGTTTTGAAAGTCTGGGTTTTCCCCTTCAACTTTGAAAGTGGTCTTTCGGAACGTTCTTTTTCTCTTTTTAGGTCAAGAAATAGAAGATTAAGTATGATTTTTAGGATTTCATATTTGTGTAGCATACACATTTTGATGTAGACAAATTAGAAAAAGGAGTGGTCAGGGGAAATAAAGAACGTGGTCAAGAAAAAGTTGAACATTTCAAAACTAGTTAAAACTGTTTGCTTTTGAGGATAGGAGTTGGGGGCTTAGAAGACTAAATTGAGACTCTTCTCCTTTATTAAATTTCTCTGTGCTTTTAGATTTTTGAAAACCATAGATGCATAAGTTTTTTAGTCAAATTATAAAGCAATTTGAGGACAAAAATTTCATGTAAAAGGAGATATATAGAGTAGCAAAAGTGCTTAAGAGTGGAAAGTATAATAAATTTGGTGTTATCTGTAGTTCCCTTATCATTTATTAATTTCCTATCAAATTCCCCAAAGTGGCTTTTCCAAAGAAAAATTATTAAACTCAATTTCCTAAACTTTGATCCTCAGCTCCTGAGAGAAATGCCTCTTTGTCTCCTATTTAAATAAAAAGGTAGATTCTTCCAGAGAAAACTGCTTAAATTTCCTTTTCTCATGAAGGAATGCCTACCAGCTGCTCTACATTTTCTTTTTCTCTTTTGCTCTGATAGGTATTGTCTCTTCTGTTCAGTGACTGACTTCTGTACAAGTAGCCTCGGTTCAGTTCCAGACACCTGATGTCTCTCTGAACTTAGCCCTCCACGGGGTCCAGTCTGGGCCAGCGTTCTCTCCTGTCACGCCCATGAACAGGCCCCGATGCTGTTAACAGGCTCACAGGCGCAGATGTCTCTTGGTTCCATACAGCCATACCCAATTTTATAATAGAGCGGTGTGTATCTACTGTCTTTATTTTCTTACTTCTTGAAGTTATTTCATAATCTTTTAAAATCTGACATTTGTTGGGGCCTCCATGGTGGCATTAAGTCTCAGCACTATAGCACTGACTGCCTGAGTTTGATCCCCAGCCAGAGAGGGGACCCACAGGGCGCAGCAGACCTCCCCTGTCTCCCCGCTGCTCCCCTCAGCAGTGGATTTCACTCCATCTGCCTGTTCTGCTCCCCGCTCTGTCTCTGGTGAACACTTTCACTATCTGCACTGCTGGCCTACATGCCGGCATAAATAAATTAAAATTTTTTTTAAAAAATTGACATTTGTCTCCATTATTAAAAAAAATCCTGCTTTTTGTAAGTTGATAATGGCCCTTCCAAAATCCCATGAAAACATGTTTTCTCTGCTTTTATCTTCATTTTCTCTCTTGATTTATTGTTTTGATCACTTAGTCAAGAATGAGTGAAAGAAATTATGTTTTCTATATTTTACCAGTTTGACCTTGAACTGTTTGAACACCGCTTCCCGGGCACCATTGTTTGTTCTCCATCTTCTTAACCCTTAAATGCTGTCATCCTATAAATTCTTCCCCAGCGTCTTTCCTTTAATTGTGTTCTCTGTATTTGACAATTCATACATTCCACTAAATTGGGTCTTTACTGATGCAATTCAGAGTTACAGCAATGCATTCAAGACCAACACCAAGCTTCATTTCATCGCATCTATTATTTAACTCATCATAATTCACCACCAAGCCAGTTTCTCCTGGTGACTGTTCATCTCTGGTTACTGTTCCCATCAGTTAAACATCAGCGCTCACAGAGCCGATCAGTGAAACACACATCGCTTGGCCCCATTGTTCTTGCCCCCCCCACTCCGGTGTCTGCTTTGTATCCCCAAACTTCATCAGGTTCCACATTTTTTTCTTTTACTCTGATTTTTCGCATATTTTCCTCACTCAGTTCTTCCAACAAAACAGGTTGATTTAGGATGTATTCCGGTGACTTCCGCTTCAGGACCTGACAGAGTTGACTGTAAATCCTAAAGTCCATTGTTTATTAGATTGGACCCAGAAGCCAGACGGTTCTCCTGGGTTTTGTTGTGCAGGAATATATATTCCGTTTTTTCTAGTTATCAGACAAGGTTTGAGTACCCAGCCCGCCCCTGCCCCTTGGATCCTGCTCCATCCTGGGTCCAGTCTACATGTGCTACCATCTCTGCCATGGTCCAGGTTCTCATCACACATGGAGACCCATCCTGGATTTGGGGTCCCCTGAACCACAGCATGCGTCGGAAGCACCTCTCTGCTCAGACTCCCCAGGCATGTAATCCGTGTCTAAAACATCCCCATTTTTCTGCAAAATTTCTGCTGTAATTGGACACTATCTTTGAAAAGAGGGGCCCTCAACAGGCTTCTGATTTTAATTTCAGCAGGGTACTCCCGGCTCACCTGTGTTTGGCTTAATGCTGGCAAGTCACGCCTGACACTATTCATGTTATTCCATCTGAGCTCAGTTTTCGTAGCTGGCCCCTCTCCTTTTTCTTTCACTGTTGATCTCTCTAATAAGGTGGAGTCCAGTTCTGCTCCTCTGCTTTTGTTGCCAGTGTGACCCCTAGTCCGGCATAAGTGGCGCTTGCCAAGTCCTCTGCTCTCTCTGCAAAGCCACTGGTTTGCTACTCTGTCCTACTGAGAGTTATGCTTCATTTCTTCTTGTGTGGGGCTAATAGATTGGTTTTCCTGAGATTGGAAGGACTCCTTTAGGGGAATTAGTTACTTATTATCTAGTGTATCAATTCAGCGCATTTATTTATTACAGAAACATTAAAATCATCTTACAGTTTCTTTCTCACAGGCTTTCATGGTTCCCCAATTTCCTGGGGAAAAAAAGACATTTTTCTTATTTTAGGTGAACTTGATTTTTCCATATTTCTACAGTATTTGTATACACCACCTTAGGACATTTTTCCCCAAAGGAGTTGCCTCTTTATTTACACGTGCATGAAAGCCTTGCCCTGTGCTTTCCTTCAAATCTAAGCCTAAGATGAAATTTTATCGATACTTGACTGGAACTCAGGGAATCTCCCTCTTTCTAAAGATTTTATTTCCTTGCTTTCTAGTTTGCAGTCTTAATACCTTGGAAAACAGTATAATGAGGAATATGAAGTTGCTTCACAAGTGATACATTATTAGAGTTTTACTATATTAGTTCTAAGCAGATGCTACCTTTTGTCCTTTGTCTGTAATGAAAAAACAGTGGAATTGAAATGCAGCCCTCAGAATTGGCTTATTGGTTATTTTGGCAAAAAAAAAAATCATAATGACACCGTGGAGCATTAAGAACATACATGTGTTCTCAGTGTGTGGTGCACCTGCCATTCTGGTCCTCTCTTTTCAAATGTGCTGAAATAGAAAGTCTTCAGCATAAAGGTAATAAACACACAAAATATGGTCACTGTGAAAAAAGTCAAAGATCGATGTAGTTTATATTCCTGACATTCTCAATCGTACAAAGATCATCATGTGACAAAAGAGTTCATGCTTTTACTGATAAAGAATAAAATCTACTGATCTTATTTTAAATTTCAGTTACAGTCACCACTAAGATATAGGCAGGAATTTGAAACACACAGCGGCCTAGGGTATGTGCCTTGGGAGCTTTTGGAAACATACTTTAGCATCTTTATTAAAAAAAAGTGATATAAATTTGATACAAGTAATTTTAAGGTAAAAGGTAAGAATGCATAATTTTAGAAATTGCCAATGAAATGAATTCACGAAAAGATAAAGAATAAAATTACTGTCTTCCATTTAATACATTTATGTGGGACACAAAGATGGAATCATGAGACAGAAGAGATACCTGCTTTTATAACATGAACTATTTTAGTAGGAGATGGCGAACAAGCTAGTCAGTAAACACACTTGATAATATTAGATAACTGACAGAAGGAAAATGCAATAGCCCAGTGCAAGTGCAAGCGCCCAACAGTAAGTCCTTTCCATTCAGGGGTCAAAGACAATCTCTCCAAAATAACTTACCACAGCAACAGCAGATGCAAAGGCCCTTAAGTAAGAATGGAAGCTGCTTTTAGGGGAAATGGAAAGAAATAGAAAAATTTAATAATACAGTTAATAAAAATATATGAGGAGAGAATGACTTGAAATTGAATCTGAAAGGGATACATTTGGTAGGGTTTTATGGGCATGTTAGGCTGTTTTAAGTTTATTCTATTATTTTATTAAGACATTTTTTTTCTTAAACTGAGAATAATGTCTAAATGCCTTTGGCCTCCAAAGTTTATCCTGAAAAGTACACACATGTCCTTCTTACTCTTTGTGGGAAAATACATGTAAAATTTTATTGTATTGTATTTTTTTGCCATTGCATAAGGCAAATATTGTCTAAAATTTTAACTGCACCTACATCTTCCAGTATTTATTTTAGAAAACATGGGGATATTTTCACAGCAGGCGAATGTTATCGAACAAACCATTGTGCTTGCTAAATTAACTGTGTCATACTCATAACTACTTAGGTAAATCATGTCTGTGAACCAAATGGAATGTGTCAGATGGAGACCAGAGATTTCCATTTTCCTCTGAGATGTGACCCCTGGTAGTGATGGAAGAAGAGAATGGAATTGCATCTGCCCCTGCCAATCAGTGCGAACATAACTTAATTTGTTGATCTGGACCCTTTCTCCTAAGTTACTGACTCTTTCGAAATATAAACACTCAGGAGTTAGACTTGCAGTGTATAAAATTTCTAGCATACTATTGCTTCATGTAATAGGAGAGAATAAAATAAACAATCGCCTTTTATAAGGTCTGCCTCTCTTAGAACTCTCCTAAAACTGCTGTACACACAGCCAAGAGTTTGTCTCCTTAGGTGATTAGGTGATTTTCCTGGCATACCAGACCAGGGATTGATTATGTTTTTTGTGCCAAATATGTTGATCACAACAATTTTTTTATAAAATCATATACATTTGCACAAATTATTGTTTAGCTTTTGTTCTGTCATTGTGAAAAGTAAGAATTTTTCTAAACTGAACACAGGCAGATAATTAATTTTCAACATTAGACCAGTTAAGTAACTTCCTCATACCTGGATTATTTAAGTGTGTTGCACACACACCACCACAGTGCTCTTCTCTTAAACCAAATTCAGCATATTCGGTTGGGAACTTCAGGTTGCCAGTTGTCAGGTATTGCTTCTTTTGAAATAGTTTTCTGATTAAAATAGTTTTTAAAATTTTCACTGACTGTAGTGTATAGATCTCAATGCACAAGTTTTAGTGGCATTAAGTAATTACTTGAGTAGACTTTTTATTTCATTGTTTAAAGGCATTTTTATTGGTCAGAGTAAATCGGGCTAAGATAAAAACCAAAACAAGAATAGCTCAGACCTAAATCAATTCATTGGCATATATTAATAAGTGTTCATTTCTCTTCCACTAGATAATTCTATTTTTGTTGGGCGAGTGTCCTGCCTCGTATTATCTCCATCAAGGAACTGGGAGGAACCATCTGCTCTCTGTGATCCTAAGATTGCTTAGAAGGAGGAAGAGATCACAGAGTTCAACCTAGTCCTCAAACATAACCCCTGCCAGTGAAATGTGCTGTTTCTGCTCCTAGTCTTTGGCCAAAGCAATTCATACGTTCCCATTTAGAGTCAAGGCAGTGGAGACTTGCCCAGATTGAAAACTAGCACTATTGATAAGCAATACTGATGACCACCAAATTTCTGTGACTCTTAGGAATATCACATAATCTACCTTCAACCCAACCTGCTGCCTCATCCCCACCATGCCCTGGTTGACTTGAATGTTTTATGAGTTAAAAACAAACGAACAAACAAACAAACAGAACAGTACAAAAGCTACACCATCAGCATGCTGAATGGGTCTCTGTGTGAAATGAGGATTGGGAACTGATTAGATCAACGTGGCAACCACGAGCAACCTGATGAGAGTTTCTCTAGAGCAATTGTTGGTGTTGGCTTGAATGGAATAGAGGGAGTGACCATTGGTAGAAAGAAATTAGAACAGATAGTTTTAAAGTGAAGCAATGAAAATGAAGTGGTGAAAGTGATAGAGGTAGGACCTGGAGAAGACCTTTATTAAGTGAGTAACATGATCAGGCTCCTATTTTCTTGGGAATATTTAATATAGAGCAAAACCCAACGATGAATTCTAAATAGTATCCTTTCACTTGCTTCACACATCATCTTTCCACTACCTATGATCCAATTACATGTACCTATGATCCAATTACATGCTAAGAGTTGGTGAAATCTTACCCACAGGCCAGATGCAGCATGCTTCCTGCTTAAGTCCGACAGGAACACTTACATATTTGTTCACATATTTATCTGTAGTTACCTCTGTGCTGTAATGGAGTGGGTGAGTGGTTGCCAAGGGATTATATATGCCAGAAAGTTCTAAAATATTTGTTCTCTGGCTGCAATGAACTGAATACTTATGCCCTCCCTAAATTCATATCTAGAAACCCTAACATCCTCACTGGAGATATTTAGAGATGGCTGGTAGGTGGTAGTTAGATAAGGGTAAAGTCTTCACGAATGGGAATGAGTGTCCTACTAAAGGGAATTGAGAGAGATTTCTTGTCCTCTTCCACCATGTGAGGCCACAACAGGAAGATTACAGTCTGCCATCCAGAAGAAGGGCCTCACCAGAACCAGCCTCATGTGAACGTTCAGCCTTCAGGACTGTAGAAATACATTTCTGTGCATCTTTGCCACCCAGCCTAAGGTGTTTTATTGCAGCAACCTGAGCTAAAACCCTAGGGACACCAACACACCTCAGAAGTTTCTGTTCCCCTAATCTAAATGAAAAAAATGCGACCTTTATAGCTCATGAAAGGAAATTTAATGTTCATCAAAAAAATTTGTTTTAATTAGGCATCATGCTATATTCTCCACTGATGTTGCCTCCTTTCCCTCCCAAAATAAGCACATTTCAGTACATTACCCCCTTTTTCCAACAAGACAAATTATATCCAAATTAGGCCATATCCAGCCAATTAGTTAACTAGACTTGGGATTGAAACTTAACTAAAGTAACCAAATGGTTTTCCACTGTTTTATTTCATTTATGAAGTTCTTATATGGAAGGGTCTGTTTATAATAATTACATAATTGAGTCAATTATGTTTCTAAATGCATGCAGAGGACTAACAATATTCTGATTATTATGAGCGATATAAGATTATCTGAATTCCCTGATGCAAAACTCATCTTTCCATCTGAATTTGCTGGTATTTTCACCATCAGTCTCTCTTATACTCAAAATCATACCTATTACGTATCTTTAACCCATACTTACCCATTTTCCACACTTTGTGCATATAACCTGCTCTATTACAACAAATTTCAATTTTTCAGCCTCAACTCTCTTTTCTATACAACAATAAGATAAGCCTTATGGGCTTCCTTGGTGACCTAAGGTTTAAGTCTCAGCACTATCTTCACTCTTCCTGAGTTCAATCCCCAGGCAGGGAACTGACCCACAGAGTACTTTAGATCTCTCCTGCCTCAACGCTGCTCCCCTGAGCAATGTGTTTCAGTAGATCTGCCTGTTCTTCTCCCCACTATGTCTCTGGATAATCCTCTCACCTCCCCATACCTCTGACCTGCCTATACCCCAGTTCTTCTACAAAAAAATAAATAAATAAAATAAAAATCTTTAAAAAAATGATAAAGATTATCATTGACTCCTTTTTCTACATTAAATGATAACCTAGGGACTTTCTCATTTAAAAAAGTGCAATTCATTCCTCTAATGCAAAACCTATTATAACAATGCCAACGTAACTTACTGAATTTATATTTATTTTTCTCTACTTAACTTGACATCCTATACTCTCAACCAGTGGTTATTGATCAAAATAATGAATGGTCTCCAGCAACACATTTCTTCTATTGTCCCACTTAACTGGCATTTCTTTTGCCTTAATGTTATATGTATATGCCTTACTTGGATTCAGCTTGTACAAATGCAAGTATTTTCTCCAAAATGATTCTATGATGCCAATGGTAAATTTCTGTAGAGCTACTTATATCTCAAAAGGAAATGATCACATACTGCTTATTAATAAGAGTATTTTGTATAGCTATTAGTGTCCTTTATAGTTGAGCTTTGTGTAATGTACATATATGGATTTTTAGAGCCAATGGACTAGGGTGTGAATTCCAGCTCTTTCGCTTACTGCCCATAGGAACTTGGAAAATTCACCTTTTTCTTATTGTAGTCAGTTTCTTGATTTGCACAATTAAAGATATAATACTTTTCAGGATTGCAGTGGAGAATATCTATATGTCTAAAGCTATATGAATGCATGTTTGTATCTGTCTATTATCTATCTATCCATCCATCTATCTATCTATCTTCTGACATCTACCTATGTAGGACAATTCAGTGAGAAATGTAAGCGCATAGGAAATAATGATCTTTATAATTATGTTAAATGTATATAAGAGCATATCACGATCATCTCCTTATTGAATATGAATATAAAGTCTTGCTTTATTCTGCATTCAATAAATATTTGTGAAATTGAAGGGTATTTAGCATTCTTTCTGTATGGGTCCATTCATGTTATAAAGTTGGTATGAAGTTAATTTCTTGGAGTAATCCTGGCAAAGTTAATCTAGATAGCTATCACCTAACTGAGGTTATAAAATGAGCTGATATATAAAAATGGTTCTTTCTGAAATGGCAATAATGTGACTATGAGTCATCAGCTTTACAAATTAAATATGTTGCTTCTTACCCTAAAGCTCTCAAATAATGGGAATACTATTAAAAGATAAATATAAAAGAGAAGATAGGTAAGAGTCCATTATGTCCCCAATGGATATTTTTTCCTAGTGGCATTTTGTTCTGAAATTGATCTCTATCAACTCGACCCATTCAGTAAGTATAAATTTCCTGGTGTATAGAAATGAGAGAAATAGGGGCGGCACCAACAGAGCTATAGCATGACTGAGGACAGCTCTGGTTTTGATTCCCACTAACCATGCAGGTTAGTGTATGCAGATGGTGAGTAAGCTGGGAAGCAAAGACAATCCAGATCCAAAAGATCTGGATCCTTGGTTATGTTCATGGTTTGGGTTTCCTTAAAGGATTGTCTGACCTACTGTCTTAGCAACTAGAAAGATGTTTCAGTCTTGACTTGAAGGGCAAGGATAAAATCAACAGATTAGTCTAACCAGAAATTAATAACCAGATTTAAAACTCACACAATCCTAGTTACACAGCCCATGATAGTAGATAAATGGCTTTGATTAGACTATGCTTGGGCCATACATTGCTGATTAAGTAATGAAAAGCACAGTATAGAAACAATAAGACTAAGACATCTAAATATGTATGCAATGAACAGGATACGCTACATGAACTTTTTTTTTAAAGAAATATCTAGAATGCCATTTGTACAATAAAAATCAAATGCTTTACCGAAAGTTCCATTAACACAATATCATGCTGAGTTTGTCTCTGCCCATATAGAAGTTTCAAAAGGTAAACATGAAATGTTTAACTTCTCGTTCACTGTAATACTTGTGTGAAATGGCTTTATAAAATTTCAATGCAAAATCATTGATTTTGAACTTAGTTTTTTTTTTTTCTCTTGATAGCTTTTTCTTTGTTAGGCTTTAAGTCTACAATTTGTGAAATCAATAAAAACACAGCTTTCCCCAAGAAAGAAAAGTCCCCCAGAGGTTTACCTGAGAGCGTCTAGGGCAAGATTTCTGTGACCTTGAACTATTTGTAAAGTACCAGTGGTGACTTTTCAGAGTGTCACATCAAAATTGGTTTTCTGTCTCCAAGGAAGGTTCAGCGTGTAATGTTAGCAGCAGCTGGGGTAAAGGCAACAATTATATGTCAGCTCCGTTTTCTTTTCAAAGAGAGCATTTTCCCAGGCTGACACATTTCTGGGGAGGAAAAGGACACACACAAAAGTTTGTTTTCATTTTCAATTATTTTTGGAGCCATGGAGCCCATGACAAGCCAATAATAGTAAACAAAAATGACAGAATTGACATTGGTGGCCACAGAACGTGGAAGTCACTGTGGTTAGTGGGCGTTGGGGTTGGCCTCTTTCAATTTGATGAGTTTGGAGAAGAGGAAGGAAAGAAATCCAGAAAGCCATACCCATTTAATAAGATTTTTCTAGCTATAAAAATATACACTCCACCATGCCTTTGAAACACCCATCATTAAAGGAGGATAGAAATAATTGCTCAGCATGAAGTCACTGCAAAACGCTTTAAGACACACTTAAGCAAGTGTCCTCATCCTTTAGGAAGCGGAAGATGCTGCCATTGTTCACGCATTACAGGACCTTATTTGTGTTGATGGAGAACGAGCTGTAAAAAGTTTACTGTAAAAGGAAAATGCTGAGACCTAGCCATGACTAATTAATGTTTAATCTACACTATAAAATAGAAAGAAAAATGAAAATGATTTCATTTATTGAAAACAGTTGTGTGGACTTGCTGGCAGAAGGGACTACTGTTATGTTATGAAATAATCAGAGGAAAAGCAGGCGTTCTCCAGTCTTCCCATACACTTCGGGGCGGTATTCTAATATTGCAGAAACCTTGAGGGAAGGCTGCAGACAAAAAGCAACATAATTAAATTTCAGTTAAAGGCCAGCCAGAAAGGGATTAAATCAATGGTCCTGTTATTCTTGGTAGACTTCACGGTGGGAGTGGGGCTTGAAGCAGCAGGGCAAATATCAAATCCTGAGTTGCCGTCTTGGGGGAGGCTTTGCTTGATCGGCTTTTCAACTGATTTTCAAAATTTACTATTGAATTTGATGTGTAAGTTTAATGTGCTCGTTTGATGAAAATGTAATGATGTTTTAGCTGAATGACATCTATTGAAATGCTCTTTATCTCTGATATTGGGGAAAAATAAGCTGCTGGAGAGGAGATAATTTCTAATCATTGTGGAATTGTGATTTATTTTAGGATCTCATTTATATTGACCAAATCTGGATTTATTGGGTTGATTTTAACATTTCCCATTTCAGCACTGTCCTCCAAACATTCTTCCAGGTTTTCTAACTAACTGAAGGCATAATAGGCCAGCAAGAGACTCCAGGAGATATACAGCATGGTAGTAAAGGATAATACAAATGTCCACACTAAATATAAAAGTCTATACTAAATATTAATGTATATTAAGACCATCATATAGTGGTCTTTCCTCATTGGTATATTGAAAAAGTAACAATCAATTATCAAGAACCTGAGTAATTTGATGTTAAGTGAAATATGCAAGTGGCAGGACAGATATCATATGATCCATTCATATGGGATCTCTAAATGTTCAATGTCATATGAGGAAGGGGAAAAGTGGTTGGCAGGGGCTGGGATTCAGAGCTGGGGGTAGGAGTCTGCTGTAAAAGTACAGAGTTTCCATTCTTCAAAATGAGTAAGTTCTAGAGATCTGCTTAGGACATTTTACCAGCAATGAACAACACTGTATATAGAGTTCACTTAAATCTTGGTAAGAAGGTAGATATTGTTCAATATTCTTAGCAAAGTTTTAAAAAGAAAAGAGCTAAGTTCTCCCTGACAATTCAGAATGAAAGAAACCGTACTTTTGTTTGGATGGGCTTTGAGATATGGGACATCATTTCTGGTAGGTGGAGGGGAAAGGATTAACAGAGCCAATTAAAAAAAAAAAAAGTGTTACGCTTATTGGGATAGTGCATTGGAAGAGGAAACTGGCTTGAAAGTTCTTCTTTGTTTGCCTAAAGCTATGGAGCTCTAAAATTCTGCCATTTCAGCTGCAGACAGGAATTCATGGAAAATTTGAGCCAGACGTTACCCCTGAGGGTATCTACAAAACATCTCTAATAGTGGTC
The DNA here is from genome assembly GCA_019455555.1 of Galemys pyrenaicus. Taxonomy (NCBI): domain Eukaryota; kingdom Metazoa; phylum Chordata; class Mammalia; order Eulipotyphla; family Talpidae; genus Galemys; species Galemys pyrenaicus. Next base: position 5,910,333 of record JAGFMF010011662.1, read on the forward strand.
ACATTTAAAGATATTCTTGTAAAAGGAAAGAGAAGTAGATATCAGTATGCATTGCAAATACTGCTGAAGAAGTCTGTGCCTTCAAATCTGAACTTGGTAGTATTTTAGCTACCAAGTCTTAGAATTTTGACAATAATGAATTAGAAGACAATAATGAGCTAGAAGAAAGTTTAGCATTGAGAGGAGATCAAAACAATGAAGAATGTAAAAGGAAATCTGAGTAGCTCAGAACCATAAGAAGACAAGAGAAGAGAACTGGCCTGGACATGAATCGGTCATCACACTTGGATACATTTATTACCAATATGCTAATGAGTGGGGCTTCCATTAATATCAGGGACGAAAAGTGGCAATATAAGTACAACCTATACTGCTAAAAATCATGTACATATATATACACCTATATAACATGTTCCTATATATCTATATATACAAATATATCTTTCTTTAAAAGTTTTAATCTTTCTCATGAATTTTTTATTTCCTTTAAAAATCCATATGAAATAAATTTTCGAACTTTTTTATTTTGTGGAATGTCTACTGAATTTATCAGAAATGATCATCCACAGGTGAGAAGTGCATAGTACAGGTGGACCTTGCTCCCTAGAAAGCGTGGCCTGCAGTGATTGTCCTTGTCACTGGTGTCTGGCTTTCCATTTGTGCGTGGGCACTACTTGATGTTCCTCCTTGACACAGGTTGACCATCCAGGTCCCACCCAGCTCTTCTGCAAAGTTCTGTGATATGGCAGTAACAAACCGTGAAGAGCAGCTGCCTTACTTCACCTAAATTAGATACATTTTGGGAGAATATGGGAAATACGAAGAAATGGCATTGATTTCAATGTTTGTCTTTTTGGAGTAGAAAAGAACAGGTGTGACTACATACTGTATAAGAAGGAGAGTGATGCTATTAAGGCCACTGACTTAACATCCGAGCAAATGGTGCTTTGAAATATGACAGGAAGATCCTTAAAATAAGTAAATTTACATGTCATGAACAGTAGACTCTCAGACATTTTTTTCCTTTTTTTATTAAAATATTTTCAAATTTACATATACTTGCCATTAATTGTAATCCCCATGTATTCCCCATCACCATCTCACCAGTGCACCATCACCTCAATCCCTCGTGCTCCCATCTTCCCTCAACCCTCCCCCTCCCCTCCCCACCAGGTGTCCCCAGTCTGTCCTTGTCTCCTCATTTTTGGTTTCTGTGTCTCAGACATATTTTTAACATTAACATTATCACATAAACCAAGTCCTGGATTTTATCTCATTGCTTGCCTGCTCTGATTTACAAAAACATTCATGCCAGCTTTTATTTCATACTTTCATGGACCTGATAATAATTATCCAAATGGTCAGGTCAATGGTTTTATACCCTTGCAGTTGTACCCTCCCTCATGTGGAGTCTTTATACCATTGTCTCTGTTTTATCTTCACAAAGATTCGGAGAAGTGAGAAATGTTTGTTTCTTTAAGTTATTGAAGTTGTCACAAAGCTACTAGTGGCAGTGCCAGATCTAGTATATGCCTATATGAATACATGGTTGGGCTCTTTTGATTTTAATAATTGTAATTTTCGAATGTTACCATACATACCCTATTACCAAAGACCCCTTAATCTTTAATGCTGTATTCTTTTCTTTTTGTACAATAATGTCACAAGAAACAAAAAAAAGTTTCATAAATGTAGGCTATGAAGCTGCTATATTCTTCATAATAATGAATGATATTATATGATAATGATAATGGTAAGGAATGATACCGAAGACATTTCTTTAGTTTCTCATTAAATTTGAGTAAAAATAAAGATACCTTACACAGTCTTTAATTTGACTCAGCAAGAGGTATATTACTGCATAACTAGGTACATTTAACCACTTTGAAGTAATTGCAACACTATCTTTGTAAATACTCCTTATAAAATGCACTGGGTTCCTATGGAGTTAGATTCCTTCAAAAACAGATCTTCCATATATATTTACTGAGTGTCTACTATTGTACAGGTATGTGTCAGCCTCTAAGTATTAGGATGTATTTATGAAAATTACACCCATAAAAAGCCTATATCCCAAATATATGAGGAACTCTTTCTCAGTAGAGATCACTATGCCCCAAAAGAAGTTGTATATTTTCATCCAAATGTTGAGGATGTGAGCAATTAAAAAGTTCATATATTGCAATGAAAATGATAGATCCACTTTGGAAAATAGCTTAGAGCTATAAAGGTAAACAGATGCATCATGAAAACCAGCATTCACACTTAATTGCAATTTAACCAGGAGAAATAAAAACATGTCCACAGGAAGACATAATGAATTGTCCATGGCAGCTTTTTCATCATAGTTTCAAGCTGAAAACAACCTTCAGCTATCAAGAATCAACAAATAAACGAATTGTGATATATCCATTAAAGAGAATATTTGGCAATAAACAAACAGACACTCAGATAGATAATAAGGTAAAAAATCACTGACATATGCAACTACACTCTTCAAAAACACCACCACAGAAGCCAGATACCATGATACCGCATGAGTCCATTGTTGGAGGACATCTTCTAGAGGATGACCCACAGTTGACCTCTGGCCCTCCTGTCAATGGGAGGCTCCTTAACCCTTCCCTGTCCTTGGAATGTACTTACATATCTCCCACCCTTCTGTACTGGGAGCACTTTCAGTCTGCAATGATCTTTCTTGGGTCTCTCCTAGCCTCCCTCTGTGTGTGTGTGTGTGTGTGTGTGAGAGAGAGAGAGAGAGAGAGAGAGAGAGAGAGAGAAGAGAGAGAATGCAGCAGGGGGCAGTTTTAATTTTTAGTGCAGACCATCCCAGAACACAAACTCACATCTATTTAAATGTGAATTTAGAGCTATCTTGGTGGAAAACATATCACTGGTGGCCTGAGACTGGGTTGGAGACAGGTGACCACTCTCAGGGGCAAAAGGGAAATAATTCAAGGTGGTGAAATCAGAATCATCATCATAGTGGTGATTCTATAATGGAATGTACTTAAGGCTCATCAATTAAACACTTAAAGTTACACGTTTGATAGTGTTAAGCTCAATGAAGCTGCTTTTAAAGAACCTCACTGTAATCCCCACAACACCGCAGCAATCAAGTCAGTGTGACTTCAACTTTACAGAAGAATAAATAAAGACAGTTGCCCCAAATCACATGATTGTGAAGTGATAGAATGAGCATGTGACGGAATATTTGATTAGCAATTTGAGAGCTCTTTGTAGAGCACCGACTTCCCTCCATGTCCTCTCGTCACACTCAGCTACTTCACTCCTCCTGCAGACTCTGTCAGCATAGACTCATGATTAGCACGGATGCTTCTTCCGTCGGTCCCCTTTCTTGACACTTACTCATCATTTCCTCTCCACGATTTTCTTCTTTGATTGTGTTGATCATGAGATACCTAAACGAGGTGCAAACACTTTGAATGAAATAATAACAAGACACGAGATCCACAGTCACCTCACATCACACAGAGTGAAAACACAGTTTATTGCAAGAGTGGGCTTGATGTGACAACAGGCATCTGAAGGGGTATGGCCCTATACCCTTAAGTCATGTTTGGCACTGAAAGGTAACCAATAAAACTGATACGATTTCAAAAAATAACTTAATTCCCACTGCCAGTTCATTTCTGTGATCACCAGCAATTGATTTCTCAATTGTATTCTCTCTAACAGGAATGAACAAAGCAGAAATGGCAAAACTTCTTATTTTTTTTTTAAAGATTTATTTATTTATGCATACAAGCACTGGGGTACAGGCCAGAGGGGTGTGTGTGGGGGAGGTGAGAGGATTCACCACAGAGAGCGGGGAGCAGAACAGGCAGATCAACGGAAGTACACTGCTGAGGGGAGCAGTGGGCACAGCAGGAGAGGTCTGCCGCCATGTGGGTCCCCTCCCTGGCCGGCAGCAGGGATTGAACTTGTGCTGCAGTGGCTGCAGTTTGCTTCAGAGTGCGTTGCTTAACCCACTGCGCCACCAGGGAGGCCCCAAAACTTCTTATTTTTAACATAAGAGAATGAGTGTAAAGTGACAGCTTGTTCAACAAATTTGTAAGTCTATGATCTTGCCACCACGAAACGGCAGAGATGCCCTAAAGGACACCTTTAGATGGAGTCTAAGCAAAAACAGAGGTTTAACTAGGAATAACAGCTGCAGAGCAAATCTTCAGATAATGGTTCTGTGTTAGGCCATTATTTTTTTTTATTAAAATATTTTAAAATTTACATATACTTGCCATTAATTGTAATCCCCATGTATTCCCCATCACCATCTCACCAGTGCACCATCACCTCAGTCCCTCGTGCTCCCAGTTAGGCCATTATTAAAGACGTCTAATGAACACAGTCCAGCAGCAAAAATGTTGGTATTTCTTGGAAGAGTTTATTGGGACTGAAACTTGCCTTTAAAAAGGAAACAAAACTTCAAAACTATGATTGAAAACTACAACTAAAATATTCTTTTATTTGTTTTTCTTCAATTGTTTGCAGTCTCCCCATGGCGGGATGCATAAGCCACATCTGTCCTGTCAGGTACTTGTGAATATTGGGGACTTTAATGCAACAAGTCAAAGTGGAGTTATAGAACTCAAGAGAATTTGGGAGCATGCGAATCTGGAGGTGTCAAGACAGACACTGGCTAGGGACTGACTTGATTTGATTCCAAACTAAAAACAATGGAAAATATCTTCTTTCCTAGTTCTTTATGAGCAGAAAACTGTAACATGGTGATAACTATTTTTTACAGCAGAACCAAATAAGCAGCTTCTGTTATGAATTATATTAGTCTGTGCAATTATTTTTCTAATAGCTTGCTAATAATATTTCCCTAGAATTTGCTAATTAAATGGATTCATACTCCTTGGTCCTCATTCTCTGGCATTGAAGGATTACTTTGTGGAGAGACTTATTTGAGCTACTCTAACTCTAATTAACTTAACTTTAAATTTTCCTCACATTTAAATATGTCCTAAGTACTAAATTCTTTGCAAATTGCCTTGACCAAAAACAAAATCCTGTAACAAATCATTAAATGACACATATCAGACAAAATAAATTATGTGACATGCAGACTTTTGTGTTTGAAAATCTTATGAAATCATGATTCTTATGAACTTACACTCTTATTTGTAAGCGTGTCAGAGTTCTGATGATTTCTGTGATATAACTAATTTATACAATTATTTTACAAAAATGCAGATTACCTTAGCATGAGTAATAATAACATGTAACTTTCAATGAAAGTTTAGCTTGTGCTAGGCAACGTTTTAAGTGCTTAGTGCTTATTAACTTATATAATTGTCACTACATATAGATAATGTTGTTTGGTATAATTATATATTTTTAAAGATGGGGCAATCAAGACAGAGAAGACATGACTTGAACTTTATAAGACACCATACAGTTTAGGGCGGGGGAATGAGCGAGCTAGAAAGAGTACGCTGGTGCAATCCAGCTCACTACAGTAACTGTGTATATATTAAATGCAGTGTCAACAGCAGTAATAATACACCAATGATACATCAACTACCGCAGGGAAATGCTGGCACCATCTCTAAAACAAAAGCACAAGATGGATGCCATTTTCTTGCGGGATTTTAATTCTACCTTCTGTTTTTTTCTCCTAGAAGCTCCCACTTACTCTTCCTCCTGAAGTCCACCAAGCCTGAATTCTTTGGTCACACCCAAGCTTCAGAGTGATCTTTAACTCATCTGTCATAAACGTATCTTCTCTAGATTTTTACCGAGATGTGTCACATAAAAAGTGAAAATATATATATATATATATATCAACTCTATAGGCTTGCAGATGGTTCCAGGAGCTTCCTGTGCGTCTTCTCCACTTTCTCTAAGGGATACCACAGGCAGAAGTATCGCTCCTCCCCGTCATGAAATACGGGTTACCATCTGTGTATGGCAAGTGACTGATGTGAATTCAAATTTGCACTTCAATTATGTTTAGGTTTGTGATGCTATACTAATAACATCAATTTCGTAAATCTTCACTTCTTCATGTTTTGCACGAAGTGAAAAGACTAAAATAACTCACATTTCTTGCCAGGTTCCAGGGTTTCCACTTACAAGTGAATCCCCACTGCAAATCCCTCTGTACTCTGCCCCTTGCCTCAAGGGAGCACTCCAGGTTGAATGCACCTGCCCTATTATTTTGTATTCTACAATATTTGTTTTCTGGCAAAAATTCTGATAATGTTCCCAGACATTAAGTTTCATCTTTGTCCTGCTGGTAAAGTCCACTGAATGTTCTGAGTGGTTTCATCCTTCACTGTTTCTTGCCATTCTGGCATGTGTCTGGTCAGCACTGGCTCTTCCTACAGCAAGTTTTTGTGTTTTTTTTTTTTTTTTTAAGATTTATTTATTTACACATACAAGCACTGGGGTACAGGCCAGAGGTGCAGGGAGGTGAGAGAATCCACCAGACAGAGCTCTGGCGGGCAGAACAGGCAGATGAACTGAAACACACTGCTGAGGGAGCAGCGGGGAGGCAGGAGAGGTCCGCTGCTCCATGTGAGTCACTTCCCCAGCCGGCAGCTGGGATCGAACTCGTGCTGCAGTGGCTGCGGTTTGCGCGTTGCTTAACCCACTGCGCCACCAGGGAGGGCCCTCCTACAGCTAGTTTTTGATCTGAATGTTTCTGCAATTAGATTGTGAGCTGCTCAGACTGGAAATATGTCATATTAATGTTTTCAGCCACCCACAATATGTAGCTTTTGTATGTTATAATGGCCTAGAAATGCTTTTTATAGTGATGTTTATAAAAATGAGAATTGTCAGAAATAGGTAACACCGTGAGAAAAGAAAAGATACAAAAGACAGAATATATAAGCACTGTTATAAGTCTGGATCCTGTCTCCACAGAAAATAGAAAGATAATAGAATAAATGATAAATTTTTGAATACAGAATTAAACATGGAATAGGAGGTATGGAATCGATTGAATGGGATAGATTGAATATATAATTATATATTTATAAAATCTAGTCAAAAAGGTTCTTTTTTTGAAAGATTTGTTTATTTATGCATACAAGAGCTGGGGTACAGGCCAGAGGTGCGGGGTGGGGGTGACTGGACCTAGCAGAGATAGAGTGGGGAACAGAACAGGCAGACTGAACCAAACACACAGCTGAGGGGAGCATCCAGCGAGGCAGGAGAGGTCTGCTGCGCCTTGTGGGTCAGCTCTGTGGGCGGGAACAGAACTCGTGCTGCAGTGGCTGTGGTTTGCTTCATAGTGCGTTGCTTAACCCATTGCGCCACCAGAGAAGGCTCAAGATTCTTTTTCTGTATCATGAAGGTGGTCAATATTATCGTTGAGAGAAAAATCCAGAGACACATGATCATTAGTTGCATGATTCATTAGATGAATTTCAGAGCGAAAGTAGAAAGAGAAGAAAGTGATATAAAAAAATTGGCAACCGCAGCTGAATATTTCTTGTTTTATCCTTCGTTATTCTCCGAAGATAGAAGGTGAAATGCAGACTGACTTAATGTTTATACAGAGGATAAATTATCTATTGTATGAGTCCCAACTAAGTTTATGCACCTGTCCTCAGTCCCCTGGGCGTTTCTGGTCATACCTCTTAATGCATAGCTTTTCCCGGGAGATCCCGGATCCTGCCCTTAGGCAGGGTAAAGCTTGGCTCCTGATGGGTTTTCTGAAGGGCAGTTCTGATCTTGAAGGAATGCAAAACTGCAGTTAACAGTAATGGTGGCCAAACAGGCTGCTTAAGACCCACATGTTCCTCTTTTTTGGGGGAACGCGGCAATTTATGGTTAAAATAAAGGAACATAATTTATTGCAAGGACAAAACTGAGGGAGGAGACCATAGTTAAACATAGAGTGGATATGTACTAAGTAGTCTGTGAATACTAAATATACTGAAGGGCCCCCCAAAGGATACACATTAATCCAAATTGTGGGGGTGAAGGATTGTGATGTAAGTTTTAGTGTGCGAAAAAGACATGCTTAGAGAAAGTCTTTGAGAAAGTAGGTGCTTTTTAATCATAACTCACTAAAAACAAAGTAAACATATTTTTTTGCTTTATTTAAGTATAATTAATACCCCAAAAATGCACACTTTCACTATGTACACCTGAGTCTGGACATGTGCATAGGTCTTCAACACCATGAAACAGCTGAGGTAATGTTACAGGGTAGGGAGAGGAGCACCCCAGAACCCCCAAGCTTGCTTTTTTTGAATGGGTTTTGCCATTCGCCACATTAAGATAACATATAAGGCCTTTAATGGAAAGGAACTTTAATACAATTAGGGTACAATACAGAAAGGAAAAAGAATATAGTGACTATTTAAGCATTTAAAGTTACCCATCTCCTTGAGGGTAAAAGTTTAGCCAAATAGGATTGGCCCAAAGCAAGGCCCAAAAGCCTGCTACACGTTTAAAGGACCTTTTAGTAGTGATTTATAGAAAAGGGTTAGAAAGAGTTAGACAAATTCGGGAGGAAAAGAGTAAAATTAAAATGAAGATGAAAACTGCCATTGTTAACTTCCCCACGGGTTTTTTACCCACATTTGTTTTAACCTGTCCAAAACCAAGAAGCAAGCGCAGCTTCTTCACATGTGGTTTTGCTTCACATGCCTCCCCCAGGTCTCCTTGCTGCTCCCCATTTTGCTTTTTTCCTTTCTTCTCTCTTCTTTGCAGAAAATTTTTTTTTCCTCAGCTTTACCCACTTAGGGTGGAACCAGGATTTTGGAACTTTCCCTTTTCCTGGGATGACCCTGTTACAGTAATGCGTGCATGCATCACCTCCAGAAATTGTCTTACATTCTTTTTTCCTTAGTTTCTTTTTTGTGTAATAATACTCACAAGGACATATAACTTTTAACGTACTGTAAATTGCATGATACCTTATCTGGATAGCAGATCTCTAGAATTATGCCTCTTGTCCAAGCAAAGCAGTACTTCCATTGAAAACCAATCTGACCTTTCCACCTTGCTCCAGGCCGTGGCAACAAGCATTCTATGTGTCTCTTCTGTGAGACTGACAGTTTTAGATACCTTATTTATGTGAAAATCTGCATTATGTGTATTTTCTTTGAGTGGTTTATTTTGACGTGATACATTTTAATTTATGACCCACTTACCCACTAGTGGACATTAGGCTGTTTCCGCGCCTAGCATGTATTAGCTGTTGTGAATAATGCTGCAGTGTGTCTATGGCTGCTGATAATCCTTACGATCCCCTTTCAATTCCTTTAGCTAGAGGCTCAGAATTGGGACAGCTGGGCCACTTCACTGTTCTATTTTTAATATTTTTAGATAAGTTCAAACTATTTTTCCATAGTGACTGTACCATTCTATGTTCTTATCAACAGTTCATAGAGGTCCTCATTTCTCCATATTCTAGCTGATGCTTATCTTACTCTCTTTTTTTAATAATAGCTATCTATCAGGTGTGTGAAGATAGTTCATTGTGGGTTTGATCTGAATTTTTTTAATCACTCATGAAGTTGAACATACCTCCCATCTACCTTTTTGTCATGTGTATAACATCTTTAGAGAAACGTCTACCAATTTGGTTTTTGTAACTAAGTTGTAGAAAATTCTTATCTATTTTCCAAACTTATTTTGTGAGGTCAGCATTAATCTAGGCAAAGACAGTATAATAAAAGTACAAGCTGATATCTCTGATGAAATTGATGCAAGTATCCTCAAAAAAATTCTACCAAACTGAATTCAACAGCACAATCAAAGGAGCATACATCACGATAAGTGGGATCTATCTGTGGGGTGCAAGGAACGTGTTAAATGACAATCAACTGGTGTGATACATCACATTCATGGAATGAAAAACAAAAATTTTATGATCATTTCAATTCAAGTAAGCGTTTGTCAAAATTCCTCACCTTTACATAAAAAAATAAAAAAAATCATTTATCAGATTAGATACAGAGGGAATGTATGCCAACATAATAAGGGCCATATTTGACATCACATCCAACGGTGAAAGGCTGAAAGCTTTTCCACCAAGTTCAGCAATAAGACAAGGATAGTCACACTCTCCATACCTCATATACAGAGAAATGGAAGTCTCATCCTGAGAATTAGGCAAGATGAATAAATGAAAACATGCAGATTGGGAAGGAAGAGTGAAATTGTTTTTGTTTCCAGATGGCTGTTCCTTGAGAAAGGCTCCCAGGCACAAAACACTGTGAGAACTAAGGAATAAATCGAGCAAACTCGTAGGCTACGAAACCAGCACCCAGGCATGAGGCTCTTATCAAACTTCTTGCTGAATTGGAAAAAAGTCTGAGTGACATGTGAGTGAAAGAAACATGCATTCTGGATTCCCAGAAAGAAGCAAAAATATTTGAAACGTTAAATAATGTTAAATGCATAATGGAATATTATGCATAATAAAATGCATATCTCTTATGTGATAAAAAGCAGAAAATCATTTTAATGAAGTTATTAAAGTGGATTTTAATGGTCTCTATGTTCAAAGAATTCAAGTTTTATCTGTATAGAATGATCCCTTCCACATGAAAGCTGTTAAACAAAACAAAAAGAACGCAGGAGGTGATACACAGGACTTCAGAGGTGAGACAAGATGTTTCATCTTCGTACATTTAGTGCTCCTCTCATCTGAGTCAAAAATAAAAATAAAAGCAGGTGACTGCTGTCATATTGTCATTTTGAAGAGGCGCTGGCCAAGACATTGAAGAGCATGAAGAAAAAGTAAGAAAAGAAGTTAAATGAGGAGCCCGTGTGTCCTGAGCTGGCTTGGAAAAGACAGTAGGGATGGAGACACACAGTAGGGACACCAGTGTGGGCAGTGAGAAGACATAGTAAAGCAATAATTAGTCTTGGCCAAGATTGTGCCCCAGGCTGCCAGGGATTTCTTCAAGGCTGAACCTTGAGGTCTGGACACCCCAAGATTTGAGACACCAACTTGTTGAAAGAAGGAGCCGTTAAAAGTTGTAAGCAAGGTAAAGATGTTTGGTTTGCTTTGCCTAAAGTCATCTAGGAAATTCTTACAGACCATATGCTTACTAGTTGCTTCTGATAGTTAAAGAATTATGCAGATTTTGTTGAAGTATTAATTGCTAGAATTCACTAGTCAAAAAGTATACGTGTTGTGTATGCCGTGCTTGATGAGCAACCCTGTAAATGAGGCGTGGCCCCTGTGTTCATCTCTGGTGGTTCCTTGTGTATCTCTCCCAGCTGGTTCATGCCGTCCAGGGAAGCCTGTGACTGATACAACCCTCAGTCCACCATCCATTTGTTCCCCTTTAATCCTGTTATCTTAATTTTTAGTTCCTCTGGCTGTCTTACTGTCTCACCAGAGTTGCTGCATTTTTCCTATTTTTTGTTTTTCTCCTGTTAAAAAATAGTCTTGAAAATATTTTTGGTTATTGGTCTCATCTCTGTGGCAAGACTATGCTGTGAACACGGAATCATTCCTTCTTTTCAAGTCATGTATTTGCTTCAATATGTTGATAACTTTCACTGCACATGACCCCCCTCAGCCTCCCCCCACCAGATACAGTTACTGCAAGGGATTTGTTTTGGGAGCTGCCTGGACATGTTCCAAGCTAATTGGAGTTTTGAGTGTTTTGTTTGTTTTCTCAGATCCACTATTTCTGTCTGAGTTTGATAGCAATTTTCTCTTCCCTCTTAAGTGAGAGAAACAACTCACTGTAAAAATCCATGATGCAGAAGCTCTCTTCCTGTCCACTGTCATGGAGATACACACTGTAATTCTGGCTTTTTCTTTCATGAGTCTAAGTTACCTCTGCTTCCTTTGTTTCTTGGTCATCTCAGAGGCAACCTGCTGTCTTATCAGGTGAGCATGCATTTTTCGACTGCTGAGTGTTAATCTTCCTTGTCCTTTCCCTGGGATCTATCAGAACCAAATCTTCTCAGAACCAAATCTGTCTCAGCTCAACTTTCCCTGTGAGCCACTATCATTGTCCTCCTTTCCGGTGGCCACTCCATGTATGTTGGTGTCTGACTTTCCAGAGAATAGAAATTTTTTAACAGAATTTTGCGGTAGAATTTTTTATGTGCTGTTTTTACAGTGACCTCCAACATGAGCTAACAGGAACCTCCATGTTTACCTTTGGTTCCAAAGGAAAGCAACACTTTCCAATATAGTAAGTAGATTACCAAGTAGCTTACTATCCTTTTGTGTTTTAGAACATTCTAGAAAGAATATTTAGCAATAGTCCTTAAAATTCATTGCATGGCATATTTTGTTAAGAAATCTGTCTGGATGAATGAATCCATGTGGATATCATTTTAATGTCCTCATCTGTGTATCCCATATGCCATCACAGAGTGACATGCTGATGTGAATGAGCCTGTGCCCTTTCAGGATGCCATCCTTGCAATGCTTTGTGAAAATGGGCCAGGTATCTTGATGTTGTCATTAAAATATTCAGGCGTGAAACCTATCCTTTCAAATATTCTTCGGTGTATGATATGCCATCCCTCCCAGCAGGAGGTTTCAAATGAGACAACTCTCACACTAGTTTTCAAATGGAAAAGATGGAGTTGACCAAAAGGATGAAAACAGGTCACTAGTTTCTATACTTCTCCTTCACAGACTTGACTCGCAATGCTTCCCCAGATTATTATATACTTAATTTATGCCCACATAGAATGAACAATTATTGTCTACAAGTTATCTGAAGTGACTTATATGATGGGAATCATTTCATGTGACAAGGTATTGTTGCAAATGAAAACAATGAACAAGTGACTATATAAATTAAAGAAAGACACTGTTCCTTTTGACCCATAATGACAACCGTGATACCAATGCCACAATGTTTAAATGAAATAACGTTAATCAAAACCCATCAATATACAACTAAGATGATATTCAATAGTGAATAAAAGAAACTTAAAAATCAGTATTCATATTAGTTAAGCTTTGTTCAATAGAATGAATGTTTGTTTCAGGACTTTCAAGGATACATTACTAATAGAATGCTTATACATCTATAAATAGAGATTTATTTTTAAAGAGTTAGCTCACATAACTGTGGAGGTAGGCAGACTGGAGGTTCAGGGAGACAGTCTGCTGGTAGAATTTTCTGGTCTTCCAGGGAAGTCAGTATTTACCCCTCAGGGCTTCTAGCTGATTAAATGGGTTCCACCCACATTATGGAGGACAATTTGCTTTATGCAAAGCTACTAATTTAAATGTTAATCTCACTTAGATGTTCCTTCACAGAAACATTTAGAGAATATTTGACCCATATCTAGGTACCATGTACAGGATGGGCAGTCATCCTGGGTGAGCATCTAAAGTTGTTATGGCAGAAGCACAGTATGCTATCATCAGGCCCTAAAGTCCTTCATTAGTCTTGCTTCATCCTATCTAACATGTGACCTTCATCTATCAAGTTGCCTCAGGTCACAAAATGGCTGCTAATAATCAGGCAAGAGTTGTGATTCCAGGCTGAAAGAAAGAGTAAGATGGCTTCCTTGAGTTCACACAAGTTTCATGGCATCCCATTGGCCATTTATATTTTATATGGTCATCTTTTCCTGAAAAAATAATTGAAAAATATAGCCTCTAGTAGGTAGAGTGTAGCTCACAACAATAGTGAAATGTGAGGACATCACAGGAGGCCAATGTATATTGGCTAGGCCACTGGCAATCTTTGACACAGCAACGGACTTTTTGGAAAACAGACCATGTGCCAGGTTCTGAGCTGAGTGCTTTGTATATAGTTTCTCAAGTACTCTTCCCAACAACCCTATGAAATAGAAATGTATAGTCACCCTTACTTAGAGGTACAGCTTTCAAGCTCTAAGCAGTTAGGTTCAGGTCAAACACAACATCTGGGAACTGACCGTAAGACCTTCTGTCATCTCTGCGCTGTATTATGGCTGCCATTTCTGCTCAGTCAGCTGATTGTCTCTCTTTGCCTCATGTGGTTTTGGTGCTCAGGATCACCTTTGTTCTCAACTCAAAACCACAGGGTCAGCGGAACCTCCTATGACCACTAACACATAAAATATTAACTCGAACAGTTGTGCTCCCAAAATTCACTTACAATAGGCATATTGAACTGCACCTCTTCTAATTTCTTATTTTGAATTATTTCGGTTGGATGAAAATATAGCCCACATTTGCTTTTTGGATAGTACCTTAAATTAGCAAGTCAGTTGTCTGAAATACAGTCATTATGTAGGAAAACCACCCGCCTGACGTGAATAAACAAATACTCACTTTGTTCCTATGTGAGAAAATGATACTTTTATATAGTCAAGCCACTGACAAAATTAATAGCTCTGTTTTGAATCACAAAGTTGTGAACTTGATGCCATTCTTAGGCACTGGCTTTGCTTCTACCTTTCGCCCAGCCAGTCCTCCCTGGCCATCGTGGGCTGGCTTCCCTCTGGTGACAGTGGGTGAGTGGGAGCAGCCTCACCAGAGCTCCCTCTCCATCACCAGTTAGCGGCTATGGTGTCTTTCGAAATAAGGGACAAATTTTATTATTGTAGTTAAACTTGTGGCAGATTTTGTTTTCCTTCTCAACTGACTTGTGCTCTCTGGCCTTGATTCTTCTTCCATGAAGGCTACTGATCCTAATCTGACTTTGCTGCTTTACAACCACCAGGGTCCAAGAGTTAACGCCAGCAACAGAAAGATAACGCCAACCATGTGGTTCTAAGAGTCAAGCATCGATGCTGTGCCTCTGAAAATCAGTCGTGTCCAAAGGACATAAAATTAACTCCCCATTGGATTTGTCCCAGAAATTTCTGAGGCTTTCCTTAATTAACCTCTCAATGGATACCAGACAGTGGCTGTATCCTCAACCGGTTTTTTTGTTTGTTTGTTTGATTTTTACCCTCATCTTTAGTTCATGACTTTCTAGGTGATCTTCCTTGTCTTTCATATAGACCAAACCCACCTCCTGGGTGGTCAGCATAAACTCAACCTTTTTATGCAATGCCACCTGCAGTTCACTTCCCACACACGAGCTGTTTAGAAGTCATCATGGAGGTTCTAGTCTTGATGATGGGAAGGTGGTAGAAGAGACTAGAATGCTGAGACCCTGGATTCTTTCCCAGGTTCAAAGGGAGGTTGTGGAAGGTGCTTCCAGTTAAATCCCCACTCTTTTTAGACCCAGACCACCCTCAGTGGATGGTCTGGGACTCTTTAATGACTAACTGCAGATTTTGCTTTGACCCACAGAGAACGCCCTTCCTTTCTTCCAATGTCATCTTTGTCTTTTATCTTAGAGGCTGATGATTCCAGAAGCTCCCTCACAGACAGTTGAGAACTTTGCTCTGGAGGTTAGACCATGCCGCTGGTAATGAGCTATGTCCACTCTCAGCCCCCATTCTCTCCTCAGCGTCACTTGACACAGCAATTTGCCCCCCAGCGCTGTAGAACTGGGTAGATCTGCAGAGTTGTGCTGAGCCCGTCACTGCCGTGGAGGACAATTCGGGTTGCATGAAGGCGTCCTGATAATCCCTCTTAGCCAACAGTGTTTGAGGAGACTGTCAGGGGTATGGGGCTTCCATGACAGCCATGTGCAGACACTGAACCTCAAGTCGGTTTGACAGTCACGGAATCCTGAAGACAAGAAATGAGACGGCTCCAGGATTTCTCTGGCTTTGCTGTGGCTGGTGGAGGGCAGGCTGCGTGTGAAGAACAAGCGTTGAAACTGAAAGTGACTTATAATGTGGGTTCTTTTGCAATTGCTTTCTGGGTCTCCTTCTCATATTTAACACGAGTTTACTAGTTCTTAGCTCCTGGATTTGTAATGACCAAATAAAATAATCACCCTGGTGTACACGAAGCAGTGCATGGCTGGATGATGGAAGTTGTGCAGGCGCACGGCACAGGCTTCTGTGTGGTGCGTGCTCAGCATTTCTGATTGAACCTCGATGAAGAGTGGGAAGGCACCCTCATCATGGCGAGGTCGCCATGTGATGGGTCAGGGAGGAAGTCAGAGACACAGGTTAGTTACACAAGTTAATTACTCTGTGAGTGTGCGCGTGTGTGTGTCAGGGAGGGAGGGAGGGGGGGGAGAGAGAGAGAGAGAGAGAGGAAGAGAGGAAGAGAGGAAGAGAGGAAGAGGAAGAAGAAGAGGAAGAGGAAAGGAAGGGGAGAGGAGGACAGGGGAGAGGAAGACCAAGAAGGAAGAAGAGCAGAGTAGATCGTCAGGCATCTGTTACAAGATCCCTCAAATCCCAAATCTTTTTGGAGGAGTGAGTGGAATTTTTAAAAGAAGAAACACAGACCACACAGATGTTTAAAGTCATTCTTGTTGGTTGTCCCCGTCAGTAACCATTGGTTACAATTCCACATCAGCGTGAACATTGTCAGAAATCTGCTGTATCCAGTTCATCAAATTAGTTAAGTTAATGTGTGGAATGCTGAATTCCTAATCCCCACTACTAGAGATTCCTAGATCCCTTTTTACAAATGAAATAGACCCCCCTGCAAAGATCATCACCCCTAGTGGGCCATAAATGCACTCATTGATGCTAATAAAATTCCATCTTCCCTGCTCACAATCAGCATTTCCCAAACTCAGCCTCTTAGAACATCTGTCACTATGAAAATTTTAAAAAATAAAGATGCTAAAAATGTTACTGTAGCCAGTTTGGGAAATGGTAGTTTTTAAAATTAGATAGGTCATCTTGGAATCTCTAATAAGCATGTGATAAAACAGCAGCATTTCACATCACTTGTTTGAGTTAGAAGAGATGTGACCTATGACAGGCTACCATCTTAATTTTTACTGATTATTGTAAATAAAGGTCACGCATCCTATATTAGTGATTAGGGGCAGCAGTGTCATGAATACAAGCCCGGATGGCTCTGGACTTCTAATCCCAGCTCCATCACTTTCTAGCTATGATATCTTGTGCAACAGCATAATCTCTCTCTCTCTCTCTCTCTCTCTCTCTCTCTCTCTTTCTCTCCCCCACTCTCCTTTCTCTCTATTGTTTTCATCTGTCGAAATAGAATTAAAAACATTACTAGCCTCTTGGGGCAGCAAAGAGATAGAAGTTGACATAGGACTTAGCCTGTTGCCTGGCGTTCCATGGCGATGCTTCATTTCATGTGAAGCGAAGTTAAATGGTAAAAATCTTGTGTGACATACAAGTTGATTAAGCACAGTTTTCTCTTTCTTGGACTGGTGAGGAATAGCAACATGCTTACTGTGAATTTTAGAATTGTCCATATCATTATAGCTCAAATTAGCAAGAGATACCTAAAAGCGAAGGGCAAAAATGCACCCCAGTTGTGTCAGAGAAACGCTGAACACCTGCCAGTTCTCACGTCCGATACGGACTTGTGAGATTGACAATGTTCTTTTTTTTAAGAAAAGATTTGTTTATGCATACAAGAGCTGGGGTACAGGCCAGAGGCGTGATGGTTGAGAGGAGTCACCAGAGACAGAGCGGGAAGTAGACCAGGTAGATTGACTGAAATACACTGCTGAGGGGAGCAGTGCGCAAGGCAGGAGAAGTCTGCCATGCCATGTGGGTCCCTCCTGGCTGGGGACTGAACTCATGCTGCTGTGCCACGGCTACTTCACAGCGCGGTACTCAACCCGCTGTGGCACCAGGGAGACCTCTTGACAATATTCTTATAATGATTTTATAGGTAGACCATTTGAACAAGAGGGGGTTAGACATGCACCTCAGTATATACTTCAAGTGGTCAGCACAGCTGAGATTTGTGCACAGATATCCAAGTGTGGAATTCATTCTTCAACCATTATATGTTTAGTTTACCTTGTAGCAACATCTCAAATAACAGGTTTTAATGATACTGCTTGACTATGAAAAATTTGTTAGCACAGATGAGATAATGTCTTAAAGTCTCCAAAATCTGGAAATATTTCAGTTTTATTCTCTTTAAATCTTCTCCCTTCTTACTCACACCCTCCACCTTCAAACACACAGAGTAATTCTCTGCAGCTGGTCGTGAAAATTCAAGTCTAGACTTTACAATGTATATTAGATTTTGGCACACATGTTTTGTAGTGAGATTTTGTAATAGAGTAATTGGAACTTAGATTATAAACTGCTGTTTGTCACATCTAATTGATATTTTGGTTGTTTCCACATTGTGTGGGGGTGAGGGTGATGGTGTATTATTCTTGTTTGTTCTGAGCTTTCCCTAAAACTATAGAAAGATGTGGCATGTGAGAGCTATTTTTGGAGGTGCTGAAATGACTCCAATAGGGAGATATCCCAGACCCCAGATATTAAAGAAGTGCCTGGAATTCCATTCATTCACTAGAATACTCTTCTTCACACTGAATGTGAGCTCAAAATGAAGCTAGATATATTTCCATGAAGTAGATGAGCAAACATCCTCATTGTTCTAAGTAGATACATGTGTATGGGAGAACAAGGAGGCAGATGTTCAATCTCTTAGCATTCCTAGCTTCTCAATGAGTAGAAGGGCAGACTGGATGGGGAGAGGGAAGCCACAGTGTTATATTTCACTTATTCACACACTTTTCTTTGTGGAGTAAATTTCTGTCCAATGACATTGGGCTATGCTGACTCTGCTAGTTCTGATACCATATCACCAACCCTTGTCCATACATGTGTGTCACTTGCTTAATGTCACCATGTGGACCCCATGCAAACACCTCTGGTTTAGTTTCTTCCAAGCAGAATCACTGATGCAGCCTCAACATGCCTCCTTCCCAGCCTTCTCATGTCAGGAAAAGGGGTCGCCTACTGACTTGCTTAAGTCAGAATCACTGGAACGACCCTTCATGTGCCTCTTCTGAAAGTTAACATGTTACTGAGCAGCAAATACTATCAACACCACCCCATGATTCAGCAGAAACTCAGCCACCTTCTGTTATCTCTGTAGCTTCTGCCTTAATCCCAACCATTGCTATCAGCCATTGACGCTCACCTAGATTTTTGCCTCAAACCTGACTTATGCTTCTTGCTTCTACTTTATTACCTGACCATCATTTCTCCACAAAATAGTCAGCATGAAATGCAGCTCCTGGAGGTAATGAGGCAACATGCGTGAAAGCTCAGTGGATTTGATCCACCTACAATTTTGGCCACTGACACAGAGGGATAATATAAATTTTTAGAAAAGAGTTTTAAAAGGGTAAATGGACTTTTCTGGAATGCTGCTTCTTCTAGATGAGAGCCCAAATAAGCCTAGTAACTTGGGTACAAGCTTTAAAAACCATCAGAAAAAAATTACAAACCCTATTTGAGTGGGTTTCACACACGCACCCTAACCCCAGGCCATGTCTCAGACCGGTTCGGAGCAGTCAACATAAGACAGGCAGAAGGCGCAGGTCCCCCAGCCTGGCTCCTCCCACTGCGGAGTGGGAAAATAAATGATTTAGAGCCATGAACTAGATCCGCTGCTCTCGGGGGGGCCGGGCAACACAGTTGAGGTTACCCATTTATGAGTTGCTAAAATGCCGTCTCATCCCCACTGTCATCTCGTCCTCAGAGAGGTCGAGGCAAGGCAGTGTTATCTGGTCCATTAAAAGGCAGCAGAAGGAGGCATTTGATCTTTGTGCTTGTGATAAAATTAGCATGCATGCACCATGAAGAGCCTCTCAGGCGTGGGCTTGTCCAGTGTCATTGGTGGAGACCCAAAGCAGCTGAAAGTTACGCAGTCACGGTGCAGCCTGGATCAGAGCTTGCAACTGCACCCAGTTCTGCCCGATTTTTGCAGTTACTATATTTTGCATTTTTTCTGGTTTTTCTAATACTTCATTCCATTTGGCATTGAATCAATGAAGCGTGCAGAGAACTTGTGACTTTATTTGGGGAAATGTTAGTCCTTACTCCTTGAACTTATCAGCCTCCTTTGATATTCACAGCAGCCCTCCTGGTGGCAGGCGAGGGAGTCAAGTCCCCATATGCATAAGCAGAAGAACACAGGCCCAAGCAGAGCAAATCAACCTGCCCACGGGCGTGTGTCGTCTGCGTGGTGGAGCGGGGACTGGACTCGGTTTTCTGACGGTCCTGGAGCTTCTGATCAAGGAGCTAACCTCTATAACCCAGATATTTAGTGAATGTCGGTGCTGTCAGAAACCAAATTTTGAGGCCCTCAACATACACAATATGTATGTATTCTGTATGTACATTCCTTTAAAATTCCAGTGGGTGTGGAAAATTGAAGGTGGGATTTATTACTGATGGGAAGGGCTTTGCAAACACAGCACTGACGCAGGCTAAGGGCAAGGCTGGTGGAGAGTACAGCGAAGCTGAGGAGCTCCTTCACCTCGGTCCCTACAGTCTGGAAGACAGATGCACTCACAGTTATACACAATCTGCTTTATGGCCGGGATATGAGACCAGGTGGACTCTGGGCTAAACACAGTTCTTTTAAGCGAATAAATGTATTGAGAATTAGGGGCCTCCCGGTGCAGGGATTAAAGACACAGTGCTATCAAACCATTGCCTGCCACTGCAGCACGAATTCGATCCCCGGCCAGGTTGGGGACCCACATGGCGTAGCAGACCTCTCCTGTCTCTCGGCTACTCCCCTCAGCGGTGGATTTTAGTGCATCTGCTGTTGTAGTCCCCACGCTGTCTCTGGTGAGTCCTCTCAAGCATCCGCACCTCTAACCTACACCCCAATTCTAGTATGCATAAAAGAAATCTTTAAAAAAATTGAGAATTAGGAAGGTAAAGGATCATCGTAGTTTTCAGATTAGGAATATTAGATGTTGGGTTTTACTTAGAACCAGACTGGGAATGATTAATTTTTTTCTTTTTTTAAATTGGAGTATATTTTAATAAATACTAGTAATCAAATGCTGAGGTTCTGAAGGAAAGTGAAGACGAATGGCCAGTGCTGACATTCAGTTTTTGGAGTGAGCCGCCTTAATCAGATACACACATGAATGATACTTCTCTCCTTGTCAACAGAAAAGGAGAGATGGCAGAGAGTAGATCACGCGACCAGCAGAGTTTGCGAAATTACAGAAGAGGAGGAAAAATGGACTCTGTTGTCACGTGTCTACAATGCATTAGCTAAGGTGTGGTATTTATCATTTGAGGTATGTGATTCTGAAAGCACATTTATTTATATGCCGGGATGAGTTACATGTGCAAGCCATTTCACATCAGATGAAAAAAGAAGTCAGAACAGAAAAGGAGGCTGACCCCACATTATACGGGATGATGGCTTTTTATCAAAGATTAGCAGACTGTGTTCTATTACCGAACATGCCTGAGTTCGCCCCATCCATTGCCTTTGGAAGGCAGAATGACAGAATTCAAATTCCAAAGGCAGCCAGGGAATGAATAAAGAGTGAAGATGACTCAGCTGGAGAAATTATGACTGTTGTAATATTACCGTAAAACAAGCCTCACTGTTCAAGGTGTCCACACAAATAACCAGTGAGCAGGGAGACTGAGCAAAGAAGAGGCGTCTAATGAATATGCAGCTCTCTGTCCTCCAGCTGGCCTTGGAAAGAGAAAGAATACCTTGATGAAGAAAGAGGATTTTTACATATTCAAATGTAGAGGATGGCTCTCATTTTCATTGTAAGTTGAAATGGAGAGGTGTGAACATACAGCAGCCTTTGGAATAGATGACAGATTACCGTTAGAGACTGTAGTTCTAGATCTCAATGGCACCCAGCCAGTCTGCCTGAAATGCAGTGACTCAAAATCCCTTACTTGATATGGTGTCGATTTATTTGTGAATCACTTCTTAAAAGTTTGTGTTTTATAATATCGGATCCATGAAAACAAATCACTAAGATAATTTTTAAATAACAGTTTTAACCTACTCTTACCTGCTTCCCAGAATATGGCACTGGGATATGTTCAGGTTACCAGGAATTGACTGCTACTGATTGGGAGCAATGACATTAGTGCTTTTTGTATTTAATGGATAATGTTTGGATCTAGAAAGAACAAAAACCCATAAGCTTTGAGGTGTTTTCAGTGCAGTCAATTGGTGTGTTTACCATAAATTCCTAAAACATTAATTGAAGTTTTTAGTACTCAGTTTGCCATTAAACCCAAAGAATGGGTGTGGTCTGCCAACTTTATGTTTAAAACAACATACTTCATGCTAGGAACGCTGCCTGCACCTCAAGGTATTGAGTGAACTTGAAGGGTAGAATTTGGATCAGTGCTTTGTTGTGTGACACCAGTTACTTTTTACAACTGCAGTTAGTTTTAAAATGGTGGGAAAGGACAAGGGTCCCAAAAGTTGACACCAGAGGTCACGATCTCTCTAGCGGCTACATGCAGAATCCACCTTCCACCAATATGGCACCCAATAACCTACACGGAGTTTGAGCTATGCTTCAGTGTGTCTGCGCTTCATTCTTACAAGTTGTGTTTTTTCGCATCAATGAGGTGTCCTCTCCAGTCTGTGGGGAAGCTTGTACCAAGCAACACTGCGGACATTGAGGAATTGGAAAATTTTCCACAGGGAACACAGTTTGGGGCAGAGGGAACTGTCTAGAGGCAAAGATGAGTGATAGTGACTGTCACACCAACCTTGCTTGGTGTTTTGGGATTCTCCTGCTCTCACGATATGGAAACATCTCCTTCTGGTGGAAGAAGAGGAGACAATTTCATTGACTTTGCTTCTTTAACTTGAGTGCATGTCACAAATCTTCAGATTATGCTAGAAACATGGCCCCAGAACTGCCCAAAGGAACTTCTTTGTCACTATTTCTTGTGGGAAATTTGATTTTGGTATTACCTTCCGGTTATGTAAATTTTTTCCAAGTGATTTCTCACATAAATCGGAGTATATCTATTTTTGCATCTATGTTTTGAATGAACTTCAGTAGAGTTTTATAAATGTTTGCCCAATAAATTGTGCATGTGAATAGGCTGATTTTCTAGATAATTTTATTGTCTCTTTTTCTCTTTTAAGTGGATTTTTTTTCCTATATTATTTTATTTGGTTATCGTTGCTGAAGGTCTCTAATAATTTTATATGTAGTTCTGGTCTCATAAAACTGATTAGACTAATTCTCTTGAGATTTTACTGTAGGCAATCATAGAATTTAATGGTAATTTGGTTATTTTATTCCAATTTTTATATTGCACTATTCCTTTGGCTAAGATATATAGTGCAATACTGCATGGTAGTACACATTTCATGCATATGTGGCATATAGCAAAGTCAAAGAAATGAATGAAAAAAACAAAAATACATTTTTGGACTGTAGATCAATTAGGGAAGGAGAGGGGCTTGTTAAATTGGGTCAAAGGGAGCAAGGCTGGGGTGAAGGAGAGAAGAGAAGTCTGTTGGTGAACTTTCCACAGTATACGCACATTTAGATTTTTATTAATGCGCTGTTAAAACTCATACAACATTGTAATGTTACTTCAATTAAAAATTAATTAAAAATAAAAATTAAGACCATAAGCAAAAAAAGGTATGATCTCATCAATAGTAACTTTTTTTCTCAGAAGATCCTCTTTTTTGTTTTTCCTATTTCTTCTTTGTCTATATTGCTGTTTATCTGTTAAGACTGTGTTTAGTCTTGTTGGGAGTTTCTGGGAGTTTTTTTTTTTAAATCTCACACTTTTTCTTTAGTTTATGTGAATTGACTGCAATGTTCTCTTGTTCTTCAAGTTAAATGTCAACTTCCTTGTTTTCAGTATTTTCTTATTTTAAAATGAAAAAACATTTACGGTTGTAACTTTCGTTTAAGAACAACTTAAGCTGTGTTTGATCACATTTTATATAATTATTTTTGCTATTATTTGATTCTAATTTTGCAGTTTTCATAGCCTTTGTTTTTTGACTCATGTGTTATGAAGGATGACTTTGGTGGTGTCTGCTTCTACACACTGAAAAAAATGTATGGTTTATTTATTTAATAAGGAGGTTATGCATACACTAGATAAAATATTCAAAGTACCCCCAAAATGTGAAATTTATCTCCCTTCCACCTGCCCTACTACCTACAATTCCCTCCTGGATACATTAGCTAATTCTTGAGGGCCCTTCCAAATGTTCTGTAGACTTTCCAGAATTATCTATGAATTCTTTTTCCCACAAAAGTAAACACGATAGTGATTTAATCTTTGTTTTAGCAGTTGTGATATTGTGATGTATAAAAACAATGTAAATTTGGTATATCACCAAAATATATTCCTGATTCAGTTCTCAAAACCCTTGGGACTCAGTCCCTGCGGACAGTCTTAAGGCTTCTCCTGTTATGTTAATGAAGTGACTTCTGCTTGGGGACCGGTTGTCTGAAGAACTAATTGTGTGATTAGAGTTGGAACTTCTACTCTGAACCCGCCTTCCTCCAGGAAGGGAAAAGAGCTGGTGATTGGGTTAATCAAGCTCCTGGAAAAACCCCAAAGGAGGGGATCTGGATAGTTGTATGGAGAGGTATGAAGATGGATGTCTGTTTCTTGTTTCTGGCCTTTCCCTATGCCTGACCCTGTGCTGCTGCTTCTTTTTTTTTTAATTTAAATTTATTTGTGAGTAGAAGAACTGAGGTGTAGGCCAGAGATGTGGAGGATGAGACAACTCACCAGAAACAGAGTGGGCAGCAGAACAGGCAGATCTATTGAAAGATGCTGCTGAGGGGAACAACAGGGAGACTGGAGAGGTCTGCTGCACCATGTGGGTCAGCTTCATGGCCGGGGATTGAACTCAGGGCCAACGGTCTGGCAATAGCTTGATAGCGCTGAGACGAACCCCTGAGCCAACAGGCATGGCCTTGTGCTTCTCTTCATCTTCTGTGGTCCTGCATCCTTTCTTACCTTCTGTAGCACACCTGTGAGCCAGTGAGTAGCTGGGTTCCTGTCTGTCCTAGCAAATGGACCAACCCTGAGTGGGGTGCTCTGGGCAGCTGACTGTAGGCAGGGACAGCCTGGGCTTGTGTTGGACTCTGATGTACAGGTCCTGTGGGGATGAGTCCTTTTTTTGTAAACCTGAAATTTTTTTATTATTTTTTAAAATTTATATATATTTGACATCAGTTGTAATCCCCATGGATTTCCCATCACCATCTCACCAGTGCACCATCACCTCGGTCCCCCGTGCTCCTGTCTGCAGTCAACCCTCTCGGTCCCCCTCTCCCCACCAAGTGTCCCCAATTTGTCCTTGTCTTTTCATTTTTGGTTTTTGTGTCTTTATTGTTAGTATTATTATTATTGTTCTTATTCCTTTTCTTGATCCTTATTTGGTTCCCTTATATTTCTCCAAGGGGAGGAACCATCTGGTATTTTTCTTTTGCCTTCTGACTTACTTCCTGAGCATCATCCCTTCCGGTTCCACTTCCCATTGTGATGCATTCTTCACTGTAGGGTCTCAGAACTGAGGTGCCTAATGGTGAATTCTTGAGCTCTGTGCTGGTGTCCAAACACCATGTACGGAGCCTCCACACACACGTTAGCGTGGGGCCCAAACCCTCACACTAGTACAGCTTGAGGTGCTGTATTTTATATAAAACTACCCCATGGCATGAATGCAGGTTATCTATTCAACTTGCCCTGCACTGGCAGGAAAATAGGTAGCTTTACCAGGGCAACAATGGCTGGAATGAACACCCTTTTGCAAATATGGAGGGGAATGAATTGCTGAGTCAGGGGTGTGTATTTTTTGCCTTTTGATAGTCACTGCCAAATTACTGTCCACAGGGGCTATAAAATGTATGTTCTCAGAGCTGTGTTTATTTTTTTTTTTAAAAAGCTTGTGTTTTCTTTACCTTAAGCTGCCCTTTATTCCTCCTGGTGGTATTTTCATTCTCCTTTTGATTTACAAAAAGAAGTTTTAATATTAAGACTATGTCTTGACTTCTGTGACGTGGATTGAAAAGATTTTTCGAAATTAACATTTTTGTCTTTGGCTTTATGGATTTTTCTGTAGAGAATCTCAAATGTGTATGTATTAAAATTATCAGTGTTTTATTTGGTGTGTTTTGTGTTTTGTTTCATACTTAGAAATGCCATGCCCATTATAAAATTAGAAAACCAAACCTTCCTCTCAAGCGAATTTCATTGAGCTCTTCTCTCTCTCCCTTCCTCCCTCCCTCCGTATCTCCCTCCTCTCTTTTTCCTTCCTGCCAATTATTTCAATCCTTGATCCATCTGGATTTATTTGAATAAAAGGAATAAAGGACATTTTAACATCATTATTTTTCCTTAGATGACCGCCCGATCTTCCCATTTGTTGTAAAATGGATGTTTCCCATTGATTTAAATGTCACTTTCATTAAATTCCAAACATTCCTCTCTTTTTCTCAGCCCTCCACACCCTCTACCTTTTGGACAATCCTGTTTTCAGGGTCCTGCCTTTTCACAAATAACATTTCTTGAATCTCCTCCAAAGTAAGGTAAACCTCAAGCTCTAGACATAAATCTACGCTTATCTCCCTCGTTACTGACAAAATACCTTTCATTCTTTCCCCAACCTTGAGAAAAACAAGGTATGATTAATTGCTTTATCGACACAGATGGAATAGTTACAGCAATAAACAAACCAGAATAATTATACTTAAAAACTGCTTGCTCCTCATAAAAATGTTATCTTATAAATTATTGGCGTTACCATTTGTTGTAACGTAAGATGGCTTAAATTCTATAACTCTGTTCAATCAAATATAATTATGGGAGCCCTCTCCCTTTCTCTGATGAGGTCAAACCCTGGAATTTAATCTATGAACCACTGTATAAAAACTAAGAAGATTCCCTGGTGTTTGAAGATATTACCAGGGGTCAATGATGTCATTTCTACAGCAAATAGGGTAGCTATAGATGCATCTCTTTATTCCAATCTGTTTTTGCTTTTAAATATTAGGGCCGTTCTGGTGGCACAGGGATTAAAGTCAGCCCTATGAAGCTATCCGTAGCCACTGCAGCATAAATTCCATCCCGGCCAGGGAGGGACCCACATGGCGCAGCAGACCTCTCCTGTCTCCCTGCTGGTCCCTTCAGCAGTGTATTTCAGTGAATCTGCCTGTTCTGCTCCCCGCTCTGTCTCTGGTGAATCCTCTCACCCCCTGCACTTCTGGCCTACATCCCACTTCTTGTAGGCATAAATAAAAATAAATCTTTAAATAAAATATTAATTGAAAGAATGTTTTGGTGCTAAAATCATTGAAGGTAGTAAAGAGGGCTACGTTTATTATTTGAGGAAGACTAAAATTCGAACACATTTGAAGATATTTAAATTGACACTCAGCTTAGGCTTTCATTCATTGAGAAGCCCTGAACCATTATTCTGTGGTTGATTCTATGATCTTTCCTCCACAGCTGTATAATATCCTCTATAAACCATTATTTGTTAACATCCTTCAGAGAAACAGAATCAAGAGGATGTAAAATATATTTATTATAAGAAATGGACATATGATATCATGGAGACTAACAAGTCCCTGATCAGCAGTTGGCAAATGGGGGACACAGAGGAGCTGCTGGAACAGTTCCAGTGTGAATGAAGGGACAAGGCCAAGAACCGGGAGAAGGCCATGGTTCTGCTTTATTTTGGGCCCAACGGCAGGACAAAGCCAAAGTCTCAAGGCACTGGGGGTCATTTTCATTCTCCTCAGGCCTTTACCTGACTGGCTCAGGTGCAACCACATAAGGGAGGGCGAACTGCTTCACTCAGTCCAAGACCTAAATTTAACCCACGTCTAGACAACCAGAATGATGTTGCCTCAGATACCTGAACATTTGATGGCCAAGTCGAGTTGCCGCCTCCAGTCAAGTATCGCAAACTCAACTACTGAGCCACCACTTTTACACTGAAATGTCTAGAAGTCCATAGAGGCAGAGACTAAGATTTTGGGTTTCTGTGTTTTTCATAGCAAGCATTGTGTTTGATCTATAAGTTTTAAAGAATGCTAATGAAATAATGGAAAACATTAATAAAATCACACATGTTGAGTTAATAACAATGCATAACTGGGCAAAAATTTGGATTTCCTTTAATCAAAGATTCAAATTAATATAGCTCCAAATTGGAGCTTTATTAGACTATATTTTAAATGAATTGAACATGCTTTTTGATTGTAGAATATATGATTTGTCTGTCTTCCCTATTAAAAGTGGTCCCTGAATCCCTAAAGAAATGACTAATTCAACCATAATTCATGTGATTAAAGTGTCCAGAGATATTTGCAAAATTTCTCTAAATACTATATTGACACATACATGTATATGCATCTGAGTATATCTCTTTATTTCAAATTAAGCATCAAAATTTGTGTGGTTCAAACATAACCATTGTAAGCATTTCCAGGGACTTCAGATAATCTGTACTTATCTAATTTCCACAGTTAATTTTTTCAGTCTTTTTATTTCTCCTCTTCCCTCCTCACATATGGCCCATAGGGTGAAATGTCATACAGCTTAAACAAATGCCTCTGTCTGAGCATGCCTAAGAAATCCTTGGACTTCTAAAGGATCATTTTGGAAGTGGGGGACATGAGAGAGTGCACCTCTTGCTTTTTTGCTCAGTCTTTTTTTGTTATAGAACTTAGTTCCATTAAGAAGGAAATAGTTGGAGGTTAATGTCTATATACAACCAATCTACATTTACCCCCCTAAAGCGTGAGAAGCCATGCAGACTGGATTAATATGAATCCCTTGCGTAAATATGTACAGCTTCAAATATGTAGAGGGATTTTTCTGAGATTTAACACAGAGCTACCTCATTTGCAATAAACTTTTGTTGTTGTGTTGGGAAATTAGTTTGGTCTTAAATTTTCTTTTGCAAATAATAAAACTGTCCTTGGAGACTTGATTCATAGGCAAATTCTCTTTAGAAAAACATTAGCTGAATTTGAAACATTTGTAAAGTCATTCCTCCTTGGGAATACTTGTGACCTCTGAATCCTCCTGATTACCTAAGACCACAAATGTACCTATTGTCTTCTGGACAGGCCATTCAATGGCTCACTTATTTCTCAAACAGTCATGCTATTCACAGAACGTACACTCATGCATCTGGATAAGGCCTCTAGAGTCTGGGCGGGGGCAAGGGGTCTTCCAACTTTGTTATCTGAGTCTATAGCTCTTCCTAATGGGGGTCCCCAACAGCTGTTTCCCACTTCTCTCCCTCTGTTTCAGCATCCCAATGTCCAGGTGCCCATGTCCAGGTACTGACATATTACATGTCCATTTTCTCCTTTGTTCAGAGCACTCTGAATATCTGAGGGGAAGAATTAGCTTTAATTTTGAAGGTTCAATATAACTATAGTTCTGTAAAAGGAAAGGAAATTGACTTTAGAAAAGGGAAAAGCAAGCCTACAAAGGCGAATCTCCCAGAGGGAGAGTGCAGTCCTGCGGCCAGCAGCCAAGAACACCTGCTCAGCAAGTGCTGCAGGCAGCACGGGGCCTCCCTGGAGGGCCCCAGGGGTTCAGTTCTGGCAATGCCTTGATTCGGGACTTCCCACCAGCAGAGGGTGGGAGAAAAATGTCCTTCGCTTAAGGTCACCAAGTTTACAGAAATTGTCGCAACAGCCTGGAATACCCAGGCAGCAGGGAAAGCTCAAGAAGCCGAAATGGTGAATTCCAGGTGGAGCTTTCGCAACACCTGGACTGTAGAAAGAGAACCATAGAAATCCAGCCCTTGTGCTGAGGTTTCTGACTCGATGACTACCCAGAAGATGAGGGTGTGAATCCCGAGCCAGGGGCCAGTTTTAAAAACTGGCTTAGATTAAGAGAAGAAAACGCCAGCGAAATAATGAACTCAGCTCCTGAACCTGATGGTAGATGCACCTGTCCAGGCACAGGAAGGGAAGCAGGTTGCCCCCTGCCGACACATGGACAGAGCCCGCGTCCCCTGCCTGTGAATTCCACTTCTTAAATGTCACTAACTGGCGTCTGAGTTTGTAAAGAAACACCCAGTCGTCGACCCTTTTTCTTGCACTTTATCATCTATCTGCTGATTTGTTGTCCTAAGACAGTGTTGCTAATTTATCAGAGTTGAGTTAAAAAGTTGACCAGAGTTAACATTCTAATGTAAAAGCAAACTGAAAGAGCATATAATAATTTGAACTGTAAAGAGATACAAATGAACCCTATATTGATTCAAACATTTTAAAAGCTTCTTAGGTGTATATTTGCAGTAAAGCATTAAATGCAGAATCACACATTAAAAAAGTGTAGCATCAGATAAATGAGATTATTAGCATATGTCCATAAGTACAATAGCATATCATGCAATCTATAGAACCAAATATATGAAGCCAATACTACATGAAAATTAACGTTCAATGTTAGATTTATTTAACCATGACTTGTAGGAAAAAAAAAAGATCCTTTAAATTGCAATAAAATCTAGAAAAAAGCCTCAGGAGAAGCCCCAATGGAACAAAGAACAAGTTGAGATGGATGAGCAGATTTAAAACAAAGTAATAAAATAAAAGCAATTCATTAAAATATCAACTGACCTTAAAAATGAAAAGGGGATCTTAAAATTGAACTCCAGAGTATAACTTTTAGATATTACACCTGCAAAAGAAAAAGCAGCTATCTGCAATATTTTTAAAGGTCAAGGATATATTCAGAAATAGGTCAGCGAGAGTGAGAACGGCGAGGGGCTGCGGGGCCTTGGAAAAGGGGCCTGCAGCCTGCGCGGCCCTCTCCTTTCCTCCCCTGAGTGAGCTGCTAAACCCACAGGCGATACCTGCCAGGGGATGTGAATAGGCAGCACCGCCCTAGGCCGCCATCGTGGCTGCTTCTAGAGCAGCAGCGCCTTGGATGCTCCAGCGGTTCTAGCAAAGCACGCTGAGTCTGCAAAGGGGAAGCGCGTGTGAGTACTGCCAGGTATGAGCGCTGAATCACACCTCCACGGCAGACCTGAGCTTTTAATCGTGTAATTTGCACCTCTTACTAGAAAACATTCTAATTTGAAAATGCAGTCTCTTCGCCATCTTTGGAAAATAGCTGGAGACTGTCAAGCAAATGAAGACTGGCTTCTGGACAAGCAAAGGAAACGAGAGGCTACTGCTATAATTTTCCGTACCGTACCCCACAGTCGTGCTGCTTGCACACTCACTTGCCTCAACAAGCCTCCTGAGGCAGGCACCACGTAAAAATGAAGAGATGAAGGAACAGAGAGGCTCAGTTGCTTGCCTGGGGGCTCACAGCGGGGACCAGAGACCTGAGGGTGCATATTCCTCCAGGTGACCTCCCAGGCTGCCATTGTGACCTCACCCAGACTATCATTGTTTTAGGAAGTGTTGCAACTTTCTACTCATAATTTTTTAAAATTCCTCTGCAATTTCACTAAAATAAACGTGGAATTCTACAAAGAACATGTCTTTATATAATGTGAACAGATTGAAAACTCAGTAAATCCATTAAACATATAATAAAGTCCCTTTCCCCTTTATACTTTAAGGGGGTGTATTTTTCTTTTCCTGTTTTAACACAGAGCAAGAAGACACCTCTACTTAGCACACAGTGTCACATGTTCAAGACCAAGATACTGATGTCTGTGACTCAGAACCTGGTTTCAGATTCAAGCCCTGGAGTGGAGTGAAATTTTTGGTGAAGCCACTGATTCCATAACAAGCACAGAACAGCATGACAAAGCTCATTTCAAAAGCAAATTGGGATTATAGTGCCCCAATATTTGATTTGATTATTTAGAGCACAGAGTAACTTGCTCTTTCTCTCTCTCTCTCTTTTTTTTTTTTTTTGCTTACATTATTAAGACAAAGGTGCATCCAATGAATGTAGAAATACAAGTTTTGAAGGCAATTTCTGTTCCGAGCCACTAACTGAACAGCATTGGTCAAGTGGTCAAGCAGAGGGAAAAGTCAAAGTGTGATAACCAGAGTATCATGTGAGTGTTACACTCAGAACCTTGCACACTGACCTGAGGTTGACTCATAAATATTTTTACAAACATGGAGGATTTTGAAGATGGCTCAAAACCATAATATCATATGAAGATTAAAGATTACATTAAGACTTGAACAGAATAGCCATTAAATTTAGCTCATCACAATTGACTTTACAATGAAAACCTGACTTAGAGATTTTTAAATTAGCTCCGTTGAGTGCACTTAAATATTGTGGGTTGATCACTACAATGTTTTCTATTGATAATCAAGTTAAATTGCTATTGCCTCAAGGCTGGTCATGGTTTCTAGGCTTTTTGTTAGGAGAGCTGGGAAATATTTTAAATAAATTTGCGTGGTATTTTCATGTCAGGTTTTTACTTAAATTTGTATATATATTTGTATCATTTTCTTCCACCAAAAAATCTCAACTGCCTAATTATTTGCTCTAACTACCTACCTATACATCCATTCATTTGTCATCCCCTCTCCCTCCCTTCTTTTTTGCTCTCCCCCATCCATCCATGTACCCATCTACACACATCTACCTACCTATTTATCTTTCTCTCTCTCTCTCTCCATCCATCCATCTACGCATCCATCCATCCACCTACCTACCTTCCTACCTACCTATCTATCTTCTATCTACCATGGGTTTCCTCTGAGGGTCATAGTAAATGCAGGCAGCAGAGGGGGTCTGCCCAAGTGTCCTTGTGGCTCCATGTATTAGAACTTTCCAGCGGAAAGTAACATGGTTCTCACAGACTTAACACAACAAGGAGGCCAGTGTGCAGGGAAGGCGTGTGAACACCAGGGAGTGCAAGGAGACCTCAGAGGTTTTCACATTACAGAAAATATCTCCCTGTATTGCTTCCAGGGAAGCACAGGGTCTGCCAAAACAAGTTCATAGTGATTAAAAAGAAAGCTTATAAAAGCTTAAGTTGCTGGTAAATCATGTACTATGAAGAAGACACAGCATCAGAATATCTGGTTCAGGGAATGAGTCACCAAGGCCACACCAGGAGGACTTTATTCTCTCCCTTTTATTCATTTTTCCTTCAGTTTAGGCCTTTTTTATTTAAAAAAAATATATTTACTTTTGTGTAAAAGAACCGTGGTGTAGGCCAGAGGTGCAAGAGGTAAGAGGATTCACTGGAGACAGAGCGGGAAGCAGATCTACTGAAGTACACTGCTGAGGGGAGCAGCAGGGAGACAGGAGAGGTCTGCTGGGCCATGTGGGCCAACTCAGGGTTGAACTCAGACCACCACATCGTTAGACCTGAGACTTAAACCCTAAGCCATCAGGGAGGCTCTTCTTTAGAGATCTCTTGACACGTCTTTCTCTCCAAACTATAGTCACAGGTTTTTAATTTTTTTTCTATTTATCCTACTAAAATGCTTTTCCAAATTCTTACTGGTAGAACACATAGTAAGCAACTTCCCCCCTTTCACTTCCTATATTATACAGAGAGAGAGAGAGAGAGAGAGAGAGAGATGAAGCAAGCTTCCTTCACTTAAGTGTTGTAAAATAGAAAGTAATATAAGTATACATCACATAGCAGAATACTGATAAATTTGTTTTATGGGAGCCTTCAAATAGGTACCTTCATGTTTAAAGAAAGAACTGTAAAGTTAAATTATCATAACAAGTGTTTCTACTTTAGAGTCTCCAAAGTATTTTAGAGACTATACTCACTAAGATTTTATATGCTCTTAAAAAAATATAGTAAATAAACTTATTTAGTAATCATTCATAGTTTCAGAACTCTTTGCAAAGAAACATGATAGCATCTGCTACAGATTTATGCACAGTCTTCCATTCCCCTTTGTGTTTGAGTGGCTGCTTAGCAAATAAGATCGACTATTTGGATATAGATTGAAAGCTCTGAGAAAGACAGAGGAAATGGGTCAGGGCAGTTAATAAATGAGATGCCTGGTGAATGTTGAATCAATAAGTGAAAAGAGCTTCCTGAGAGTTCTCGCTGTAGAAACTCAGCCAACTTCTCACTCGTCTTCAGCTCTCCTGTGAGGTCTGTCTTTACTATCCTACTATTGCTTTCGCCGCGAAAACTACACTTAAATATTTTACCTTTTTTAAGCAACAAACTGGAATCTATTTCCATTGCTCCCCAGACTGTTCTTTGCCTTGTTCAGATTGAGACCATCTGCGCTTAACTGCCCTGGCCTCATGAATCCAGCCTCAGTGTCCGGTTCCAGCCTGGCATTGCTTCTTCTAAATATGCGAAAGCTGCCTGTTGTATTGTGATGGTGTGTGAGCCTAGCTTATGTTTTTAGTAATTTATTAGATTAGTAAATATGTATTAATGTGGAATATGTTTCAAGAAGACATTACTGCTAAGTAGGGAGAAAAATATTTCCTTCCTATATGGGTTCTGTATCCCAAAGGGGATTGGAGAGAAAACAAAGAAGTGAAGAAAAACACAAGATTATTTCAGAGAATGAGAAATGCTGGAAGATCAATAAGCCGGGGTTTGGAAGGAGTGGGTGTGGAAGGGCATGGGTAGGGCTTGTTAATTTAATAAGGTAAGAAGGACAAATCTCTGAGGGGAAAATACTGAAGATTCTTCAAACTTCGACTGCAAAGACTCTCCTTCCTACTTTTCTTAAATTTCTCCATGAAAATTTTAACAGAATCCTATGCTCATTCGCAACTTCTGCAATAATTCCAGAGGAGCAGCCCAGGACCATGGAAGAGTATCAGAAGGAAGCAGAGGTGGCTGGATGTGAAGAGACTAGGACAGAAAAGAGAAAGCTTGCATGCCTGCCTTTACATGACTCAAGGGATTGTGTTGACACTGGTACTTCTTTAAGGTATAAAACCAACAGAGGGGATATATTCTAGGATAAAGGGATCAGGTCACTCTAAGCCCAATGCTAGATGGCTCGCCCACCCTCAATACTGGCCAGATCTGACCTGACCTGAATAGGAGAGAACACCACCCAGGGCAAGAGCTGTGCTGGGTGGTGTCTCCATAGTTCCAATGCACATACTGAACAAAGAGATCCTGCTCTGAGTGAACACGGGAACTTTAGGAAAACACAGCAACACAATAGAGTCAAAAGCATAACACCATACAAAAAAGGTGTCACAGGCAAATTCTAGCCAATTGCATGTAAACATTGATTCTGCTTTCACTTAGGCGAGGTCCCATTTGATAGACAAGCATGCGGGAGAACATTTTTTCATTTCTCTTCTGTTTTACATACTCCTTGTTTACATTAGCTCTTGCCCAAGTGAGTTTCAATGACATCAAATTGTGTGATGTGTATTTAATTTAGAGTAGAAGGGCCAGGGCAAAGTAGCCATTCATCAACTCACCCTACACACTCTTAGGCTGAATGTTACCTTACCATATTCTTGTTATTTCTTTCACTCCAAACATGGTCATTGCTTCACTTGTGCTCTCTGCTTGTGACATGTCTTGTTGAAGAGGAAAAGATATAAGCTTTTCCCATAAGTGCATGCTGCCTGACTTAACCAAGTAGGAGACATTTCAGTGTTAGTTAATCACTAACTACAGGACACAGGGAAATTCCCTTAGTAGATAGAGGCTCGTAAAATGATACAAATGAAGGCAATAATTCTTATTTTGGACTGTTACCAATTTTTCATTAAAGGGGACATTGAAGAGTGTTGAATCACTAGCCCACAGAAGTTGTTCTACAGATATTTTGTTTCTTTTATCTCATCTGGATGCAAATTGATCATAGAAAATAAATCCACATTCTAATAAATTAAATTTTTTATTTTAGGAAGGCCATTTACTTCCCAAACTATAGATTCCATGTGTGTATCTGTATGTGTGTGTGTATTAGATAAAAGTTAATCTACTTAAATTTTTCAGTATCTTACTAATTAATCAGTGTGAAGAAATTTATAACTTATATAGTATTTGCGGGGGTGAAAGGAAGGTTACACAAGAGAATGTATATCTTTATAAAATAAGGTAATTTGACGTGGATAATAGTATGCATTTTCTTTAATCATTTATTTGTTTATTTATTTGTTCATTCTTTTATCATTTATTTATTCATTCCCTCAGAAGCATTTGTTGACATTTACCATGGGGTAGGGTATACACATATGCCCTATTCATAATTAATATTTTGATATTATACTGACTATAAATACTGCATGCCTTTGTTGATGGAACAGAATTTTAATTGGTTATTTCTTCCAATTGTCATAATTTCTTTATTATATGTTTTAAGGAAGTTCTAATAATGGAATTCAAATAGACTATTATAATTTCTTATATTAGGAAGACAGCTGAATTGATATGTATTCCTGAAGTTTTTGTGGGACATAATTCTAAATAAAGCATGATTTAAAGAAGTTTTTATAAGATGTGTGAAAGACATGAAACACCAGATCCATTTCTTACATGTTTTCGTTTTGTTTTTTAATGGTAGGTAGAACTTTGCTTTTCTTCCAGAGACATAAGACAGTAAAACTTTAGAACAATAAGAGGAAAAAGCAAACCCTTGAGATCATTTGTGTAGAAAATGACTGTTTTAGTTTATTTAAAAATGTTTTCTATACATTAGAGCCTCATTTAAAGTTTCCTTATGGTTAGATGAGCCACATGGGGTTTTATTCACCAATTTTAGAAAAATTTCTACTAAAACTAGCTTGTTCAGAATACATTACTTAGTTCTTATATTTTCATGAGTCATTCAATTGAAAGGCACAACAATACATGTCCACATTATTTGGCCAATCTGCAGAATAAACTGTTTTTGATGTTCAATAATAGGGTTAAAGGACTTTTAAAATTACACCAGGACAAAGGACTCTGCCATTTGCCGCTGAGAACAAAGAGAAGGAAATACTGAAAATGGCTGCTATGAAACTACATCGATGCATGGAGACTGGATCATGTGAGTGCATGTGGTCTAGCATGCCTCTGCTGTTAGAAGCTAAGAATGCAGAGGAGAAATAAGTAACTGACATTTTAAAGAACTAAGGTTCTAAGGTGCTACTTTCCCATAAATTCCTTGATAATTAGTGCTCTATAATTACAAATATCTCTCCATTATTTCAAAGAATTTTGGTATTATGATCTTTGTACTCTAAAACAATGTCAAATACATTGAGCAGATGCATAGTTGCCTATATTAGTGTACTAGAGTTTATATGTATCCATATATGTATATATGTACATATAAAATGTACCTATACACACACTTTGTCTTATTATTGCAACCCATAATAAATAGCAAGAGTGATGGCCATAAAAATGGTCGACTAAGTAGTTCCCCAAAGGCTAATTTCTTCTGCAGGAAATTTGAGAAGATCAGGCAAAAACTATCAGAATCAACTTGTATGGAAAAATAGCTTGTTGTACAAGAAAGCTAGAAATCCTTGAGTCAAGAAATGCAGCAACTGGAAAGCAATGAGAGAGTTTTGTAATGTTTTCTCCTGTGTCTGCCTTACCCGCCTCCCCATCAGCAGTTATGGGAGAGATTACAAGCCATGTTGACAGGGTGGGGCCCTGATTCTGGGTTCAGGGCAAGTTCCCCTACTCGAGAGTGCTTCTCAAGTACTGTCACCTGCCGAGGTACTATCTGAGAAGTGCATTTGTGACCACATTTGGAACTCCTCGGCTCTTGTAGGAAGGTACAAGGACGCGACGCCTGTGGAAAGCAGTTTGGCAGTCTCTCAACTATCGATAGTTTAGATCTAGTTGCCTCATTACCCAGTCATTCCACCACTAAGTACTCACCTCCAAAGAATGAAAAGTGGGTGTTCCAGCAGACGCTTGACTATCAAGGCCCACAGAGTACTAGTTCAGTAGTCAAAGATGGAAACAATCACATGGTTGGCCAGTGGATGAAACGATAAACACAGTGTGTGATATAATGTCTGTGGCTGTTCTAGAATAGGCGAACTCAGGAACAGAAGAAGGCTGGTGCTGGCTTGGGGCTGTGGGGGCAGAGTAGGGAGAGACAATGAGTCTACAACGCATACGTGGTGGTTTGTTCACTTATTTCTTTTTTCATAATTATATATATTGAAGTAAAGTTGGTTTGAAATCAGCAGTGATGTGCTCATGGGCTTTGGAGTACATATTGTTTCCCAAAGAATCCAAGCTAAACAGCTCTAACTGGATTTAGTTCTAAGGGGGAAAAAAAAGTAGCTACAGTTGCTGTGTATGATTTAGGGGCATAGATGCACACTTCTTAGAGGGGTGATGAAAATATTTTGGAAATAGAGTTGGTACTACGTAACACTGTGAGTGTTCTAAATGCCACTGAATTGTACTTTTCAAAATGGTTAATGTTTTAGATTGGGGATTTTTATCTTGACTTCCAAAAATGAAGAAGCACACTGATCCATTAGTATTGTATTGTTTCACCCAAGTGTGAGAAGGTGATTGGGAGAAGGAAGGAGGTTAGACTGAAAAAACTGAATCATCATCATTTTATATATATTATATATATACACACACATATATATATACATCCATCATCATTATATATATACATATATATATGCATAACGCATAATGCCTACTATGCACCACACATTTCCTGTGTGGTTCCTCCTTTATGCTCCCATCACTCTACAGGTTGTAGCCCCCACTTTTCTGCTTAAGAAACAAACATTGAGGAAAATTATGTGATCAGCCCAAGTGTGCTTAGGTACAGTCCAAAGTCTGTTTCCTTCTGCTACCACCTGCCACCTAGAGAAAGCAGAGTCCCCATTATGAGTCTCTGTCCCAAGGAGAAGCCCCTTTTCCCAATGCCCAGGGAGGGGTTAAACTGCCTCCAGAGAACTTTCTGGCTGCATTTTATGTCATGTTTAAAATCAGCAGTGATGTGCTCATGGGCTTTGGAGTACATCTTGTTTCCCAAGGAATCCAAGCTAAACAGCTCTAACTGGATTTAGTTCTAAGGGGAAAAAAAGTAGCTACAGTTGCTGTATAGCAAATCTAATATTTCCCATTTTTGCAAGTCCGTTTTCTCTTGTTCGCTCTTCTTTCTTTCCCTCTCTGTCACTTGCTATCTATTCTTCCTCTTTTTTCTATTTATTCTCTTTTATTTTTGAGTTTAACTTTCAAGTAAATCACATCAAATCAATTATGCAAATTTCATAATAAACTCACTGCATGTGGTTGATACTACTTTATTCTTGAATGTTTTATGTTGCAATGTATCTTTAGAAGTTAATGAACAGCAAGTCGTATCTATCAACATGACAAGCATAAAAAGGAGAGTGGAGGAAAGCTGCTGGGGTGAGGGCAGAATGACGTGGCAGATGGGGGTAAAACAGTGCAAACCTGGGCACACACCCATCTCCCTGGGGCCTGGGGCAGCAGCCCAGGGCTGTGGTTGCAAAAGTGATCCTGTGAATCTAGACAAGTTCTATGATCACAAGATTACTGGAGTACTCCCTCCTCTTCTAAAAATCTTCAAAGATAGTTCCTTCCCTTATGGCTTCCCATAGAGAAGAAACTAAGTCACACTTACTTCTTAAAGTGTCTTCTCTAAAGTTTTGGTTTGGTTATAGAATTTTGCAAGTACTTCTCAGTTTATCATTAAATAGAACCAAATTTACTTTTATGATGACCAACACTAATGAATAATCACTAGCCACAAAAGATATAAAAGCCATCTAGCTGTACCAAAAAAATTTAAAAGATAAGCTAGGCATGCACTAATCTTCTGCTGGCCAAATACAGATATTATTGAACATAACTTTTGCAAACTTGTTTTATTAAAGGCATTGTTTAACTAATAATGAAGACTTTTAATTACTCATGCAGAAATTTGACAATCCAACCAGGAAAACATTGTTTTGTTTCCCTTTATGACTGTAAGACAACTCAGAATGGCCGACTAGATCATTCATTTTCTTGCTAATGCAACTCTAGAAATTTTAAATGCAACATAAGTCATTTTCCTTGTGTAAAATATTAATGTATCAATACTTAAAATACTCTAATCAGTTAACTGACTGGAAAGTAGAAGTAAATGGCAATTCACAGAGTCCTGTCTTACTGTGTGCAGTATACTTACGGTGACTTAATTTAGAAGTTGCTGGTGATGATCAGTAGTTGCGCCTACAGTGGAGGATGATTCCACACAAGAAGTGCTCGGTTGCAGTAGTCACAGACTTGTAAAAGCAAGAGTGTCACTTCCTTTGAGACTCTGCTGAGCCAACCCCTAGCAAATGAAAGAAACATGCTAAGATCAGTGGGAATTCCTGGAGGAAAATTTCAGAACGTGGTGCAGATTAATTTTACAGAAGACAAATGGGCCAAAGCCAAAAAGAAATAATGGTAAAATATTAGGGTCTATCATTTAGAAATATTCATTTTACTTCAGGGCATCTTACCATGATACCTTAACTCATTTAATTATCATTAAGCTTCATAGTTCAATAATTATATTTGGATTTATTTGACCTTAATATTAATTAAGACACCCTAATTTTAATACATAACAGTAAAATAAGTAACATTAGACATCAAATTAGACCTTATAATTTAGAGTTACTATTATAAACCACTGGCAATTAATAACAATTAGTCTACATGGCTGCTTTATAGTAACTGTGCCGTCATGTTATTTTAGTATTAACATTTAATTTATTTTGTGTTTGGGACCAGCTGGATGAAAAGACTTGTCAGGGGTAATTTTCTCTCAGATCATTGATCTTGGTCAAGAGGGCTGTTAAACAAAGGTGGCAGTCTGAGGTTGCAGTTCAAAGTCAGGAGCAGGCAGGGGCGAAGACAGTCTCGGGAAGAGTCTAGAAATACTGTCCATAAACATGAGACCCCCCACGGTTGACACAATGGTTCGATTGGGGAATGCCAGAAATTTTGCAATTTGTGAAATCTGGATGTGCAAATCAATTGTTTCTTTGAAGTTCCCCTATAGAGGCGGGATCCTGTACTTCTGAGTTGATACAGTGTTGGAAACCAATATGACCTTAATAAAAAAATTATACAATAACAAATAAAATCACCTAATAAAACAATTGTCATCTAGGCTTTTTTATATATCATGGCCACAAACATGTATAAACGCTTACTCTCCAAAGTTTATCAAACTTTAAAGCTGATCGAACACACAGATAGATGCAAAGAAGTTTCTTTCTGAACCATCTTCATGTCCATCACCAGGGTTCTCATGCTAGCTCATTTGCCTGATTTCCTGAGCAAGACACAGTAATTTGAAGTAGAAGTTTTCACTGGGGACTACCAGATCGTACCAATAAGCATCTTTCTGTATAACATTAAACACAAACTCTGGGGAAAATACCATTAGTGAGACAACAGCAGTACCACTACAGACGTGGTGTACATGGGAGGACAGAATGGGATGGAAAATGGAGTAATTTTTGCAAATTTATACAAAGATTGTCATTTCTTCCCTCAAGTTTCAACACAAAGAGTATCATGGTGGCCAGTGACAGCTTTCAGCAGTTTTACATATTTCAGCATCAACTTGCAAACACATAGCTGCACCATTAGCCATCTTAAAACCACGAAGGGTTTTGCCACCATTTTGTAGGTTTTAATCTTAGAGTGAGCTATTCCAGAAATAATTGAAGTGAAATAAAATAAACGGCATTCTTATTAAAATATTATGGTTCAAAAACAAATGGTCCTTTTTAATATTCTCCTACAGATACTACCTCTTTTTTTTGAATAACAGTGAATTTGGGGAGATTATGCTCTCTCTGAATCTCACAATGTATAACTGGTATCTTGTGATTCTTAGTTATGTGTGAATATTTCAGTCAGTTGATATAAATCTCATCACTGATGAAATGAATCTAGAAGGTAGGGTGTCTGGCTCCTGGTATGACGCATCAGAATAAGGAAGGATTCTTCAGGTCATAGAGGGATTAGTAAAATTGAGAGATGGATGGTATAGTGTTAAGGGCACCAGCTTTGGACACATCAAAAAGCACATCTTGGTCCAATGCCTCACTCTATGGGACCGCACAGGTAGGCAGATGCTAAGTCTGGCTCCACCTGCCCACAATTTAGGTGGCCTGGGCTGAGCTATTTACTCCTTTACTGCAGTTTTCTCACTGATAAAATGGGGAGGACACTCTTTGATATGAATTGCCTAGCTTATGCTCCTGAAAATAAAATGTCCTCATTCACACAAGAGATAAAATTTAATCTTATGAAAGGTTTTATATTATATGTGCTTTATGGAGTTACATGTGATTAAATAATATACACAATGAGTCTTTTTTGTCATTATTTCTAAATACCTTGTTATAGATTTCCTCATTCATGTTGTAGGAAATATTTTCAGATAGATATTATATTAACAAAATCAAGGATTTTCAAAGAAAATAATAACTTTTTCTTAATCTGTACATTTTAAAAATAGATTTCAAATTCATTTCTGAAATGAAATGCTTTATAGTTGTAACATTAAAGTAGAAATAAATCTTTGGAACAATTTAGAGTGTATTAACATTTGAGGTTAAGCTGGCTCTAACCCAATACGGTTTCAAATTTCTTATCAGGTGAATTTGCTTAATACAATAACCTCAAATTTCAAGCGAACATTTATAGATAATATCATTAATGCATTGCAAACTTACTAAAATATTAGTAAGAAAAGAAACTATAGAGTAAAATTCTTTTTCTTTTGGTAGCAGTATCTTTGTGAACATTATTTTATTTCATTTAAATTGACATAATTTAAACTAATAGTAGGCAAAGTGAAAGAAGAAGATACAATGTTTTAAAATAAGGGGGAAATTTGGCTTTACATTAAATTTTATATTGGGAATACTTTAAAGTTCACTTTGGAAGTAATGGAGGATAAACTAATTTCCCAGTGAGGACTGACCATGTGAAATGCTAACTTGTGGAAGTAGTAATTTAAGTCTACTGAAGCACAACCATGGAGGTTGATTTCAAATCTAGAGCCTTGCAGAAATCAGGACAGGAGAAGAGAGCAAGAGCAGAGTGATAGAAGACCACAAAAAGCATGGGAGATGAGAGGCTCTCATCCTGCTTGACATTACATTGACACTCTCTTATATTAATTTTCAGACCACGATTCTGGTCAATGTTCTCCCAAACTATTGAGAAGCAAGAACTTCATACAAGTCAATTTGCACCTGTTAGCTTCACCTCCAGATAACAGAACATGTTATTTCACTCTTGACAGGGCATTTTTATTGTTCAAAAGAGCACCTTTTCAAGGTTGGAAGAACATCTTTTCCATTTTTAAATTTACTATCTTGCCATGAGAGTGTTTTGCAAAATAAGATTCTGATAATTAGAACAGAAAGAAATTTCCCATTAAAATTCAGATTATATTACATTCATTGAAATTAAGTTTAGTACAATGGAGTACAGCCACTTGCATATTTACCACTGAAGCTGTAAGAGAAAATTAGGAATTTTTGGGAAAAATAATTGTGTGTGTCTCTTAGAACTATTATTTGTAAGATTGGAAAGCTTACTACGAATCTCTTTTCTAAATGATAAACAAGGATATTAATATTCCCTTATTTAACTCTTGGCATATGGAGACAATTTTCCTGTAATGATTTGCTGAATTGGTTTCAATAACAGTAACAGCCAGGACAAGTAATATTTATTGGTGTTGTGTAAGATCTTATCAATGCTTTTGACTGATAGTCTCTCATCTGACCTTCATTTCACACAAGGAGAAAAAAAGCCATTGCCACCATTCTAGTGTTGACATTTGAGAGTGAGATGGGTTCGTCCAATTGTGAAAATTAGAGGGAATGATCAAAATTAAAGGGAACTGGATCTGTTCTTGGTTACTTTACTGTTAACAACAACAACCAAAAAAATGGTAGAGCAAGGTACAAATCCCAGACTAAGAGTACACTCATAAGCAGACAAGTGTTGTCTTCTTGTCCTCTCAGGTCCTCACAAGTAGACAAGGCAAATCTAGGTGGGTTGGTGTTCTCTCAGCTACTGCACCTTTAGGGTTGCCGCAAAGGTCCATCCATTGTC
The DNA here is from genome assembly GCA_019455555.1 of Galemys pyrenaicus. NCBI lineage: Eukaryota > Metazoa > Chordata > Mammalia > Eulipotyphla > Talpidae > Galemys > Galemys pyrenaicus. Next base: position 5,954,098 of record JAGFMF010011662.1, read on the forward strand.
GATGACCCACCACAGTAACCTATTAAAACATCCAGTTAGGTTAGAGTTTCAATAATCTCTTCAGTTTGTATTTTTTTCCCCCACTGCATTGAGTCTATATCAGTTTGGGCCTTATCCTACCAGAAGGGGTTAAGTAATTTGATAAATAGTTTGTCACCTGCCAACACTTGAGGGAGGATTTGAATCTGTCTGGCACCTAACCCCTTGACTGCTCCTGCACTGATTCTAAGTGTATATCCTTTCACTCATTTTCTGTTTTGATTTAAACTTCCAGTTAAAGAAAGAAGGACATGATTCCACCACAACAAATGTTAGCAAAAATGATCCAACTGTATTCTTAATTACTATATAAAATATATACACTGGAAATATCTACATTAGTCTAGTCTTAAATATCAGTGGTGCTATGCTAGGGAAAGTACAGTTGTATTATTTAGAGGGAAGAAAATATCTCACAAAGGACCAAAGCTAAAATACATAGTGAGATGTGGTAAGCTTTCTGTGATTAGTGTTTTTATCTGAATTTATTTTCTCTCAGACCATTTATTCACATTTCTGCTATTACACATGCCCCATATTTCTTTCCCTGCTTCTGTTTTAAATACCATTACACATACTGAATATATCACATCTCCAGACTAAAAAAGCACATTTTTAGAATTATTTTATCTTTTATACACTTTTCCAAGATGTATATATTTGCAAATAAAAAGAAATGATTATAATAGTTTAAGATGTGCAAGCTTTAAAAGGCTCAGAGTTGCTGTAATTTTATGTACTTCACATAGAAAACTCAAACAAGGAAATATTAGCTCGAATAATAATATACTGCAAGTTATGTGCAAATAGCACTTGACAGAGATGTAAGAGTTGTGGATAACTGGAAATATGAACTTCAGAGAGTTTTCTAGGTGCTTTTAAATATATTGTAGTTGAAATAACTTAAAATCATGGTTTGAGTTCCTTTTCTCTAGAAAACGCTAAAGCAGACATCAAGTTGATCCTTTTGGAAGACATTTTAGTTTATCTACAGGAGACAAAATCTTCAGGAAAGACAATGGAAACAATCACAAAATAGAACAACTGACACATGAGAAGTGATAGTCTTGATCGCTGGCACCCAAAGGCAAGTTTATGTCCATCTGGGTAACTTTCCCAACACACTGGTCAATGCATGGAACTGTCAACTTGCCAAGCTCAGGATGAAATGGCGAAGTATTTGAAGATTAACATTAAAATTCTCTTAATACATACTTGTTTCAAAATGATGTTCAAAATTCATCTCACGCAGAATGCTTCCCTGACACTTCTGGCAGGAAGAATCATCTTCCCTCCCTCAAATGTTGCTGCTGAGAAATGTATTTTCTTATCAAATTTGCATAAAATCTTCATAAGAAAAGAAATAAAAGCATCGAGTGAATCATTATTGATAAGAAAAATTCAAATACCATGAAATTGTTTCTCAAGTTGAAACTTTCCAGTGGGCTCATTTCTTGTAGTGTAGGTGTGGGTCCATTCAGGCACAAACGTGAAAACCTGTAACCTTGGCCTGCTTCTTCCTTTGGCACGAAAGGTATCACAAGGGTGTGGATGGGGAAGAGCAAGTGTCTATGTGGCTCATACTGACTTAACAGAGGTTATTTGTATTAAGTGCAAGGGAGACTTGAACCTCAGTTGGATTGATTCCAGGAACCCCAGGAGTCAGGTGTAACTCGAGTTACACTGGTTCTGGTAACACACTCCCTGAAGAACAGCAACTGAACTCTCTACCCACTCACCGCTTATTCATGATGTGGGGCAAAGTTCACAGAAGTGGTGGGAACAATGAATGTCATTTGGGGAAAGGCAATGCCTTTGTTTCACGCAAGAATTTTGGATTGTTGAGTCTGCTGAGGAGTCATGTCTTCTGATGAACAGAACCACAGAAAAGAAACATCTTGCAACATCTGGTCAGATGGGTAAACTTGCTATTTCCCACTGAGAGGCCAGGGAAAGCATCCGGGGTGTCACTTGAGAAGAAATCCTATCAGAGGTGAGGTAACTTAGAATAACTGGAGGGAGGAACAAGACTTTCAGGATAGTAAATTAATAAGATAATTATTAATAATGATGACTTATTGTTTCCTTCAATAAAACAAATATATCCGTCACTGAGAATAATACAGCAACCCCCAAATGGAGAAATGGACAAAAATACTCATTTTATCAATAAAATATCAGAAATCTTAGTTAACATTTACAAGTAGAATGTGTGTGTTGGGGTGTGTTCAATTTCCTTATGTTCTTTCAAGGTACTAAGTGCAAGAGCACTGAATAAATAGATCTTTTTGCAGTAGTTAATTCACAATGGAAGTGAGCAATCAATTTGAAAGAACCCTTTTAAAGAGTCCTCATTGATCATTCTCTTGAATGATCCCTTAAAACTACATATGCCTGATGGAACGTAAAAAAAGGCATCCCTAATATCTCTACCAAAGGCATGCAGAAACAAGTCTGAAATACATCAGGTAGGTGGAATTTTGATGCTCTAGTGGAAGATATATGCATATCTTCAGGTTTAAATAGGTACAGTTCATAGAAATTCTGAAAAATGGGAAGACTCAAAACACTCTCCAAAATTTCTTTATTATAAAAACTTTTTTCCCTACGGCAGAACATATTTTGAAATTCTACCTTAGAACAAGTTTCATTTCTCTATGGAGGTAGATTTATCATATAGTATCTTTTCATTGGAAACCTGCAAAAAATAAAAATCATTTCTATTGTACAGATATTTTATTTTCATCAACTCTGTCTATTTAAATCCTCTGCTTTTTACATACACACTTATCTTTGGTCTTTAAAATACCAGCCACTTGCTTTAGATTGAGTTCAATAAACTACTTATGCTTGCCCTGGGGGGAAATTCTTATATAAATGAATGTCTTTAATGGTGGTCAATGGTTTCTGTAAGTCATTTAGAACACATTCATGTTTAAATCATTTTTGGCTTTAAAGTTATTTTAGGTCTCTAATAGGTTTGTAACTCAACTGCAACAATATGGTCTTGCATCTGATAAATGGCTTAGTGGTATTGATGTTGCTTTAAAAATTAGAATTGTTACATTAAAAAGTGAACATAGTAGAATTAATAAAAAGCAACTTTGAGCTTTTGATGAAAAGGACTTAAATTTCCATTGCATCAGTGTAACTGAAAAGAGAATAAAGCAAGTGTGCTGAAGTTTAGAATTGGGGAAGTGACTTGGGGTGGGGAGATGAAATAGACAGAAGGTTTAATTTTCAAGAAGGTCTGGGATTGGAGAAGGGTATATATAGTGGGTATGTTTTGGCAAGGCTGATATTGGTCATGTCCTGTGATGCTGAGCCTTTTTGCTGTTCTGCACAGAGAAGTTATGGGAAGAATAGACCATGAAGAAGAGCTATCTCTTTGGAAATGTTTTCCTATTCAAGAGGACACCCAAGATCCTTAATGCAAAGAAAAGCCAGCTGTGACACTCGGGTATTGTAGGGATGTTCCATGAGCCTACTCCTTGGTGGTCCAGCTCTGAGGTTTTGCTAGATATTATCTGCAGTTTGCTCATACACATCCTTGATGCCTTTAGATGTTCGAGAACATTATTAAGCTCCTTCTCTAGCCATGCATTATAACAGAGATTCAAATGATTTTTGATCCAGTGAAAGGTAGTGAGTTTTGTGAATGGGCAACCCAAGTTCCATTCCATGTTTGGTGAGCCTGCCCTACTGAAACAGAGATAATAATTTTTATGGACCCTCCCTGTTCAGCAAATCTTTATGGCATCTGCTAGTTCCTTTTATTACCTCCTTCTTGACTCAGTAAATGGACAGTGACTTTCAAATTGGGAAGCACATAACTCAGAATTCAATAAAATACATGTCATTGTGGCAAAAAAAATGTTGGCACATTTACTTTAGCTTTTTAAATTTATTTTTTGTGTATATTTTGCAAGGTCCAATTATATTTAGATACTAGTATACATTCACAATTTACAGATTAATAAGTGTACAAATAGTAATGAGCATGTGCTTATTTAGGGGATTTGTGCAAGAACAAACAAAAGACTAAAATACTCAACACTCTCAAGTCAGGTTTCCTAGGAAAAGAAAATTAGATTTAAGCATCTTTGAGAACACGAGATGAGGGAAAGGATACAAATGCAACCCACAAATAGAATCTTATTTTTGCTTTGCCTAGTATTCCCTGAATCTTATTCTTAGTATCTGGTTTTTACAATAATTTTCTTAATCTTTGCTTGGTGAGAAGACTGCTAACTGCTGGTAAATACCATTTATACTTTATTTGGTATTCACCTATTTTCTAATATTGTTAAATTAGGTAAATGAATATTAAATATTTGAGGGAAAATAACTTTTCTTCTGGTGCTGTTTTACTCAATTTTTATAATTCTTTTTCTGAGCACATATATTTCTAGGGAAAAGTATACTTCAAAAATATTACATATGTCATACTAAAAAGTCCTATATGGATTGGTTTCTTGCATTGCTGGCATGCTTTCAGATCTCAGGATGAAGTGCTTCCCAAAAGAGAATTACCATCATCACCGCATCACCATTTATCCACCTGTTCTTAGGGGAAGACCTCATCAAATCAGTCCTTTGCTCTGCACTCTGCCTCTGTGTTCTCAAGTTTTGTGTCCTTTCAGTTATCATCACTTCACTTGTGGTGCATGTCCAAGAATTCAATTCCGTCATTATTTGATAAGAAGAGTAAAAATATTCCTTTATTGCACACTCTATATTTAAGTCTCTTCTGACACTGGATAGGTCCAGCTGCTACTTGATCTTCCCGAGATGTATTTTGCATGGATAATGCATTTGCATTTTAAGAGTCATCTGTTATTTTCAATCACCCTTCCATAACAATTTGTTTGATTTCTTGTCTAATGAAATCATCCTCATCAGAGTTCTTTCTCTTCTCGTTCTGCATTACGCTAGTAGCAATGAAAATTTGCTATTGAGACATCTTGTCACCCTTAGGACAAAAATGGCTCTAGAATTCTAGGCAGTCACAGATCAATCATTTTTCCATTTACCAGCATGGAAAACAATTTGGCAGCAATGCAACGTGAAACAATGTCTTGGCATTGTGAGTTATTGTGGCATAATGCCCTGTGTAACTGATGCTGTTTACTACATAACCTTTTTTTTTTTTCATTCATTTTAACAATTCATATAAGTTAAGAAAGCATGGCATTAGCATAGATAAAAACCATTTTAAGTATCTTGCCAAGTGAAAAAAGAGGAGAGGATAAAGATATCGAAACAGAAGAAAGAAGAACATAATAAAGATAATAAAGTTGTTGCTCTACTAATTTTATGGTTGTCATCACTATCATTCTTTTTTAAGTCAAGGCAATATGTTCATGGGCCTCTTTTGAAACCAGATATTGAGCACAGAAGTGTGCACAAAGCTATGCATCCTATTTACATAAAACATAGATTAAGAGTTCAGGAATAAAATGGGACATTTCCATTTTTTAAAGATTTATTTATTTATACATACAAGTGCTGGGGGTACAGGCCAGAGTCACAGAAGGTGAGATGATTCACTGGAGACAGATGGGGGTAGCAGAACAGGCAGATCCACTGAAATACACTGCTGAGAGGAGTAGCGGGTGAGGCAGGAGAGGTCTGCTACGCCATGTAGGCCCCCTCCCTGGCTGGGGATTGAATTCGCACTGCTATGCCATGGATACTTCACAGTGCAATGCTCAACCCACTTTGCCACCAGGGAAGTCCCTAAAATGAGACATTTAATATCAAAGCTTTCCTGTCAATATCACAAGACATTCTCCATTTCAAGTTATACCATATTTTTAATAAACTGTGCTTTGACCAAATATATTAAATAGATTATTTTTAATATTTTCCTATATCCATAAAGATATGTTATACTTTCATTTTCAAAGAGTTACATCTTAAAAAAGTAGTTGTCCCGAATAGATATTTATTGTAGTTTAATGGGATGAGCTGAACATAAAGATCTAGTTTCTGTAGCTTTGTTTTCAAGGACTTGACCTGTTGTCTATATCTCTGAGATCTGGTTTCCACCTTACAATAAGCAATATTGCATACTGAAGAGAAAAAATAATGTAATCAGAGCACATATAAAGTAGTACTCTTCTGGATGTGATTGGAAGCAAATGAGAACTAAGGGAAATATAAAACCCTGGGAAAATAGAGGCATGATACCATGAAATATAAAAATCTGAAGACTGATAATCATGTACTGTGTAGTGGTCACGTGCTCAACCAAGCTTGTATTCAGTTGTTGGTAATTTTTTGAAGCAAGACTCAGTGATGAGGCACATGAAAAGATGTTCATCATCTCATTGCTAAGGAAACTCAAATCAAAACAGCAATGAGATATCACCTCACACTTGTGAGAAAGACTATTCTCTAGTAGACAAGAAACAACAAGGGTTGATAAGATGTGGGAGAAAGGATATGGGGCCTCCCTGGTGGCGCAGTGGGTTAAGCAATGCACTATGAAGCAAACTACAGTCACTGCAGCACGAGTTCGATCCCTGCCGCTGGCCAGGGAGGGGACCCACATGGCGCAGCAGACCTCTCCTGCCTCACCCGCTGCTCCCCTAAGCAGTTTGTTTCAGTCGCTCTGCCTGTTCTGCTCCCCACTCTGTCTCTAGTGAATCCTCTCACCTCCCGCGACTCTGGCCTGTACCCCAGTTCTTGCATACATAAATAAATAAATCTTTAAAAAAAAAAAAGATGTGGGAGAAAGGATAGCTTTTACACTGGTGATGAGAATGTAAATTGGTGCATCCGTTATGGATAGCGGTATGGAGATTCCTTAATAAAATAAAAAAATAGAAATTCCATATGATAGTTACCTCACTTCTAGAATTCGTTCCCCAAACATAAAACATTAATTTAAAGAGATATATGCACCCCTATTGTTTTTGAAGCTTTGTGTACAATAGCCAAGGTATGGAAACAACCTAAGAGATAATCAAGTGAGAAATGGCTAGAGAAGTGGTAGAGATACACACAGAATGCTTCCAACTATAAATACCGATGAAATCCTACCATTTGCAACAATGTGGATTGACCAAAAGGGAATGATGCTTAGTGAATTAATTCAGATTTCCAACTATAAATACCGATGAAATCCTACCATTTGCAACAATGTGGATTGACCAAAAGGGAATGATGCTTAGTGAATTAATTCAAATAGAGAAAGACAAACACCACATGATTTCAGCTAAAACAAACAGCTGAATGAACTAAGTAAAATGAAAATAAACTTTTGAAATATAAAAACAATTAGTGGTTAGTTACCGGAAGGGAACAGGGGAGTGGGACATGTGAAGGGTAAAGTTTGGATTCTTAGCAAGGACGTGAATGTATAGGTTCAGGTGGATTCAATATGTGAATTCAACAGTGAACACTTGAAAATGCATAATGATATAATGCAACATTACTTCAGTATATAGAAGTCTGCTACAAGGAAGAAAAAGGAAGACTCAGTGATGAAGTGAAGCTGTGCTCCAAGTGGTTTATAAGGGGCGTAAACCAGTGGTCATTCACAGAGGGCAACTGTTTACCAAAAGAAAGGAAGCTCCAGAAAACTATACAAAACGGACAAGCCAGTATCTTGTAAGTGCAGATACATGGTGATGATTTGGCTACATAATGATTACAGTGAGAGAAGAGACTCCATCACCAACCAACCAACCAATCAGGAGAGGGAATCAGATCAGGGTCGGAAGATCCCCCAGAATAGACATTCACTAAATGAAGCTGTCAGTCCAATTCTGGTTTGTTTTTTTTTTTTCTTTAGTTTTAGGTAGATTTACTGAAACACTAATTTCACTCATTGTGTTGTCTGTGATTGTTTTCATGCTACAAGAGCAAAGTGGAGAGTAATTGAGACTTTGTACCCTGCAAATTCTAGAGTACTTATAGAAAAACATCTGACCTATGCACTAAAATGTTAATCCTCAGAGTAACGGTCTCATAGCACTTGTAAGTCCTCTGTGTACACAAGCAATTGACTTCACAGCATGAAGAAGGCACAACTAATGAATGGCAAAGGTGAAAATGAAATGGTTTCACCATGAGAAGCGCCATGGGATCAGAGAAAGAACTGAAAGCTTCACTATGTAGCATAGTGGATTAATTTTCACATTCTTTTAGATGGTGTGTTCACTTATTTTCTGGTTCCTAAATTCTGTGTGTCCTCTGTCTCTAAGTAGATTATGTGATACTTGAGGGAGAATCATGTATTTCTGGGCTTTTTTCAGGTCTAATAACAGAATGGCTATTTTAGTAGGCATGCTTGTAGAATGAATTGAATAAATGTTAGGATAAGTATATAATGTAATATGAATATTCTTTCATCACTCATATTACATAATAGTGCATGCACTAGAGGTCCTCAGTGATGTTCATTTTAAGTTCCTTGAATTCCTGTACTCATACTTTCAATATTTTAAATTGGCAGATTCTAAAATATTTTAATAAAAAATGCAACTAGCCTTTATCTTTACTTATACTGCATATCAAGAGACATATGTAGCTGTGACTTATAAGAACAATGTAGCAAGCTATCCCCTAAGTTAATATTTATCCAAATGGAAATTATCCAAGAAGACATTCTGAATACCAAATGAATATCACTGCATTGTAACCATAGCATCTAGTTTAAATAATACAAAACGTATTATAGTTGTTCAATAAATGTCAAACTATAATATTGATACTATTTTTTTTTTTTGGTTAACTGCTGACTTATTAGCAAAACTTTCCCAACTTCTAGTGTATAGTCTGAGAAAAAAAGTTGTTATTTTCCTTGTAATTTTATTTTCTATTTCATACAAAGGTCATTCTAGGGTTTGAAGTGGTCAAAGCAAATTAAGAAGAGTACTGGATTTCTGAAAGAAAGCCTGACTAACTCAATCTAGTGTAATTCTTTTCTCTGAGTTCTAAAATATGGAGAGTTACATTGACTGTAGAAAGGATGCAAGAAGGAATTGCATAAAATAAATAAATTCCTCTTATGATCAAATCATTCTGTGTTTTATCAGTGTTTCACACATTTTTACAATAACTTTTTTTAAAATGAATTTGGCACAGAGTGCATGAGAAGCGAGTCCTCGAAGGACTTGCCTGCTTCCCTTCTGATGCAGAGAATGGCCAGCTGTGGAGGGTGGAGATGACCCTTGGCCCCACATCTGGGGGGTTCACTCTCCTTGCAGGGTCAGGTTCTGAATTTCGGGTTTTACAAATGGCATTGAAGCAACTAATTCAAGCAGGCCTGTTTTCAGAAAATCAATTATAATGTACCCAATGGAAAGGCACTAACTGACAAAATCATGCTAAATTATTTCTTAACAGAAAGATCTTAACTTTTAATATGTCAATGGCATTCATTTATGTAATGCAGCAGTTGGAAGTGGGCGAGATCACCCAGGATAAAAACTACAGGTTTGAAAGTTATCTGGAGCTGTCAGAACTGGAACAAAGGGATTGTTAAGTATTTTGTGCATTTTATAGAGACAAACTTCTCCAATATAGTGACTTTGTTTGTTTGTTTCAATAAATGTCATGTCTCATTAGGAAGAGGATTTACCATGGAGCAACTATACGGATTCCCATACTCTGTCCTTTCTCTTACCTAAATCCTCACTTCTGTAATTTTATGCAATGTTCTCATACCTTGCAAAATTAATATGGTTATGATGAAAACATGTTGGGCATTAATTCTATTTTAACCCATCAGATAAGTATATATTGATACTAATCAAATACCAAAATATACAGAGGAAAACTTTGAAGACACCTTAGAAAGTAACAAACAAAAACTGTATCTGAAACTTGTACCCAGCAAAGCATAAACTGAATACAACTATTAATAAAAATATTCTTTTTTTTTATCTTTTTTTTTTAAAGATTTATTTATTTATGCATACAAGCACTGGGGCACAGGCCAGAGGTGTGGGGGGGTGAGAGTATTCACCACAGAGAGCGGGGAGCA
>JAGFMF010011662.1:5964183-6053789 GCA_019455555.1 Galemys pyrenaicus
GCACAGCAGGAGAGGTCTGCTGCACCATGTGGGTCCCCCCCCTGGCCGGCAGCAGGGATCGAACTCGTGTTGCAGTGGCTGCGATTTGCTTCGTAGTGCTTTGCTTAACCCACTGCGCCACCAGGGGAGGCCCAATAAAAATATTCTTTTCTCTCATATTTCTTCCTTAATCTCTCTCTCTTCACTACTACCTTTCATCAAAGTTTTAAAAAATGAAATTCAGATTTTTTAAAAAAATCTATCAAGGACAAAATATTACTCTTATTTGAGATACAATAATAAATACTTTTGTATATCCTCACTTCCAAAAAAATGGTTATTTTTGCTAATAGAATTTAATTTTACTTTGGAATATCCATTTAGGACTTTTCAAGTGAGTAATGTAAGGCTATTTACCATTGAATTAGATTTCTAAGAAAATGATTTTATGACATGTGATAATATATGGAGTACTTTATTAAAATATTTATTTTATACAAGGCTCTAGAAATAATGTTAGGTATGATTCAGTGTTTAATTCTGTGGCCAATCTTATTGTTACTGTAAGGAAGGAAAGGAAATAAATAATTCCTACCTGGATTAGGAAAGTGAATTTGTGTAAATATCACCAAGAAAGTGCAGACACAAATCAAGAGTAAATGGCTTTTTTTACATTAGACATTCCCACTAATGCCAGTTTACTATTAAGTTATATAACTTCATTCTTTTCCTCTAGCAGACAGAATTTTTCATTTGTGCAAATAGCATTTCAGCTGCTGATTATTTTCTAATCTTGATATATTAAAATGGAACAAAACATTTCCTCCAGAGCATCCTAAATGCTCTCTCCACTCCTCTCCTTCCTTCCCTAACAACATTTAATGTAAGAGTTTTTCCTCTGCATAGTGAATTTAGCAAATTAGATATTGCTTTGCAGAATTGCATGCATTATTATTAATATTGCTCATATTAGGAACACTTTTTTAACTGGTTAGTGGTGTATTTGGCTCATGGAGAGTAATGTCACAGGAGGAAACACAATAATAACAACCAGAACGATGCAGATGAAATTCAAGCTAATGTTACAGTCCACATGGAGAAAGTGTGCATGTCAGCCCAGAGAGGAGCTTGGCGCACATAAGCACAGATCAAAGAAACCAAAGGCACCCCAAAATAAATGGAGTCAATTCTAACTTTTCCATATTCTTTTATTGAAAATCATTGGGTGCTGGTGTGACTAGGGGGATGAATGATTCTGAAGGGAAAATTTCTATGTTATTTATCTATTTTTTAAAAGAATTGCTATGTTAGGTGAAGCCTTTAATTACCTTACACACTGGTTTCCTTTGGCTCTGGAAGAGAACACTGATTTCATTTGACTCAAATCAAGCACATCCAACACCAAGGTTATTTTCTGGTTCCATTTCTACAGAGGGGAGGCATAAGCAGAGTCTCTTTTAATTCTGATTGAAGGTTATATGGTGGTGAATCTGTTTAAAGAAGCGATATTTCAAGCCCAATTCTTCTGGATCTTTACTGCATATTATCTCTGCCACTTATTCCCTACCTTAAGAAAATTACTCACATTCCAAAGCATCAATTACATATTCTTAAAGACTTTATATAATAAAGCACTATGTCAGTCCCTAGCTCTTGGGTTGTTCAAGCATTTAAACTGGAAATGTCCCTTAACACAGCCTGTTACCATAGTTTCACTCATCAACAACTACACAGTGAGCACTGACTGCCAACTACTATTGTTATTTAGTATTGGCTTTACATGTGGATAGCCTCACCTCCTATGGAACATTCTGGCTTTCCATTTTATTTTACTGTTCAAACATACATGGCTTGAATTGAATGCATTGGTTTACTTAGTTGTTTGTGGGGTTTTTTGTTTGTTTTTGTATAACCTTCCGAAAAGATTTAACTGGCCATTTTTCATTCTCTTCCCACTTATCACTGTCCGGAGTGCTCAGGTGGAACTGTGGATGTCTGTGTGTGTGTGTGTGTGTGTGTATTAGACCAACAGCAGGTCAGATAAATTTAAAAGCTTTAGAGAAAGTTGTGGTGGGGTCAAGCATATTCCCCTCCCCTTCCCTTCCCAAACAACCCTTGCGGCGCATACTGAATTCATTCCATAATTTTCAGTCTTCTCTCTTCCTTTCTGGCTCTCTTTCTTAGTAGTTTTGGTTGAATTTTCTGGTTCTGACAATTGAATTTTGAGTTCCTCAGTGAACTAAAGTAAACCTTCTTTTACTTCTCAACATTTTCCCCCTCTAGAATGGTATCACTCACTTTCATGGTTTCAATTACTGAGGACTTTCCAACTGGATGTCTAATTCAAATCTCTCTAAAGATCTTCCTGCATGCAAGTTTCGATATTCATTATTCATTTGCTCTCTACACTTCTCGGACTCGGGGGCAGATTGAAAGCCAAAGCTGATCTCATGATCTCTAACAAAGCTCCTGGCACAGGCTTGGGTATAAGGCTGTCTTTTGCAAACAATATAATATTTTTGACACAACCCGTGCTTTTATTCAGTTTATTAGTCTTGACCTGTAGGAGTTCAATAAGTATATTAATAATGATTATTCTAAATTAAATAAAAGTAACCTTTGCCATAATAATTGATCTGTGGTAAAAGATAAGTAAATTATCTTAATAATACTGAGCTATTAGTTCTTATCATTTGCATGATTCATTTTCATATTTTGAATTCATTTCGTGAACCACATTGTTCATTAAGTATTATTAAGGCAAGGGACAGATATATCACAACAGAAAATGCTTTCAATGATGTGTCTAATTACTTGGTTATTAAGACAGTCTACCTATGTGAAATGGAATGGAAATCTGGTTTATTTTTCTCTATTAGGGAAAAAAGCATGCGCTGTAATTATATGGATAACATAGCATGTTTAGAGCATGTACTTTGAAGCTCGGTGTTTGTATGAGTTGGGCTTCATGGCATATGGAGTTGTATGCTCCTCACATAGAACATACAGAAGCTCTCATTTTGTAGACCTGAGCCCACAAAAAGCAGACATTAGAAAAACAGTCATATTTCCTTCTGGCCTAGTGAAATAATTTAATTGTGAATTCAACTTTCAAATAAAGCATCCTTTGTGAATAGCCTAATGAATTCTGACACTAAATTATTTCCTGATCAACAAATTTTAACCATAATATATAGAAAGTTGGTTAGAAAGTATCTATTCAGTAGCATTGATTCAACCCAAATCACTCCTTCTTTTTCTTTTTCTGAGCTGCCACATCCTAATATGGAAAATAGAAAATGTGCGCTCGGTCCTCTAATTTCAATACTGCTCAGCAATTTGTCTACTGGTCCAACCTCCACCCCTAGTTCCTGTTCTCCATTTTAGCTCTTCCTAGCTAAATGCACTGGGAGTGACCGATTTCCACTCCAAAGCAGATTCTCCCAGGACCTTAAAGTGAACATTACCTTACAAAATTCTTTTCACCCTTTTGGGGATAGCAATACCTGTATAGTAGTGTTGCATTGGATGGGATTAGATGCACCAATAACAAGGAAGAGCAAAGACCGCTGTGTGCAGGAGAAGTCCAAGTACAACCTGCCACTACTATGTCTGTTATCAACACCAGTCCTCAGACAGCAGCATCAGTGGTGATCTTGAAGAATGCCCATATCCCATTAATTGGAATTTTCTTCTTTATAAGTCAAAGTTCACATCTGTACTTTTTTTAATGAATTACACAATAAAATGTCCATGTGATTTAGTGGTATTATAATTACAAATGGAAGAAGAGATGATTGTACAGGTTAATGTTTTCTTGAGAGGAACTCACAATCCTTTTAAGTGTTAGAAACTGTTCGGATTCCTTGCCCAAGTATTTGCATCACTTAGGTGTGACATGAAGACAATGGCCTTCCAAGAGCATGGACACTGTTCTGTCCCTTTGGTGACAGGTCAAATACTGAGTGAAGCTCAGAGTCATTCTTATTCACCGGAGCAATAATTCACTGAGCTATTTCCTCTGAGTACCATCAGGTCACTCATATTAATAGTTTCTGTTTGTTTGTTTGACTAAAATTGTATTGCAAAGGGTGGTCTACGTGAGGTCTTTAATTTTGTGATTAAACTTGGGAGAAATTGAAGATAGCGGATCAAAATTATCAGAGGTGCAATAGGATCCTCACATCACAATGGCTATTCTCAAAGGAAGTGGTGAACTTTATCAAGCAGTTATATCTTATTAGAAGGACAGTCAGTTATTTATTAACACTCTCTTCCAAAGAGAGAGAGAGAATTGCATCTAATAGCAAAAACCGTGCATGCAATTTAGAAATGCTGTTTGCATGTTAGGCTGCTACTTTGCCTCTTCAAAATGTTTACAGTGCAAGTTGTATCACCTTGAAAATTAAATACATTACCATAATCCTAGAAATATTACTAGAATTGAGGTTACTGCAGGAGGTGGTAGAAGGTGGGGGGAGGAGGTGAAGGAAACTCTGACTATAATAATGGCGAGTTATAGGTGCCTTAGGGGTGGTATGGTGTGGTCAATATATCTAAAAGGGCGTCGACATGTTCCTCTGAATCATATACAGAATTGTAAGTCACTGTTTTTGTACCGTTGCCTCAATACATAATAATGCAAACAAAAACCTGACACAAGAAACTCTTCTTTGAGCCAATGAAATGTACTGTCCCTTTAAGTAGGTCTCTTTGGAATCCAAAATTCACAGGCAGATTCCTCAAAAGTATGTGCTTTAGATCATGGGCACCAGATGAGGAAGTGATAATTAATCAGCACCAGTTCATTAGCATGATGAGAAACACTGTGCCAATACTGCATTTTACCAAGTGTGCAGAGATAAGGCATACCGTCTCTGCCTTGAAAAGATAGCACATTCTTCCAGAGTGTGCTGAACGGAACAAGTTCTTTAATGGCTCCATTAATTCTCACTTTTCGTCTTCGTTTTTCTGTGGGTCTGTGGGTGTATGCTTTCACCTCTTGTACTAGGAAGCTTACAATTATTTCACAATTTACTTTTCCTAGTGGGGTTAACTTTGAGATTTTTTTCCCTCATGCTTTATGCTGGAAAGACAAAACCTCCCTGTGCAATCTACATCTGCTAACCTGCTCTCCTTCTCCCAAAGTAGTCGATCACGGGGAGGCTGATGTGAGATAGCTCTGGCTGAACCAAACAGAGCCAGACCACAAGCACTTCCCCTTCTGCTGACTCAGCCTCTGACCTTTGTTTTCCTCGGGGATTTGAAGCTTGAGGATGTGCAGCTTTGCAAAATGTCTTCAACATAAACTACTGGTGACAAGACCTTTTTTATGTATCAAAACACAGCTGCATCACATTTTTATTTTGCTAAAAGCATTCTGGGACACTTCAGCTTCCAGTCTGGAATTTCAAGCCATGGGGACAACCACAGCCCATAGCTCCTGAAGGACCCAGCATGTGATCTCTTCATTCCAAAGTATCAGCACATGGAACTGATTTGAGAATTAAAATGCCATTTGTACAAGAAGCATCAGGATAGGAGAAAGTACAGGGCTTTGTGTTATTGTATGATTATATTGAATGACAAGATTTGTTATAAAGTCCTTGATTCCTCTTTGAGCCCACATTTCTAGCTGTATATCATTTTAAGAATGAAAGGGAGACAAGTCCTATACTTTGATATTCTCTCCATCACCTTACTAAGCAAATGATAAATCTTTGTCCTTCTGCACTGGAGTTTACAATTTAATTCAGTTCTGTTCATGGCCAGGAAGTCACCCAGCCCATATGTATATATAAAACACAAATCATATTTATTCAATCAACAAAAGAACGAATGGATTCCAGGAATAGTTATAGGCATTAGGGGTGCACACAGAATAAGGAATAACCCCTTCTCGCAAGCATCTCCTACCCTACAGGCAAAGGACAGAGCTTGTGTGATAAGTCAATGACAAAAGCAATGATTGGATGTAAACTGCTGGAAGGGCCACGGTAACAGTGTCTCGGAGTAAGGATGCTGATAGAAATTGCATAGCGGAAGTAAAACTTGATTTAGACCTTGATGATGGATAATCTTTGCAAGGAGAAAAGGGGGTAGGGAAATCAGATGTGTGCATAATGACATGAAATAACTCAGTGCAGTTCTGAGAGCTCTGCTGTTGAGATTACCGGCCAGCATTGTCCTGCAATTCGGGGTTTCCATACCTGTTCAGTGAGGATAAGGGTACAGCTCGCAATATCGTGAGCTCAGTATTTGGAGCTTTACCAAGTGGAAGGGGCAAAATCACTCTTCAGCCTAGATAATACCCATCTCTCTGCAGGATGAGAATCTGGGATTGGTACCCTCTGCGGTCTCGCTGGGGTACAGGTGGCTGATATCTGTTTCAGGGTAAGGAGCCCCTCAGGAGCTAGTGAGGACTCAGAGGCTGCGTTACAGTCCCATGTCCAGGAACAGCAGCAGGGCTCTGAGGACCAGCGCGGGAGGGCGGGAGGGGCTCTTGGAGCCAGGTTGAGTCAGAAGGGCTCTACCTGCTGTTGAAAACATCTCTTGAGGAGCATTTCTTGGCATGATCCCTAGGTAGATTTTTCTTTAGGATGCACTGAACTTGCATCTCACCGTGAGTGGGTCCTTGAAAGGGCCATTCTATCAAGGTCATTGAACATGCCATTTGCTTTCATCAAACCATGACTTTTCGAGATCGTTTGCCATCCCTAGCGCATCACAGTCTGAAGTCACCCAGTTTACAAGAAACAAACATCTGAGACATTCCTAGGTAATGTCCAAATGATGGGCTGAAAAGTCCGAGCAGATCCTGAAGCAGGTCTCCGAAACGACTGTGATGTGTGAACCAGATGGAGGTCAGCATGAAGTGAGACCAAGCCCAGGAGGGGACGATTAGGAAGGAGGGAATGCAGGAGCGACCAGTTAGGCATTCCTTGTTCTGTTATTTATTTTTATTTTTTTAATATTTGTTTGTTTGTTTATGCATACAAGCACTGGGGTACAAGCACACCCACACTGGGGTGTGGGGGATGAGAGGACCCACCAGAGACAGAGTGGGGAACAGAACAGGTAGATTAACTGAAACACACTGCTGAGGGGAGCAGCGGGCGAGGCAGGAGAGGTCTGCGGAGCCATATTGGTCCCCTCACTGGCTGGCAGCAGGGATCGAACTTATGTGGAAGTGGCTGTGGTTTATTTCATAGTGTGTTGCTTAACCCATTGCATCACTAGGGAGGCCCCTGTTTTTTTTTTTCAAAGAATTTTTTATGCATACAAGAGCTGGAGTACAGACCAGAGATGTGGGCAGTGAGAGGATTCACCAGAGACAGAGTGGGGAGCAGACAGGTGAATTTACTGAAATCTACTCCTGAGGGGAACAGCAGGAGACAGGAGAGGTCTGCTGCACCATGTGGTTTCCCTCTGTGGCCGGGGATCAAACTCCTGATGCAGTGGCTGTGGATGCTTCATAGTGCAGTGCTTAACCCCTTGAGCCACCAGGGAGGCCCATGATTAGGCATTCCTTGTAAGGGGATTTCAAATGCTTTACTGCATTTTCAGTATGCTGAAACCAACTGCACAATTTGAAATCATCATTCAACATTTCTAGTAAGTTGTCAGAATGAATTATGGAAAATTTTAATTCTAAACCAGTTACAAATAGCTGCATTATGTTTGAGGGCATTATATTTATTAAATCCATAGCCAAATGTACATACAATAGAAAAAATACAATAGAAAAAATTATCTTTCCAACTTAATGATATTTCACAAATATTCAAGTTGAATTGCAGTTGTGATTATTAAAAAGTAAATTATAAAACAATATAAGGTATTATACCAGCATTACCAAAATAATGTATGCTTTAGATACTACCTGAATAAAGGCATACATTATCATTTCTAATGAGATATTTTATTTTTAAACTTCACAAATTTTAATTTTTTTATGTATTGAAATAATATTGGTTTACTGCACTGTGTGTGATTTAGGGGACTAAGGTCACACCTCAAGTGTATGTCATTACACCACACCCCTGGCAAGGCACTCATAACCCTTACCATAGACCATTGGACCCCCCTGCTTGTCCCTGTCCCTACTCTTTCTCCCCCTCCATTAGCCTCAATTCTACACACACATTACTAGGGCTTGTCCCGTCAGTCCTTTGTCTTGTTTCTTTATGTTCCACAAATGGGTAAACTCCCCTAGTACGTGTCTTCCTCAATTTAACTTACAATATTTCACTTACATCACCCCTCTAGTTCCATGAGTGTTGTCATGACGAATCCAAGTGTTCAGCATTTTTTATAGCTGAGTAGTGTTCCCTGTTGTATTATATACCAGATCTTCCTGATCCACCCTTCCCACTCATACTCCCTTTCTTTTTGGGAAAAAAAAGGACTATCTATTATCTATTTCCATTGAGAAAGTTCACCTTCCATTTGAATATTGTGTGAGCACACGTTCAAAGGAGGTTTAGAATAAGGATAGAAAATGAACATAGAAACTGATTGTACTTTACATGGATTTGACACTTCTCATGTTTTTAATTGAGTTAAATTCCACAAACATAGTGATCATTTTAAAGTGAAAATTAAATGACACTGAATACACTGAGGATGTTGTGTGTCACCTCTATCTAGTGCCAAGGCATTTTCATTGCCTAAAAGAAAATCCCTACTTAGGAGGCAGCCTGCCCCCTACCCCCACAGTCCTGGCAGCCAGTAGTCAGCTCTCTGCCTCATTTGGCTGGCCTGTTCTGGATATTTCATGTAAATAGCATCACCCTGCACGTGGCTTGCTTTGTCTGGCTGCTTTCATTTAGCATCCTCTTTTGGGGTCCATCCAGTATTTATGTATTGCAATTCATTCTTTTTCTGCTTGAATGATATTTTTTTTAATTTATTTATTTATGCATACAAGAGCTGGGGTACAGGCCAGAGCCGTGGGAGGTGAGAGGATGCACCAGAAACAGAGTGGGGAGCAGAAAAGGCAGATCGACTGAAATACACTGCTGAGGGGAGCAGTAGGCAAGGCAGGAAAAGTCTGCTTTGCCATGTGGGTCCCCTCTTTGACTGGAGATTGAACTTGTGCTGCTGTGCCATGAATGCTTCGCAGTGCAGCGCTCAACCTGCTGCACCTCCAGGGAGGCCCAAGTTGTAAAGAGTTTCTAATTTTGATGAAGTCCCATTTATCAATTGTAAAGTTTTGTTTCTTATGTTTCAAATGACATATCTAAATACTCGTTGTCAAAATGAAGCTCATAAAGGCTTAAGTTTTTTTGTATATATTTTAGGTCTTTCATTTAGGACCATGGCCCATTTTTAATTAATTTCTGTGTATGGTGTCCGGTACTGATGCAAATCAATTTGTATGTCTTCCTCCATTGCAGAATCTTGGCATGTTTGTCAAAAATCAACTGACCATAGATAAATAGGGTTATTCTCAGCAATTTGGCTTTTGTTTTAAAAACAAAATTTTGAGCTTTTTTTAAACAAATGTGTTTTATTTTAAAAACAAATTTGACTTCTTGTTTTAAAAACACTTGAGAAATCTCAAGCATAGCCTGAACTCATTAAACTATATTACATGGGAAACACAAATTCTTTTAAAATAATCATTTGACATCATCTCCAAATCAACTTGCCTATAGCAACAACTTTGTCCAAAGTTACAGAGATCTAGCTTGAATACCACTGATAAATATCTGCCCTCCCATTGCAAGACATCTAATTCTATGAAATATATAATAATATTTTATCTTTTCTCCAAAAATAATAACCTGTAAAGTTTTTGTAATTCTTGACCATTGGCTATCAGTTCTCTTCTATGGAGGAAAATAGAAATCAAGTAGAAGAAATAAGGAATGAGGGAAAGAAAAGAGATAAAACAGAAGGAAAAAGAAAACAGAACTGATTATATCCTCGGGGTTCCAGGCAAAAACAGATGGCATGTGCAAATTGAGAAATTCAAGGGTTATTTAGTAAACTGACTAAATAAGTATGAGTACAGTATTAGGTGACATAAAGCACTTTGCAGTATTTTGAACGTACAACAGTGAAACTCATGAGCACAGTAGCATTAAAGGGGCAAAATGGAACAATTAACAAAGACTAAGTGGGCCATGAACATTAGTGAAATTAATGGTTCTGACCATTGATTAAAGACACAGACAGCCTGTGACAATGTCTTTAACTCCTTTTTGGGGCTCCCTATTGTCCAAACCTACCAAAATCCAGAAGTCATCGAATTCCATTGAATTAGACCCAAACAGTCAGATTCTGGGGTATAGGTCAGGATATAAAATGGTAGGTTCCCCAGGTTATATGAATAATACTTGGTGGGTATGAACTGCTTTCAAGTTTATTATCTTCCCTGACCCCTCAACCAGCCAAAATCTAGGACTTTTAACAGAGACTAATGGAGGGAGCTACAAGAAACTCAGGTACTTGAGGAATGAGGTAGAGAAGGGGCTAGAGTAAAACTGCAAATAGGGAGATGAAATCAAAGGCAGGATCTTCAACCTTCAGCGTGCAACCCCTTTGGTGAATGAAGATCAGGCAAAATAGTCAACCCCCGAAAGAAGCACATAGGGTGGTCCAAGGCAAAAGGTGACTGGAGTTTTAGAAGGGGACGATGTCTTTAGCGTTAGAAGCACTAGTTTCAGGAAAGGGGGGTTTCAAAAGCTAAGTTTTCATCTTCAGAGTGCACATTTTGAAGCACAGATTTAGCCAGTTGTTCTTCCTTTAACATGCGGGTCTCCTTTTCCACATTTGAAATATTTATGTAGTGTATGTTTTGGCCTAAATTTGACTGAAGTTTAGAAAGTTAGCTTCATGTATTAAGGTATATTGTAATTATTTTATATAAATCTTTCAGCCTTAGCTGAGATGGTATAGATGCCAAAACTTTCATTCAGTGTTAATATTGTCATATTAAATTCCTCTCCCTTTTACACATTGTGCACTTCCTCTGGAATGGGTCTTGATATGAATGAGTGAGTGCTCCATCTCCATGAAAAGCATCCTACATATAGGAACTGAGTTTAGGATTTGACAAAAAAGAAATAGAAGTCATCAACCACACTGTAGTTTCAAAAGGATATATTTTTACCCCAAGCTGTGCCCATTATTTTCAATCAAAAACCAAATTTATTTTCATTTCTTCAAGTCTATTCACCCTCCTACAGTCTACATCTCAGTTAATTTAATCATAACTGACATATACACCCAGGATATAAGTTTTTCTTATCTTCACCTATTCCTTCTTCCACATTTTTTATGTCTTCAAATGTCGGACACCATATTTTATCTAGATTCTGTGATGTATTTTGTATTTGCTTTTGACCTCTATATCAACTATTTGCTGTCTGAATTCTCTGTATCCACTGACTGATAGATTACTTTGTTCTGTGTCAATTCATTCCTTGAAAATTTTGAAATTACTTAAAATTTATATTGAATACATTTGTGTATGGAGTGGTAGTGCAGACAAATAAATGAGCATTTGTAAATACAAGATACAAGCAGGATACATGATCTATCCTCTAGAAAGTAGAGTTAATTTTATTATCCATGCATGTGTCAAATTTTAAGAACAAATGTGGGTTTGTTCTGTGATAGATTAATCTAGAAGGCACAAATGCTGTACTCGGTGAACCAACAAGGTCATGGCAGATTTACCTTGCTTGAATTAAATCAATATCATTTTGTATTCTTTATCCTAAGCCTAAAAGACCATATAAAAATCAACAATATATTGATGTAACTAAATCTTTTTCAGTGAGATTTATGAGGCTCTGATAAGAGAAAAGAGGTTGGTTCAGCAGTAACCAGGGATACGAAATCTTCATTCGTGTTTTCAAAGCAGCAAGTATCATTTGTGTGTGTTTTCTTTGTTAAAAATACAATAACATGCACCAAAGGTACATAATAATAGTTAGCATCACATTGTCAATAAAACATTTCTGTACAAAATAAATTTTTAGTAATTTAATATCTATCACAAATGTGATGTTGTTTTGTCTTTCATATTTAAATGTAGACAATATATTCAATTTGCATTTTAGGTGAGTTTTAGATAGAATACTATACGGATTTGGTTAAAGTTCTATGGTAGTTTGTTAGCTAAATTCTTCTATGACTTTTTCCTTTCAGTTTACTTTAATCATAGCATGAACATTGCAATTACAAAATAAAAGCAAATTATCATGTTACCAAGTACATTTGGAGCCACTTTTTAGAAGAATTGTTTGTTAATCAAAGTGCATTGTTTTTCCTGAGACTGTACCATTTTCCTACAGTTAACAGGAACTGGCTCTATTTGTTGACATTTATTTGGGCATCTATTTATTATGAATACAATTGAGGCATTTGATAATTACCATCCCATCAATCATGAGTTGAATACCCTTTGTAAAATCTTGTAGTAAACATGAAGTGGGAGGGAGTCTCAAATTTGATGCAGGTGAAAAATTGTACTGTAATTATCCCTAAATGCACTGCAGTCAAAAGGCTAAGTGGCACAAAAGAGGTGACTGTTACTCAAGATTCTAGATTTTTGGACAATTTTGTTCTATGCACATTTAGTGATTTGCACACATGGCCTCTGCCCAATACTCATACCATTGAATCATTTTCGCTTTTGGATCTGGTCTGTAAGCACTTTATATTTCAACCTTAAGCCTAGCAATGTAGTGATTAGAAAGATGATCGTGTAATTTCCCCGCAAACAGGGATGTTTGTAAGTCGAATCTCTGATAGACATACAGGACCAACCCACAAACACGTGGATGTTCCAGGAGGAAGAAATTAAAAGTAATAGATTAGGCAGAAGAAGCTACTGATTTTAATGGGGGAAGGAGGAGCAGAGAGAGAAGACTGTGACGGACCTTGTAGGCTTATAGCTAACTCTGCGAGAGCTAGAAAAATATTCAAATCATTTCACGAGAGATGAAATGTAATTCAAAAGGATGACTCTGCTGTTGTGTATGTGTGTTTGTCTTAGTGTTTATCTTATTTTTTGCACTTTTGATTTGTTTAGAAAAGTAGAAAAAGGATATAAGGAAAAAATTGCTAAATGTAAGCACCGTCACCATGATTTCAGTTGGAATTTTGAGACTTGAAAGTGGTTTGCCACCTTCACATTTTTTAATATAATTTTTATTTATTTAAACATGAATTTATTTCGAGTGTAGTAATAGTAATGCATGTTGCCGACATTTTTAAAGTTGTATTTCTTTACTGAAGCACACCGTTACTCATGTGTCTTTGTATTTGTAGGGTACAAGGCAAGTTGTTTCTTCCTTATTTTTTTCCTCTTCTACACTTTCACTTTTCCAAGTCAAAATGAATTGAGAGTGACAGTTTTGGGATAACTTCCATGTTGGAATTAATAAAAGTAAGAGAAGATACAAGTGTGATACAGTAAAGGGAAAGAAGAAAGCCCATTTCCCTGAGAAATGAAAGAAGACAAAAAGAGAGAGAGAAGGAAGGAAGGAAGGATGTCTTGGTGTGCCTGCCCTTTTTTTTTTTAACGTTATTTTTTTATGTATATCTTTTACATCATTGTGTATTGCCCATAAGATTCCCACCACCAACTCACTCATGAACCATCACCAGAGTCCTTTGTGCTTTTCCCACTCCTGTTTCGATCTCTTTTCATATCACCCTCTTGTCTGCCACCTGACCCACAGCCGCTGTGAATGTGATTCAGGCCAACATGCAATGCGGTGAAAGCAGAGCAGATGCATGGCCGGGACCCCTGCCTGCTCTGCTGCAGGAACTGGCCAGCCCTTGACCATCAGAAGACACACTAGTCTTAAACACTCAAAGCCCACACCCAAGTAACATCAATTTTGTAGCTGTAAAAGTCTCCACATCGATGAGCTTGTGGGCCATCTCATGGCTTCCTGGGGTGTAGATTTAGTATTCCATTTAATTTCTTCAGTATTTTGAAATTATTTTTTTCTGCATGGCAAAGAGCATCAGTTGCCCTAAGACTGTATTCTGAATGAGAAGAGGGGACAGCCCAACATCATTACGTGTGGCAGTTGCAAAGGCATGCTGAGCTTTCTGTGTGAGTTACAGTTAATTTACAGTATCTCAGGGAGGATAGAAACTCATTCATCAATGTGATGATGAGTTTCAGTAAAAATAGCCAAGGACAGACTAAATTACTCCCAGAGCCACCTGGCAGGTGCCAGTGTCAGGGTCTGCAGGGTCCCTGAGGAGACCGAAGTAGGTTGTGGGGCTCCCTGCTGTGTGCCCATCCATCTCTTTAATCTTCGCTAATTTGAGAAATACTGTTGATCGAACTGTACATTTTGTCTGGCAAGAAGCAGTGTGACATATCACAGTCCTTCAAGTTCCCCTGAAGACATCCATTTCTCTATTCTCTCCCCACCCCCTTGTGCAGTTTATCAGAAAGCACCCTGTCTCCTGTCTGTCCTTTTTAACAACATGCTGATTTTTCACTTGAGCGTATCCTGTGCCATTTCCTATCCTCGGACCTGGTTTTTGGTTAGATTTAGATGAGGTTATATTTAGCATGAACTCAAGGGGGGATGGGTATCTGCAGTGTTGCAACTGAAGAAAAAGGAGAAAAAAAAAATAAAGCATTCAAAGTAAAAATATCCAGCCCACAATCCCGCGTTGGGAAATTTACGATGATCTTCGTGCAGAAGTCCAGAGTCATTTATGGACTGACGGAAGAGGCTGGAGCCACAGACGGTCCAAGCTGGGAGGCTGTGGTCCTGATGACCCGTGTATGGGCGGTGCTATGACTGTGATGAGAATGCTCAGCACTGAGAGTCAGATTCAGAACGGAGAAATCCAGGAATCTCATTTTGTAGAAAATGGGAGGATAAATACAAATGTCATTTTACACATAAACTTAATTAATAGATTATTAGTTAAATTACCTTGTGATAGAATACGACGATAATAATAAATTCTTACAGAAAATTTTGCTACTGAGAAGCTTCCTTTCATTCATCATCTGTGACTTACAGTAAAAATGCAGTATATAAATGTAATATCCTGAAAATACAAATAAATTATATTCTATATTAAATCTCTCATGAATTTTCTTTATTAACATTATTTTGTGTATGTTCAAAAACATCTCTTCTAGGTGCCATTAAATCAGTCTTCATAAATGCTTCAGTATTATACATAAAGCTTTCCCATATTTTTATAATAAAGTTAAATGCTTTAATGCATTGATTTGAGATAGATTAGTATTTAATGTATCTCATTAAATTTTACATAACTATGGATCAAAGTTTAATTGCCATTATCTGAGTTAATCCTGAAAGATGTGGGAATTTCCATTTAAAAGGAAAAATGTTCAACAAATGGATGAGCGCTGTTTTGATTGAAGAAAATAAAGCATGTTGTTTTGCATGTTGAATTTGTAATGTAAATATTTTAATTTGGACTTTTTGTGCCACTGAGATATCAAATGTAACTATTTTTAATGAAAAGGGACTAACAGGTTTTAATATTTACCTCTTGCTTCTATTCTGCAGTTTTCTCTCTACCCCACCCCCCAAAAAAAATAGAAAAAGAAATGAAGATTAAACAGCAGTTGGTAACCACTTTCTTTTTACTTACTCCTGACTTTTCATTCCAAACAGCAAGACAAACAGCATTTCTTATGGAGTCAGGGAGGAACAGCGCTCGCCGGGAGGAGGGCACGCGCCTCCCTCAAGCAGGAACACCGAGCCGGGAGCACGCAGAGCGCGCAGTCAGCATTCAGAGACGGCTGCAGATTAACCCAGAGCCTCTGTTGACATCACAGGAAACACAAGCACATCAGGAGCAGGCTGGGAGCTCGAGCGTCACTGGGCTTGAATCACAGCACCGTCACGGTGACATTACAGAACGCGGGTGGCCATTCTCGACCCGGCTAAGGAGGTCGCTCCCTCAAGCTCTATCAGTGCTATAAAGTATAAATGCCACTTGCTGCATGAAGTGGCACACACACACACACACACACACACGAAAGGCAACAACAAGGGAATGCAGAAGTCCTGCCTGCTGTCTACAGGGAAGGAATGGGAAGCTACCTTTTGGACTTCTTTCTGTACAGCATAGTTACTTTTTACTGGATTGAACTCGTGCCACTGCAGAGAATAAACAAAACGGGCCTCAGATCAACCAGAGTTAGGTACTGCCGCACCGAATGAGTGGGCAGAGAGCCAAGATTTGGAAAAGTCACTTTAAAATAGCCCTGACTGTCTTTCCATTATCAACCTGATGCTAGGTTGATTGGGTGAATGACTGGAAGGCCTGCCATGGCGGAGGACAGCTTCCTGGCCGCTTGATCCCTGCACCATGCCCTTCCTCTGTCCACCTGCTTGAAGCAGGACATGCTCGTTTGCTCACAGGAGCTCAGTTTCCTAAGAAGCTACATGTCTTAGATGCATTTAGTAAAATAAGAACAGATGTAACCAGAATAATTACAGTGTGTATCTATTATATAGGGAGGTGTCAGAAGTAAATATACATAGGGAATACCAATATTTGTTGGCGAATTGGCTAAGGGTTATTTTATACGTCAGTGGGATTATATTCTACTACCAGCAGTAGAAATCCTGACTGGTGATGGGCTTAAATTTATGGTATTACTTTTGTCCTCTAACCAGAAGCCTGAAGGAGACAAGTCAAGGAGGCACAGCTAGTGAGGGGTGTCTCCTGCAGGATAAGCTGTGTCCTGCTCATCCTCCTGCTTTCTACCAGTTACCCGGGCTGTCTCTGAGTACCTGATGGACAGGGCTTAGGAGGACTTGTCTGGCCCTCAACTGCACTTTCCACTTGGAAAGAGACGTCTAGCCTAGAAAGCCCCCATTTGAAAATTATGGGCCAGAATTTAATTAAGGGTCATCCCCACCTAGATGGTCTAGGAATGCTGTTTAGAGTCTATTTTTTTAAGAGGAGAAGGGTATGGAAAAGGCAGTCGGGAACAAACTCTGTAAGTGAATCTTAGAGTAGCTACAGCTATTTGAATTTTATTTTTAAAACCCACAGTAGGATGTCCCTTATGGTGCAGTGGGTTAAGCACCACACTATGAAGCATCTGTAGCCACTGCAGCATGAGTTCAATCCCCAGCCAGGGAGCTGACCCACATGGCGCAGCAGACAACTCCTGTCTCGCCCGTTGCTCCCCTCAGCTGTGTATTTCAATAGATCCACCTGTTCTGCTCCCTGAGACACTCTGTCTCTAGTGAATCCTCTCACCCCTACACCTGTGGCCTGTACCCCAGGTCTTGCATGTATAAATAAATAAATCTTTAAAACAAAATAAAAGCCACACTATTGTTAATTGTTTCTATAAACTCTACAATAATTATTTTAAAATATCTGTTCTTTAGACTATGCATGCAAAAATAAACCAAGTTGTACTTAAACCCTTGGTATCAAACCATTCCTTTAAGAAATTGTCATGCAACTTCAATCCAATTCTGTCTAACTGCATCCTTTAAAAAGTCTTCTGTTTCCCTAAAACAGGGAGAGTCATCTGGCTTTATCTCCTCAAGTTCTGAGCGCTCTTGTATCTCAATTTGCCATGGCGTCCATTCTCACTTCTAGCACTTCTCACGGGAGGGTTGCCAGGATACTGAGAAATTACAGTTTCATGTTTTAGAGACTCAAGTGAGAAGTGCTCAGAAAGTCACGAGCAGCTCTGGGGGAGTCAGAGCCACACCCCACCCTGCTCACTTCCTTCTGCTTCCTCCTGTCCTTCACACTCAAGAAAGCAGTAAACACCGTTATAATGAATTACTTTTGCCTCAGCCAACAACGTATTTACCTCTTCACTGGGCTGTTAAATTCCCCCTGATTATCAGTACTTCAGAATGCTTCAAATTTTGCAGAGGGTTACTTCCTTCTTGTAAGCTGTTGCTTCCTTTTGAAATACGGCTTTGCACACTGTGAATCCTGGCTTCTGGGCGTGTGGTGGTGAGAGCAATTTGGAAAGTGGTGGTGAGCATTTCTGAATAGGAGAAAGAACGGAACAGGACATAAATTAAGAGTGCATCACGTGTGGGAAAGTCTGTTTTATTTCACAATGCTTATGATCACATACGTGCTGAAATCCCATTGAAATTTTTTTTGGATTTGTGCACTGGTGCCCCAGGTTTAGCTGGAAAATGGGTATATCTAATTGTGGCTAACAGACAAAAAAAGTTTGTAAGCCACTTTTCTAGGCCACTTAAATGTCTATATTTGAATAGAGACCTTTTTCTTCACATCGAATGCATTTATTTTTAGCTTAACTCTAATAACATGGCACATTCTATTTGACAGCTTGAGATTCTTTTGTGTTTTCCCCATGGGTCTCTTCCACAATACCAAACTTTCAATAGCAATTATTTGACATCAAAATGTCATTATCACGGCTCATCCTTCTAATTTTGTTTGAAGAGTCCTCTCCTTCAGAGTTTTACATTCCACTGGCTCTTTCTTCTGCTTCTCCACATTGCCTTGTCTAAGTGTCAATTTTGTCTACCGTTCAAGAATGGGTCAAGTTTAGAATGAAGGGAGTTTATTTAGGATTCATTCTAATTGACAATAAATAGCCTGGAGATTTAGCTGCCACAGCTGTCCCCCATTAGATCATAGTTCAGGTCATCAAATTAAAATAAGCTGTCCTAAATTCTGCACTGTGCAAGGGAAGAAAGAAAAAGCATTAGGGCCTCTCAGAAAGCCCTTTAGACTGAATTATGTTGATGCCTCGTGTAGAAAATGGACCAGATGACATCGCAGTTAGAGCACTTGTCACTGCGGCTCAAGCTCATGTGTCAGGTTCGACTAGAGCACAGCTGAAGGCTCAGACTGACGGGCCATCAGCATTGGTCCAGAAGGTCAAGGTGCCTGGGGTGAACCTCTCTCCCAGCTTTCAGCATGCTGCTCTGAGCTAACTTCCCCAAGTCTGGGTTTTGTAAGTGAGGAGATACAGGCTACCATGTAGAGTTTTAAGTCATTATCTGGGGCCTCCCTAGTGGCCAAGAGGTTAAATTTCAGCACTATCACCCCTGAGGCCAGAGTTCGATCCCTGAGCAGGGAGGGAACTGAACCACATGGCACAACAGACCTCTCCTGTCTCGCCCACTGCTCCCCTCAGCAGTATATTTCACTAGATCTGCCCGTTCTGCTCCCTACTCTGTCTCTGGTAAACCTGCTCACCCTCATATCTCTGGCCTACACCCCAGTTCTTGTATGTATAAGTAAATAAAAATAAATAATTAAAAAATAACTATCTGGTTTGGAAGTTTGGCTAGATACACATTCACTTTTAGCAAAGTTTTGTAGGTAGCTTATTTGAAAGATACTCTGAAATCATTGAAATCAGATGCAGTCCGGCAAGTGCATATGAGGTCCATATTGGAGTAATGGTGGAAATTTCTTTCTTTGCTGCTCTGTTCCCTAAAAAATGTACACGTGTCTCTAAAAATAGAAGAGCAGTATAGATTGAGATTATGAAGTTGTTTCTTCAGTGAACTATATGAGCTTTCTCTCTCTGGTTCTTAATTCAAATGTCATCTAAAGAACAAGATAGCAAAATCCTACAGTCTGGTGGGTTGTGGTGGGGTGGGAGGATGAGATCAAACCACTGCCCAGTTTTTATTGTTTGTTTATTTCTATTTTAATGTGGTCCAAAATAGATGATAACAGAGAAAAGAACATTGAATATTGCACATGCACTTCTCAACATCATCCACAGTTGTCTCCAGAAGAATTTGCCATGATCTCTGAAATACTGACTGTGGGTTGGGCTCCAGATTCTACAGAGCAGGGGGGAGATGTGTTCTCCTTGAATCTAAAGCTTAAACAGTTGCATTTGTCTCAGATCCTAAAGTGTCAAATTTTTCTTAGGACTTGCTTTTACAGACACAGCAAAGCCTGGAGTCTTATCGACAACCTTGAACTGAACTCCAAGGCCAGCTGGAGACTGAGCCCACAAAAGAGGAGAGAGAGGGGTTACCCTGAAATGGGGTACATCAACTGAAATTCAACACTCAAGCTATCTGAAGAAAAGCCTCTTCAGACTTGTTCATGTAAAAACTTCTCTATGACCAGACCATGAACTTCATCCAAGTCCCCATTTCTTTGCTTCTAATCCAATTTCCATTCAATAAAATTTAACTCCTTGGCTCTTATCTTTGGTTCCCCAAACCAATCTAACCTAGTTTTCTTTCTTAATTAGGGAGAGAGCTTTGGGGTAATCTCTTACCTCCTTGCCAACTGATTAACAGATATGCTGTTCTCTCTTCTCAAGTATCTGGTGTCATCACCTGATGTTTGCTCAGTGGTTAGAGGGCCCTATCATTCTCTAAGGTGGTGGCCATACCTACCATTATGTAAATGGCCCTATACTGGGGTCCACCACCATTGGAAGACCTACGAGCAGTCTAACATAATAAACAACATAGAATACCACCATCTCAGAAACTGAAGATGGCTTACAGTTCAAAACCTTACAGTGCAGAACTAGCCTTCATTGTCTCAACATGAGCTGGACCATCACCAAAAACCACATGGAATGTTGAGCTTTTTATTAATAGGTAGCTCCCATTTCCCCTGCTGTTTAGGAAATCATCGCTAATACTCACTTTTCCTTCTGTGCAAAGTGCAAAGAAAACCCTAGTTTTTGTAGAATACTACTAGGCATGAAATTTTTATTAGTAAGAACACATGTACTATTTTATTTAAGAGTCTAACATATTAATATCCAGCAATCACAAAGTACGCCAGTGAATTGTTCAAGGTGAAACAATTGAACATCAGGAACTTGAGAATGCATCTTTTCTTCTTGAACTAGTGTAACTCACTATTCACACTAGACATGTGACATGTGCAGAAGTTAAGCTTAACAGCCCACGCCAGCTTGAAAATCCAGTTCCTGGAGTAGTACTGCTATCATAGCCATATAATAGAGATAATTTTCTTTCATTCTGACTCCATCATTCCCTAACCCATGTATTTACTCTAAAAGGACAACAAAAGAAACATTTCTCATTTGGCAAATGACTTCTCTGGTGATAATGCAGTATGTGTGGGTCTCCTCATATTGTGATTTGAGTATATTATTCCTTTAGTGATTTTGGGATATTGATTTAGGTGGATCAGTTGTTTACAAATGTCAAAAATGAGAGTGTTGCAACCACATCAAATACTACTAGTGGCACTAATCCATTTGTATTGACCATACTTATTACTATAATTTTCTTTAAGACCAAACAAAGATGAAATTAATGCTTAAATAAAACCGTTTCATGAAACAACTACTTTTTATTTGTGTGTTTTCTTTAATGACTTGCTTTTTGGTTACCTAATGACATCTATGTCTGGTGGTTTAATTAGTGGGAAAGGGACAAATATATAATTTCATACTGAATCATAAGTATTATTTTCTACGGTCTCCAAGTAAAACGCAAAATAAAAATACATTACTTATTCATCAGCCCTGCTTTCAGATGATTTCAGTCCATTACATTATAGTTGAAGGAATGTATCTTAAGCATGCATTTGTCCTATACCTTATGAGATCCGGAAGAGAATTTCCATTTGTATAATAGAGACACAGCAGGATTGGCATGTCACAAACAATAAAGGTGCTGACCACGGAGCAGGAGCACAGCTTCTGTGAAGTGTAATTGATATAATTATGTTTGAACCAATTTGACTGAATTTATTACAGCTTTCATATTCCCTGCAAGGTTATACTCAATCTTTCAAATAATTGTTACACACACGCAATATTTTTAGCTCTTCTTTCACATGCACTGCATTGATTTTTTGCAAAATATGAAAGACCTTCTCCCTGACTCTGCTTCTAATCTGGTGGGGGGAGAGGCTGGCCCACATTTGAACTCCAAATAACCCCCTCGGCCACATCTCCACGAGGTGCTGCTAACATGTTGTGGTATGGGTCTGAGCTTTATCTCCACTTGTTAAAACACTCGCCAGTCTGCAGCAAAAAGACAGCTAAACGTATCGCTCAAGTTTTATTAATTTGGGGATCCAAACCATTTCTGTCTCAATAAGTGGCAATTGCCTTTTCATTGGATGCAAAAATGTTACACGTTTTTAGGGTCCTTAAGAGTGGAAAGAGAGTTATTCTAAGACTCTTGAAGAGTGGGAATAAATACTTCATTTTTATATGAAAGAAAAACACATTCCTCTCATTTATAAAACCCAGGAAACCTGGTAACAGATTCTATATAATTTCAAGGCATGCACATCTCCCTTGTATTCTAGGAGATTTCTATAAAAGCAGAAAATCATTCCTCACCATTCTGGCACATTTCCATTCACGAATGCCTTTGTAGTAGCCTGACTTTTTTTAATTTGTATGATTATGAAAATTTTCTCCCATTACTGCCTCTGACCTTGTGATCAGCGATGAGTGGGTAGCTCGGCCTTTCCAAATTTAAGGGTAGGACTCTGGAGTGTCAATCAAAGATGTGCTGCACCTTCATCATTTGTTCTCAGACATCTTTTACCTTACTTCTCACTGATGGAATTATTTTCTCCTGAAAGATCCAGGAGTAGGAAAGAGGATGAAATATTGATGGGAACACGTAACTGAGCAGAGGTAATCACATTTTGATTTGATGCTAATAGTTTGATCAAATGTTTTATAATAACCAATTAAAACTCTATCTCTTCAGAAAAGTCCTGTGAAAATGTGAAATTGAAGGATGTGAAAGGAAGCAAGGACCCCTCAATGGGTAGCCTTTCATTGAAGGAAAAAACAGTAACTCTCAGTAACACATTCGTATTAACTGAGCACTTCAACAATGTCATGTACTTTATATACTTTACTGCACTTAATTTTTGCAACAACCTTGGGACATGGCTAATCCTACACTAATTTAAAAATCGTGGAAACTGGTGTGTAAACCCACCCACACCACAGGTCAGACACGACTGAGATTTCCAGGCATTGGCATCAGTCTGCTGAGGTCCCCATGTGGACCTAAGTTCTTTCTGATTTTTAGAGAGGGCTGGAAAAATTCATCTTCATGAGCGACTGTGAAAAAATCGGGCAACTGAAGCAAGAAATCATCATCCTCATAAATATAAAAGGAAAAAGCATGCATCTACCTAACAAAAATCTTTAAAAAAATGTATTACAAATGAATAATAACTATTTCTCTTTCAGACTAATCTAAGTTTACCATACTTTTACAATATGCTATCTAATAAGAAATGTCAAATTAAGAATTTAAAGAAATCTATCCATCATAAATTCAAACATAGTATTTCGAAGACAAATATTAAATGGAGCCAAGTTATTACAAAACATTTTTTTACTGTGAAGTAGACCTTACTTAAAGCTATTAAAGCATTGAGAACCTGATTTTGAAACAGCTGTACCTGATTTCTTTTTTGTGGCCAGAGGATTGATTTAAGCTTCTTTTTTATATTCTCTAAATCCATTTTAGTGGTTTGAGTTAAAGAAATTAGCTTTTCAGTCATGCGTGTACCTCCCTAACTACTGTTTTAGGAAGTCATTGTAACAGTGTTGGCTGTTAGGTTGCTTATGTCACATGAAAGAACATTTGCAAGAGTTTATTTACAGTAACTTTGCTGTGTCTTAACAAACCCAATTAGCATAATGGCTCGGGATGCTATTTCCCCATACCTTACAATGATTAGAGACTTTCGAGTTCATGTAATTATCATCATCATTCCAGTGTTTTACCTCATATCTATGGAAGAGATTGCACACCAAATTTAACAGGGATTAACAAAATCAACACCACCGCAACAGACAAACACTTCAAATGCAATGGGAAGCGCATGGTATTGGCTGACTCTCGCTCTCACCCAGGGCTTTTGGAGAACTCCGACTTCTGCCATGATGGTACCCTGAAAAGATCCAGGAAACCAAGGAGCAAGGAGAATTCAGCAGTACCTACAGAGCTCACGTAAACACAGAATGAGGTTTTGTTTTAAGAAAAGGGGCACCATTTAGAATCACTGAGGTCACAGGAGCTGGGGTTGTAACAGGCAGGTCCCCAGGAAAAGGGGAAGTTCCAGGTTCCCTGCCCCACCCAAAGGAAGGTAGATCTGAGTAAGGAGGAGAATAAGCTAGAGGGGAGGCTGGAAAGGGAAGGAAGCAGGTGGGAGAACAAGAGGGAGGCCTGGAGGAGGCACATGGAGCAGAGAGACAAGTGAAGAAGCTGCACTTGCTTCTTTGTCCTGGACTGGTGGAATGGATGTGGGTGAGAGACCTGTGAGGAGGTTAATAATGGCAGCTTTTTTCGGTTTCTTTAAAGACTTTATTTATTAATGCATACAAAAGCTGGGGTATAAGCCAGAGGTGCGGGGTCAGAGCGCGGAGGGTGAGAGGGTTTACCAGAAACAGAATGGGAAACAGAATAGGCAGATCAACTGAAGAACACAACTGAGGGGACCAGCTGGAAAGACAGGAGAGGTCTCTTGCGCCATGTGGGCCCCCTCCCTGGCCGGGGATCGAACTCATGTTGCTGTGGCTACTGTGGAAACCCCACAGTGCTGCGCTCAACCCCTTGTGCTACCAGGGAGGCCCCAACGATGGAAGCTTTGGTCTTGATTTTGATTTTGCTCTTCTCCTCCCAGACTTGTCTGTCTCTTTCTGATCTTTTTCCATGGGTCTCCACCCCAAGGTGCTTTGGACTGTGGCAGGCTTTCAGGCCTTGCTTTGGACCTGAACAATCCTGTTTGGCTGGACTTTTGTCCATGAGGGGATGGGTAACTTTGAATGCTTGATTTAGTACTTATATTCCTTGTCTTTTTCTGTACTGTTCACTAACTGTATTAAGTTCCTTTCCATTAAAGGTCATCTGTGGTTGTCTTGATGTGGCATATGGCAGAACCCATTTAGAGAGGGTAGGTTTTGGGGTCCTTGGGTACCCATTTCCCTCCCCTCTAACAGTGTGACTCTCCCTCATCTGTGTTGTCATCTCAGAGTTGACTTGCTGGCCACAGCACAGTGGAGGAGCTCCCAGCCACCTCTTCTTCAAACGCTCCCTCACCATCCCATCCTACATCGGTCTCCACCATCTTTGCCTTGATTCCAACAGCATCTTCCTATGAGGTCTCCCCACCACGAGGTGACTCCATATTTTAGACCCCAAACCTAAATGTGTCATTTCACAAATAATTAATATAAAGTGTTTGGTGAAGAGACAACATTCTTCAAATTTTTTGTAATACCCTATAACTCAAGAGAAGCTGTTTAAAATGATGAGGATAAAGTTCATCCATGTTGCCTCAGTAATTTACTAGAGACACAAATGGGTCTGACAGGATTTCATTCATCACCATCCTCCCAGCTTCTCCTAGCAGAAGGCTGGAGAAGGGAACTGAAGTGATAATAGTAACAGAAGTACTTATTATAGACAGCAACAAACCAACAGTTTCTAAATGTGATTATAAGTTATTAAAACACAAAAGCATTTGCAACTGCATAATATTGACCAATCTACAGAAAAGATTATAGAGTTTATAATTAATTTGAATGGCTATGCTAATCTCTCACATTAAAAACAACATTGCAACTTGATGGCAAAAATAGACATAACAGTAAAAGTTTTGAGGCAAAGGACCTATATCAAGTCATTTAAAAATATATTCAAGATCAGATAGCTTGACTGATAATATTAAACAATGGAAAATAAATGAAGACTATTTTTATAACATATGGATTTGAAAAGATTTTTCTAGATACATAAAGAAATGCAGAAACTATTAAAAAAGATGTCAAATATTAATCATAAAAAGTTAAAACATTTTGATGGCAGAAAAAGAATAATGACAGATGATAGATTTTTAACCCAGTATCTGTGACACATGTAAAATGCTGAAATCAGATAACATACTAAATACACAAAAAGACCCAGAAAATTATTAGAAAAACATAAGTAAATCAATTCAAAACCTGTCAGAAATATAAACATGCCGTTCCCAGAAGAGCTTGCAGCCGACTCAAGGATTTCTGCATTGGGCAATAATGATCAAAACAAAAACACTGGGCTTTTTTGAACGTTATTTAGTTGTTGCTTTAAATTTAAAATATCTGTAGCTTAATGATCTATGATGCATCAGTACCGCAGGGTAGAATCCTGCCCTCCGTAAAGAAGAGGATGACTACGTCAGTTCATGGTTAGAAGAGGGAAAGGGGGAGCAGGAGAAAGAGAAATGAGAGCACCAATGAAAGGGACCTACATGCCCATGGGTGAAGGCAGAGATGAAGGATGAGAAGGGCACCTGTGATGCCATCTGAAACTGAACAAGCGCACACAGTGAAGCACGTAGGGCTGGGGAAGCCTGGCTTCTGTCTGAGGTGGTGATGTGGTTCCAAACGTGCTGAGGGAGTGTCTGTGAAGGGAGAGGCTGCAAGGCAACCGAGGTGATGAAAGAGGACCTGAAGCAAGAAAGACTTTTCTCAACATGGCACAAAAGTGAGACAGCAATAAGACCTCCCTGGTGGCGCAAGGGATTGAGGCCCGCATGGCGGGGCTTCCACAGCCACTGTAGCACGAGTTTGATCCCCAGCCAGGGAGGGGACCCTCATGGTGCAGCAGACCTCTCCTGTCTCCTTGCTGCTCTCCTCAGCAGTGTGTTTCATCAGTCAACCTGCCTGTTCTGCTCCCCGCTCTGTCTCTGGTGACTCCTATCATTCCCCACTTCTCTGGCCTGTACCCCAGCTCTTGTGTGCATAAATACAATCTTTAAAAAACAAAAGTAAGACAGCTTAAAGGAAATATTACTATGTTTAACCACTTGATCAATTTAACTTCATAGACAAAATGTGACAAAAATAGTATAGAAAAAGTTAAGAAAAAAGATATGTGCTGAAAACTCTTTGTAAACCGTATGACAGAGAGAGACCTTTGTTTGCCTTTTACTAATGGGTTTTATAAATCATAAGGAAAAACTAGTGAACAGAAGGACCCACAAGGTTATAAATACACAGGACATAAATCCAGGAGACATCCAGGTTTCTACGAAACTCTGAATTCAACAGTCATTCTGCTGAAGCCAACAACTTTTTTAAAAGAAGGTCCTATAAGGCTTGCTTCCTAACTTTTATTAAAAAAAAATGCAGTGCTTGTGAAGGAATAGAAAAAAATCATATTTTATCTTATTATTATATTATGGGAAGATGGCCATTTTATTTATTTATTTTTATTTTTTATTAGTATTTTTTTAATTTACATATATTTGACATCAATTGTAATCCCCATGTATTCCCCATCCACTCATCTGTTTTTGGGCATTTAAGTTGTTTCCGGGTCTTACCTATTGTAAAGAGTGCTGCTATAAACAAAGGGGTGCAGGTATTCTTTTGAATACGTGTATTTGTGTCTTTGGGGTATATTCCTAGGAGTGGGATTGCTGGATCATATGGAAGTTCCATTCTTAGTAGATTGAGGAACCACCATACTGCTTTCCATAATGCTTGGACCAGCTTGCATTCCCACCAGTAGTAAGATGGCCATTTTAATTCAGCTTAATTAAGTTCCCTTTACCCACAAAAAATATCCAGACAGGTCTGACTTTGGAACAGGCCCGAAGCATATTAGGAGATAAAATTCAGCAAAACAGGACCTGCTTCTAGCACCACATGCATTTAAGTTCCAGCCCCTTCCCAGGACTGAGCCTCAGGGAGAATCTGGCACACTTTGGGAAGCCCCAAGGGCACCGGGCTGGGCCCTGGGAGCGCCGGCAGGGCAGACTCCAGCGACTGAACGGGAGAAATCACGCAAAGGAACGCGGGCCTCGGGAGGCTGCGAGGGAGAGGAGCATGGTTTATAAAACAGCGTCAGGAGCTGTTTCCTCACGCTTAAAGAATTTATTTTATCCGGAGTCTGCGTCAGGCAGAGCCCTTCACAGGGAGACAGCTTTTAGTAAAGTCCCACATCGGGGAAGGCCGGTTGGCCCGGGGGGGAAGGGCCTCTGCTTGGGCTGGTCAGCTCCCCGCTGCGCCCCCCAAGGGACCTGGCTCTGGGCCGCTGGACCTGCCCTAGCGGTTGAGGCTGCCTGGTCAGGGCGGGGTGGGAGGGCCACGCCCGGATGCTGAAGGCCCCTGGCTTCACCTGAGCAAGGCCAGACCCGCATCCGAAGGTGACGCAGCTCCCTGCTTCGCTCTGTCCCTCAGCAGTGCCCCGGCAGCATTTTACAACGCGTTTATGTCTTGCTCGATTCAGGAAGTTCAGCGCTTTGGCAGCAGCGACTCAGGTCTCCATCTGCCACCGGGCTCGCAAGAGGCCGACGACTCCTGGGCCCAGCTTCCCTGGCATTTTGCTTCTTGATGAAGCTTGATGAAGGCTTTGCCAACAGAGTTGCCAGTTTCCCAGACTGAGCCTCCCCCACAGACCCCCCAGCTGCCCCCCACCCTCTTGCTCAAGTATGGTCCAGTGAGATTTTTCTCTTCAGCATCAGTCTCATCTGTGGGCTTCTGCCCGGAGGGTCTCCTCATGCGTTCAGGGGGGAGAGGTTGGAGCTGGGTGGTGGGGTGAGGGGGTGAGAGGGTGAGGGGGTGAGGGGGTGAGGGGGTGAGAGGGTGAGGCTGTGAGAGGGTGAGGGGGTGAGGGGCAGGCTGGAGGGTGAAGACAGCGCTGCCCCTTGTGGTGGCTCAGACAACCACCCGCAGCACGCTCCTCGTTTCCAGTGCAAGCGGTGAGTCCAGAACCCCGATGCCCTCGCTTATTCTTGCATGTCTTGCTTGCTTCGAGGGGCAAAAATGCCCTCGGCATTTTAAATGAGGGGGAAAACAGTTTCCCTTAAGTTTTGACTGACCGTGTTTCTCGGCGCAGGCCCGGGCGCTGCCCGCTGTCCTCACTTGAGGTGACTTCATATTGCCTGGAACAGAATCAGGTCCAGGAAGATGGACTGGGATGCCAGCTACCGGTGGGGGCCCAGCGCTCGAGGTGCGGCTTGCTGGGCCGCCACTCAGGACCCGCATGCACTCACGTTCCACCAGATCAGCCTGCACTTTCGACGTTCTTCTGCATCCCTCTACCGCATCAGTGCTCCCCAAGCTCCATCCTGGGGCAGACTGACTTGGATATGGCTGCTGTCTAGACAAGGTGACCTTGGAGGTAGCACAGTCTTTGGCTTCTGGGCCATGGGGTGCTGGCCCTCGTTGGACTCCTGGGTCTTTTGTAAAGCTTGGCAGGGGCAGGCATGGAAGGAGCTTGGTGCAGTAAATGCAGACCACAAATGCTCTCAAAGTGACACCAGTGGACCGGTCTATCCACTGGGCAGTGTTCGAAGGTAAGAAACAGTTTGTAGAATAAATGCGATTGAGGACTGAGGGAGGAAATTCTTATAGAACAACTCTCTTCAGATATAGCTTTTCTTTCCATATTTTTAAATGTAATATCCACCCTCTGTTATGCCTTTATTTAAACCCTTTAGGCTGGTAGGTTGTGGCTAAGAATATGAGCAATGGAACCAGTGGTGATTAGGTGGTTCGCCAAGCCTGGGATAAGTATATGATAATATAAGACATTAGGAAAGTAGTTTTAATTCCTGCCCACATTTCAATTTCTTTATATGCAAACAAGGGGTTATAGTAATTCGCATCCTGTGGTTTCTTCAAAGACTAAATAATATTATGCAGG
The DNA here is from genome assembly GCA_019455555.1 of Galemys pyrenaicus. Lineage (NCBI taxonomy): Eukaryota > Metazoa > Chordata > Mammalia > Eulipotyphla > Talpidae > Galemys > Galemys pyrenaicus. The sequence continues at coordinate 5,993,793 of JAGFMF010011662.1, forward strand.
AAAGACATTTAGAGGGACTGGTATAAAATGAACAGTAGCCATCACCCTCACCTTCATAAATCCCCCTAACATATTCTTCTAATAGAATCTGAGGAAAAGGAAACAGAGAGCTGAAAGAAATTTGGGTTTGTGCTTTTATTTTTAATAGAGATGTCTAGACTTGATATTCTTAGAAAATTATAGATAAAAGGGAAAAATGCAGTTCAGATTACTTCTACCTAATTCTGAAAACTCATAAAAAAATCACCTGAGGGAGCTTTTGAAAACAACGTTTGTCCAGTTCCAGCTCAGTCTTCCCTCTCCAACAGCAGTAGGCCTCAAAATATGAGACAGGACCAGTGTCTTAAAAACGTATCTCGAAGGCACTCCCTGGTGGCGCGGCAGGTTGACCGCCGCACTGTGAGGCTTCCACAATACAGCACCACATGTTCGATCCCCGGCCAGGGAGGGACCCACAGGGCACAGCAGACCTCTCCTGCCTCCCCGCTGCTCCCCTCAGCAGTGTGTTTCAGTTGATCTGCCTGTTCTGCTCCTTGCTCTGTCTGGTGAATCCTCTCACCTCCGGTGACTCTGGCCTGTTCCCCTGCTCTTGTATGCATAAATAAAAAAAAAAAAAAAGGTTTTAAAAAAAATTGTATCTCGAGGTGGGCTCCGGTGCCTCAAAGGTTTAAGTCGAAATACTAGGAAGCTACTGTCTTCCACACTATGAAGTTATTGGCAGCCACTGCAGCAGGAGTTGATCCCCAGAGGGAGCTGACCCACAGGGCACAGCGGACTTCTCCTTGTCTTGCCTGCTGCTCCCCTTGGCAGTGTGTTTCAATCAGTCCACCTTTTTTGCTCCCCACTCTGTCTCTGGTGAATCCTCTCTCGACATCCCCTCTGGCCCATACCCCGGGTCTTGATGCATAAATAAATAAATCTTTTTAAAAAGTAAAAATAAAAACGTATCTCAGATTATAAAGTAAATCTAGGATCGGGCAGCATTGTCTTCAATCACATCCTTGGGGGCATTTCTCTGCCCCCAAATTTCAAACAGAGGGAAAATGGTCAACAATCTGGTGAAAATAGAAATAGAAATGTTGTCGGGAGCTATTTTGTTAATGGCAAAGATGTAGCCAGATAGAAAATGGCAGAGTGTGCCCAAAGCTTCCCCATCTCTCAGCAGGAAAGATGTACAATAAATTTCATGGAACATTACCAGAACAAAGCAAAGTTTTTACAATGGCTGGCTATTCTTCCAGGTGGATAATTGCCTGACTATGGAAAATGAAAGAGGAACTTTGGGGCAGCAATTGGAGGTGGGAATTCCCGAAGCCTCAGTTACAGAGACAATCAGAGTAGGTGAGGGTACTTAAACCTTATTTACTTCAAATTATTTAAATGTTCCTCTATTTTCCTTTTGCCTGGTAGGTGATGGGCTAGCCTCACCTCTGTTACAGGAGGTTTGCTTTTTAAGAGAGATGATAACAAGAAGCTGAACTAGGTTTGCTAAGTAAATTTGGATCAAGATTCTCAAATTTATTTGCCTCAATCTGCCATTATAAAACCACCTCATAAAAAACCTTGATATAAATTACTAATAATGGTATTTGCAGGTTCCTACTTAAAATAAATTGCTATTTCAGGAAGCCAATGAGAGGAAACCCACCGTGAGGTTGTACAGTCTCTGAAATCCTAATACTTGGAAGGTAATTTATTACCATAAAAGTAGTCCATTTGCTTTTATATAAACTTTCTCACTATTAGTAGATGCAACTTTTAATTGCCTTATATAATCAGAGAAACATAATTTTTCATAAAAAAAGGATACCATATTGTTTAATCCAAATTAAGAGTATTTCTGGTCCAGAGAATACATTGCAATCTATAAAAACATCCAAGGCTTCCAGAATTTTGCCTTGATTTGGTCAGTGTATGTCTAACTCTAAGATAAATGTACTATGACATAAGATAAATAAAAATAGAAAGTAAATATTAACCTAAATATTTGAATTTTTTGATTCTTTGACTATAAATTTACACTTATCCAAGAAAATTCATTTACAGATATAGTTATCTATGTGATATGTAGCTGTCTAGCTAGCTTTGCAATGGGTATAAGAAGTCTACATTGATAATACAATTTTAACCTATCTATACCTTGCAGACCTTAAATATTATAACTAACGTACATCTGTAACTCACTTACATCCCTTTCATTGATTATTTAAAAGTTCAAAATCAGGGGCCTCTCTGGTGGTGCAACGGGTTGAGCGCCACACTGTGAAGCATCTGCGGCATAGCAACAGGAGTTCGATCCTGGGCTGGCCAGGGGGGTGACCCACATGGTGCAGCAGACCTCTCCTGCCTGGCCCACTGCTGCCCTCAGCAGTGTACTTCAGTCGACCTGCCTGTGCTGCTCCCCGCTCTGTCTCTGGTGAATCCTCTCACCTCCTGTGCCTCTGGCCTCTACCCCAGCTCTCGTATGTGTAAATAAATAAATCTTTAAAAAAAAAAGGACATAAATTCTCAGTTTGTACATGTTTAAAAAAAATAAAAATTTCAAAATCAGGGGGGAAATGAGTGGGGTGAAAACCAAGTGTTCCTGTCATTTCACCCCAAAGCAGGGATAACATCTGAAGGCCTCACCTTTGCTCTGTTGCTTGGGATCTCTGAAACACTTGACTTCCTTCTCCCTGGAAGGCACTGATGCTAAAGTGGAGATTTGAAAAGATCTAAAGTAACCAGGGTTCTCTCTGGCTTCTCCCCCTCACCTCTCTGCACTGGAATTGGAGACAGCTTCTTTGACTGATTTCTCTGGGGTCCAGAAAAAAATCCCTGTGACTTGCTTTTTACATCCAAACTTGTTGCTCCCTGCTAAAATTGACTGTCTCTGATTTTAAAAAATCCTCTGACCTGAAAGACAGCCATACAATAAACCACTTAAGAAGGATGAGTAATTATTATATTTTGGTCCAGGTACACAGGAAGCTTCTTTCCCCCTTCTCATAAATCAGAGAATATAAATTCTAATATCATTAAACCTCAATTAGCAAAATGGAAAGAAGGTCAGAGACTTAATTTGGATAATGAGGGTTGCAGATAAGGCAAGGAAGTTCTTAATGTAAATAATGCATGTAGGGAAACAAGACCTAATTTGGAGAATAGCTTTAAAGATAAGGGTTCACATCACCCAGTGTTCTGGGAGTTGAATACAAATGCAGACAAAAATACATTAAAAAAAGGCTAAAGACAGATTTAAAAATTACAGAGATAAACTAGATAGAGGCTCCACCAGACTTAGAACAACATTTCTTTCACTGGACAAACAGTCTGTTTTCTTTACCTACAGACATTTCCTTTGAAAAGGAAAGTGTTGTTATAATGTGGGACAATTTCTCATGGGCAGGGCCATTATAAAACACAAGTAACTTGTATCCAAATGTGCTATTACAATAAATATTCAGACTCTCTCCTCCTTTTAGATCCACGTGGACTTGAGTAAAGTTATTCTTGGTTCTCTTCCAAACCTTTCAGGGTATTTTGCATTCGATTTAACACTGTAGTTTTGGCCATTTGTTGCCAAAATTAGCTGCTCCATTTCATCAATTCGGTGAAAAACAAAAATCATTCGTGGAGAAAAAATTAAAATGGAGAAATGGAGACAGTTCCTTCTTTTATTTTTGACCAGAGTTTCATTTGTTCAAAACCATTTAAAAGGCTTTATACAAATTCGTGTGTACAAATTCCAATGGTGTGGAAGAAAACATATCCTATAAATTCTCTGATTTGGGTTTTGAATATTCAGCTTCTTATTAGCAAATCAGTCAGACCTATTTTCCCTTTGGAAACATCCATACAATGATAATATTATTCATGGAGTTAAATTGATTAAAAGAAGTTCACAGTAAATATATCATTATGTAAACTACCTAGACTATTGACAAGAAACTAGATTTCATATAAATAAATAAATACATATTAACTATTTTGAGGAGAACATTTATTTAGTTCTAATGATTTATTGAATTAGCATTGCATTCTAACTGAAGTTTCAGTTGTGCATGATGAAAAGCAACATTTATGGGCACTATATTAATTTGATGATTAAAAGTTCAATTCTGTTCTTCACTTAACCATTGTTCCCTTTCCCCAATGTTCTCTTCCCCTCCTCCCTTCCCTCTAGTTGATCTTCTAGTCTAAAAGTCTTTTTTTGGTTTAATTTATTTAATCTGAACATTAGTTTTTCACCTAGGCCTATGCATATATATGTCCATATGATTTTGTATTTTAAGTAGGTTGGGTTGCACCCTTCCTTATCTGATGCTATCACTACATAATATGTCCTTTCCTTTTGGAGTGGAGATTTGACTAATCTGTGCTTTCTTAGAGATGGAGAGAAAAATTTAATTCCTGAACAAGATAGAGTATATGGACTTAAGTCGCCTGTGTGAAGTCAGGGAATTATCCAGTTAACTCAAAATAAAGTCTAGACTTCATGTCCCTGACACAGGCGAAGAGAATTATTTTCTTTCTCCAAGTGAAGTTGTAATAATATGAACAGAAAACCTCTCCATCCTTTTTGCTCTGGCCTTCTCTTAGGGTTTATTCTTTACAAGGAGAGTTGGAGGCAGGAGTTCTTGTGTGAATGAGGTATTGAGAAACGCTCTCAGAAGAAAGGGTGAGGAGAGAGCAGGGCACTGCAAAGCTCTAAGCAAGGACGTGATTTCTTGTGCAGAGACACAGCTTGACCCCACACAGAGCTTAGGAGCATGGAGTCTGTGTCCCAGATGTCCTTCCCCGGGGACAAGGACAGGTGCTGGTCGGCCATGGCCTGAGGGCTGGCTAACCCCAGGCTAAGGACAGGTGAGGGTCTCACACATCTCGCGGGGCACAGGGGCTTTCTCCACTGACTATGTGTGGAGCCCAGAAACATGGAATGGGCACAGACACGCAGGAAAGTGCAGGGCATTGCATCAAAAATGTTGTAAGCCTTTTGTACACATTTTGCATTTATATCAAACTGGTTAGATTAAGTCATCTTTGTTTAAAGTTTTCTCCCAATATCATATTCTAAAATGAGGATTAGAAAAATTTTAAAGGACCAGTGAATTGTGTTTTGTTTTAAAGATTTATTTACTTATTTATGCAAGAACTGGGGTACAGGCCAGAGATGTTGGGGGTGAGAGGATTCACCAGAGACAGTGGGAGCAGAACAGGCAGATCCACGGAAGCACACTGCCGAGGGGAGACTGACAAGACAGGAGAGGTCTGTTGTTCCTTGTGGGTCAGCTCCCTGGCCTGGGATCAAACTCGCGCTGCAGTAGCTGCAGATAGCTTCATAGGGCTCCAGCTTAAACCCTTGTGCCACCAGGAAGGCCCCATCATGAACAGTATTCTTAGCTATGTGGTGTCTGTCACAGACCTCCTTTGTTATTATCAAATTGTCCTACAACACTTTAATAATGTGAAAACCATTCTTAAATCTATGAACTATATTTGAACAGTAGGTGGCAGTTTGCCAAGCTAGTACTGGAATCTCCTAAGTTTGTAAGCAGTTTTTAGAAAATACTACTCTGTATTGACACTGTGTAGACAAATGTTGTAATTAGAATAAAAATTGTAGGGCTAATGTATTGAATATGAGCCCAGACAGTCACACTAGGCTGTCCTAAGGAAATACTACAGACTGGGTGGCTGAAACAAAAGAAAGTTATTTCTTCAGAGTTCTTAGGACTGAGGAGTAAAAGATGAAGTTGCCACTAGTTTATTGTAACACACACACACACATACAGAGAGAGAGAGAGAGAGAGAGAGAGAGAGAGAGAGAGAGAGAGAGGAGCGTGAGAACAAACGGGAGGGAGAGGGTGAGAGAGAGAGACATTTCACATTGCCTCAGTTGCCTTGTGTGGTATCTTTCTCTGTAAGGACTTCAGACCTATTATGAGCTCATTTCATCTTGATTACCTCCCTGTATGATCATCTCCCACATGGTCCTTTGGGGCTTAAGACAGCCTTGGTAAGAAGCTGTGAGCCCCAAGATGTAGCTGGCCCAGTCCTCTTCGAGCCACTGGAAATCACGACTGGTTGAGCCCTGGCCAAGTGGCGCTAGATAAGAAAGAGCCTTAGATGCTGAGCAGGGGTTCACGATGTCTCAGAGGGAGGAGGTAAGAGCCCTCAAGCCCATGCCTGGGTTAGCCCAGCCCTCACCTCCTGCCCCCTCCTTTAAATATCTCCTCCTAACTCCCTGGGGGTGGGGGAAGGTTATATTCTCCTTCCCCAGCCTGGCTCCCTCATGTATGCGTCTCCCCAATAAAGCCTTGTCTGGTTCAACCATATTACTGCTCTCTGGTGAATTCTTTCCCTAGAGGGCAAAGGATTTACTCTTGGGGTTAAGCCCCTATAACATTTCGACATATGAAATGGGGGAAACAAAATTCAGTTCATGACTTCTGCCAGGACCTTCCTAAATCCAGGTCCTTCTCACACGCCAAATATGTGCACTATACCCTCACCCCTGCCCGGGTGTGTGAACTCTTTCCAGCACCAGTGCTGGAGTCTGACATCCAAAGTCTTAAGTGAATAGCTAAATCAGACATGGGTGAATTTCAAGGTATGTTTCACTCTAAAGCAGAAACCTTCTGTGAACCTGTGAGCCCCAACGTGCTTCCAAAATACAACGGTGAGAACGGGCTAGACATTCCCGCTCTGACAGGGCTGGAGAGAAGGGATGGCAGACCCCACCAAGTCTAAGGCTGGAGAGGACACAATCCAGCCAAGCAAGGAGGCATGATCCTGTAGATCTCAAGGCTGCGGAATCACCCTCTCTGTGTCTCCTCAGGGCGCACACAGGTAGCCCGTTCCTCCCACGCAGGGCGTGGCCCCACCACTGGCCCTCTGAGAAGGTCCCCTGACCCTCTGAGGGGACAAGGGCCTGGCTTTGCCCGTGTGCCCATGTGAGCTCTTCCTTCCCAGGTGATGCCCAACAAAGCCCAATGGCTCTATAATATTTGAAATACATTTTTTAAAAGATTTATTTATTCACACAAGAACTGGGGTACAGGCCAGAAGTGCTGGGGTGAGAGGATCCACCAGAGACAGAACAGGGAAAAGAACAGGCAGATTATCTGAAGCACACTGCTGAGGGGAGCAGCAGGGAGGCCGGAGGGGTCTGCCTCACCATGTGGGTCCCCTCCCTGGCCTGGGGCAGGGATCGAACTCATGCTACAGAGGCTGCACTTTGCTTCATAGTGCGTTGCTTAACCCACTGCGCCACCAGGGTGGGCCCTGAAATACATTTTATGTGGTACCAGATGTGAACATGGAATATAATGGTGACAAAACAAATACTTCAAGGGGCATCCCTGGTGGCGCAGGGGTTAAGTCTTAGCACTCTGAAGCTCCGCGCAGCCACTGCAGCAGGAGTTCGATTCTTGGCCAGGGAGGGGACCCACAGGGCGCAGCAGACCAATCCTGTCTTGCCTGCTGCTCCCCTCAGCAGTGCGTTTCAGTAGATTCACCTGTTCTGCTCCCTGCTCTGTCTCTGGTGAATCCTCTCACCCCATTGCACCCCTTGTCTGCACCCCAGCTCCTGTATGCATAAATAAATAAAAAGATCTAAAAATGCTTACAAAGTAATTTTTGAATTAGTTATTCAGAGGAGTGAAAAGTCAACTATACCGACAGTCTAGGTTGCAGAGAGACAGGAGAATTTTCTTTGAAGGCTGGAGTAAGACAGTCATTTGGGTAAGGTGGACTTCTCAGGAGAGCCTCAATAGTAGTGGAAACAAATACTTGCAGCACCAAGAGAGATTTGATGAACAGTCAGCTGAAAATATCACTCTCTTTAAGTGTATTTTTAAGAAATGTCAAAACTGCCTGAGTGAAATTAGTTGTAGCACTTAAAACAATCAATAGTCATTATTTGCAAAGAGCGCCTGGAAAATAAAAAACAATAAAGATGAATATATTCTGACAAAGGATGTGACTAGGAAAATAATAGGAAAAATGTAGATTGTCAATAAACTTGTGGAAATATACTACACTTTATGACTAATCAGAGGACACAAAGTAAAACAATAAGACACTATTTATCTGCTATTGAAAGAGCTGACATAATATAATTCTTGTATAACAATGAAAAAAATACTCTCACAAAATGCCAATAAAGTGTCAACAGCTAAACTTTTACTGTAAATTGATAGCATCTATTAATGTTTTAATTGTACATAGCTAATGACCCAGTAACACAACCTCAGAGTATCTCTACTGAATAATAATGATATAAAAGATTTGTATATATGTGGGGGGGAGAGGGAGGGAGAGAGGGAGAAAAGGAGGGAAAAAGAAGCTTAGAATTTAGTAATTAAGCAAATACAACTTATACTTAGAATTCTTGCTTTTGTACAGTCTGTGCTATTCACCATAATAACTGTAAACAAGTTGCTTATCTGTTCCTTCTCAGTTCTCCCAACTGTAAAATTGGGCTAAAAATAATATATACCCTAAAGAAGTTTTAGGAGGATTAAGGGAATATATATATCTATATATGTAGAGAGAGAGCAAGAGAAATAGTTGATACATATATAGATAAAATAGATGACATTTTAAAAAGTGTGGCACAGTGCTAAGAAGTTTAATTATCATCATTCTGATGATAGGCAACAGGATAACACTTTACATTCCCATTCATAAGAAAATGGCTTAAACAATAGTATGTCCATACCATGGAAAGCTATTAGGGATTTAAAAGAACCACCTGAATATATCAGCATTTTCCCAGACAGGTGTTGTTTAGCTAAATCAAGAATCAGATTACATATCCATTTCATGGTATGTCATCATTTCCTATTATTTCATCTAAGTAAAAATTAATGATGTCTGTGCACATATCTCTGTAGTGGAATACTTTGGCCTTCATGATAAAAACCCTGAAATGTTTTGAGTTTTCTCCTTTCCTTCCATGCCTTCATCAGTGTTCACTCCAGTTATTCCAGTCAGGGTGAGTCTTAACGCAGGAATCAGGATCCCAGACGGTGGGAAAGTCCAGCAGGCAAGCACTGAGCAACCTGCTGCTTGGATTCGGGCAATCGCTGAGTGCGTGGCGAGCAGAGAGGCTGCATTTGTTCTCTGAGGTGCTGCACCAGAAAAGCGGGTGTTTCCTGGCCCCTCCCAGGAGAGGTGGTGTGGTCAGTGGCCACTGCCCAGCAAGCAGCTCAAATCTCAGCAAGTACCTGCATTTCTAGATTTCAACTTCCGGTGCACAGGGACAGGGGCATCATCCCAGAGTGTGACCCCGCAGAGAAGCCAAAAAGGGGGACACTGATGCTAGGCCAACAGCTGAGACCTGACACAGTCCAGTTTATCTGTCAATGTACACACACACACACACACACCCACACACACACACACACTGAGAGTTTCATTCGACTCTGAGCCACCCACCTGTCATTTCCAAGAACGCTTTTCTGGATTACCTGTTTCACAGATGCAGAAACATCCAGCTGGAAGAAGGCCACTGTCCCCTCAGTTACCAGTCCAGCAGTGACGATGAACAATCAAGCTTTGAGTGCCCAGCATTCAAGGAGGAAAATAAAAACGTTTCATATTTTCTTTATCATCGAGGCCAAAGTAGTAGCAAGTAACCGGGGACACCACAAAATGTCTTTCACCATCACTTAGCCCAGCTTGTTTTCACATCATTATTTCAGAGGGAAAGGGTGGAGGCTACGGGTTCCTAAAGGCCTGTCTCACATGTCGCTGAGATGCCCATCCACACTATGGTGAGTCAAAGTAATTCACTGGGCCATTCCCTCAAGAGCACATCCTTGATGTGAGGAAAGGTAAAACCCCATGGAGCAGGTGAGCCATCCAGGGTTGTGGAGATGTGTAGCTGTGTATTGTAACCCACCACACACTCCTACCCACCATAACCATCCATATCCCAACAGTAAGAGCAACATCATCATTCGAAGTGATGAAAATATGCTTCTTACAAGCAAACAAGGGACCCGAATTGGGACATATGTAATGTACTTCTTTCTGTCTTTTCCTGAGTGACTTACCATATTGGAGGTGATTACTTTATTGGGATAGTTGAGATGACTTTGGACAAGATATGCATGAAGGAATTTATGTTCAAATCCACTATTTTCTTTCTGTGCTTAGTCATAAAACTGTAGCTAGTATTTATGGTTTCCTGTTTCCACTCCATATATATATATTTGCTTTTATTCAGCAGTTCTTTGAAGTCTTAGAGTCACTGAATTAAAACTGTACTTCAATATCCTATTATGATATTATGATTGTACCACCTGGGATTGAGGCAGGACCAAATGCTGATTTAAACAGCAAAGACTCAATACAGATCCATGCTACAGTATAATGAAGAGTAACAATGCGATAGAAGCTGCCCTAGGACGGATGGAGATCCATCAGGTACAGGATGGACAACCTGGAAAAGGACGCTCCTCCCGTGCCTGGGCTCTGACTTCACTGGGTCAGTGTAGCTGCAGGTGAGTGCATGGAAGAAGGTGTTGCTGGCTCCTGGGCTGTCACTGTCGAGCAAGCAGGAAACAATGTCTGGGCACACATGGGCCGGAGCCAGTGTCCACTGCTCTTTTGGGCAGAGGGCCACGGGAGCCACGGGGGTGCTGTGCGCAGGAGGCCATGTTCACTTCAGGGTGGCTGAAGTTGGGGGTTTGCAGAAGACAAAGCTGCAGGAAGGGGTGAATGAGCAGAAGGAGTGGGGTGCAAGAGTAAGCCTGGGGCCCTGGGTGTTCAGGTCAAGCGGGCTGAGAAGAGGTCACAAGGCTGGTATGGGGGTGACACTACTCTCCTCTGGACATTCGAGACTTGATTGTATCATCCCACATCCTCCTACCTACCTGGCGTTAGCCGATGTGGCCACCGGAACTAGCAGGTGGTCCCCCACCCAATCAAGGTATCTCGGCTTTAACTTCCATTGTATTATCAAAGATATCCAACAAAAGGTGATAAGGTAGATTCTAAAAGTTGATAATATGAAGATCTCAAACTAAGAACTCATGCCATAGATCATTGCAAACAGGGGCAATGAAATCCCCATGAAGGGAAAAAAAATGTGTGAATATTTCACTTAAATGATCATGATAGAAATATTTGCAATAATATGTCAATGAATGAAGCATGGGAGAGTTTAAGTGTCCTTGAAAATAGCAAGTTTCTGGAATTACTATCACAGTTGGTGAAGAAATGTAGATTAAGCTTCAGTGTTCAACTTAGGACTGATACGTAACTAGCGAGACTCTGCATTTAGGAACCATAATGGTGTGATTTTATGCTTTGTCACTTCATGGTCTAAGGGTATCCTCTCTTCCAAGTCTAGCTTGAGTAGCCAAGAGAATGTGATTTCTGTCAGTTTAATTTAAATGAAAAATGAATATATAATTTAAGGAATTCATGAAATTTATTTCCAGCATATTAAAAAAAAGATTTCTAATGACAAAAGGATGAAAACTTGGAACTACTAAAATAATACAGTTCATTCTTGAAATCTATATGTCCAACTCTCCTTGGGTTATTAATTTTATTTAAAAAAATCAATAAACTCATGGTTCCCCAAATGGTATCAATGATCACAAGCCCATGTGCATTAGTGTGTAAGTGGAGGTTTCACTAAGAACCAGAGAACTTAGACGGATGGACATGTTGATTGACTCAATTATGGAGAAGCCCCTTATGTGCCACCTGTAAACTGGGAAACCAGGACCCGATAGTGTGATTTAACCCAAATCTGAAATGCCCACATCTGAAGAAAGGAGATAGGTAGCTTTCAGATCAAATTCTCATTTTCTCTGTCTTTTTTTTTTTTTTTCATTCAAGCCCTCAATGGATTGAATGATGATGACCTGCATGGTGAAGGTATGTTCTCTGTTTCCAATTTACGTGTTCTTGTCTTCCAGAAACACTCTCAGACACATCCAGAAATAACGTTTTTCCAGCTCTCTGACATTCCTTAGCTCCGTCCAGTTGACATATAAACTTTGCATTTGTATACTGTCTCTATAGTAAAGTCTGATCTAATTATACGTTTAGGCAATTTAAATTTTCCAGCACAAAAGATAAAATAATAAGATCTGAATATATAAGATATTTAAACTTGCTCTTTATTTTTCTTATTGTTTTTTATTGGAATCATGGCTGCCAGACGTTACTCTTCCTTCCAAATATCCTGATAAATCTAACACCTCCCTTTCATCCTTGATCGATGTCCATAATGAAATTGACCATCATGTGAAAGAGTTCATTATGAAGTCCTTCTCTTAATGTATTTATTGTTCTGATTAATATACTTAAACTAGTTGTGTGAGGCAAGATTTTATGCTGTAATTGAATATTTAAATAACTAATAAATCCCATATAAACAAGAGGACGTTGGGTCAGAGTTTCTGATTTTCATCTTTCTTTCCATAGCACATTTACTTGGTCAATAAAGCCTATTAGCTAACTGAACTTCATTATCATCTTTGGTCCTCCATTGTTGAAATTTCCAACAAACTGTCAACTTTATCAGCATTATACCTAGCTCCATTTCAGGACCATCTTCCTGACACTCTTGGCAGTTACTTAAGTCTTTTTTCTTTTAATTAGCAATAAGAAAACCCTCTCCCTTATATGGAAGGACCTGGTATGAAAACAGATGACACCAGGGCATCATTCTACACCTGTAAGTAGAAGGAGGCTACAAACCCGTCACAAGTGCAGGATGCTGTGTTAAGGGGTGTGAGTTGGGGGAAGATAAATGAGGACAACCTAGCTGGAAACAGGGGCTCTGAATGGAATATAAAGAGACAAAAGATACCATCCCAACGTCAGTAACGGACTCAGAATATAAGTACGAACCTACATGGAGACTATGTGTTTATATAGCTGATACGTGAGCTGACAATTTTAAATTGCATCTTTAAGTAGTGCTGATGTTGAAGTATGTGCACATGGCCAGTGAGGATGTAGGATGTTCCCACTGACATGAATGAACTGAAATTTCTCTGCAAGAATGAAAGATGGATGAGAGAAAGTCTTGCATATACAAACCTGGAATTGATTAACGAGTCTAAATTGTTGGCCAAGAGACAGCAAAAAATAAGCAAAGAAAACATACGTTCATTGCACAAGACTCAGTGTAGCAGTATGTCAGCCTTACTTAGGTGAGTAATGGTCATTAATAATATTAATAACTATTAAGTCATAAAAAGTCACTAAAATAAATACCGGTCACTAATAAATACAATGGAAGAGCATGTGGAAGAGAGTATAGAAATTTTTGGAAGTTTTATAGGTATAGAATTTCCTTTTGTGCATAGTTCAGGGTATCTTAGAAAGATCTTCAAAATATGAAAATATAGAGAAATCATAAGCCTTGTGCTGGTGGGACAACACACTGCTCATAGAATCCATGGAAATGGTGCACAGCAGGTAAGCTTTATTTTAAAGATTAATCCTCTAAATAAAAACTGTATATTAAGGCATGTGCAGCCAATGAAATGGCATTTTATGTGTCAATTACCTCAGATATTAGATGACTAAATGTCACACTACTCTGCAGTCTAAACATCCTTGGGAATAGCAGACAATGGTAAGAAATGGTGTAATATTGCTGTCTAGGGTTAGAGTTGTGCTGTGCAGCTATTTTCACCAAAGATTTTTCATCATAAGAGTTTCAGTGATTGCAAGAAGGAATGTACAACACAAGTGTTTTTTCAGGTTTATGAGTTTATTTCTGAAAAAAATTATAAAAAAGCAGTAGACTTTTTACAGGCACTAGGGTTATGTAAATAATAAATAATTATAATAAAAATATAGATACATGCTCCACTTCAAAAGAACTAACTTTCCAAGTTAACATCCCAGCATAATATATTTTCACATAGATGAAATTCTAATTCTAATGACCCTTCCAGAAGCAGGAATTAAAAGAAACAGCTTTGATTTCTGGTAACTAATAATCTTATTTGCATTTTGTAGTTTAAGAGGCAGTTTCATTTTTCTCATTTCATGTTCTTTAAAATCTTTCATAGTAAGTGAGATAAACTTCATTGTCATTGTCATCATCATTTTCTTCATTTCAAAATGCTGGGTCACTACTAAGAAATTAACAACACCTAAGTTTAATGAGAATGGGTGCTGTTCATACAGAGTCGAAGAATAAGACTTAGAAAGAGGTGTATGAGTGATAATACTAAGCAATTATTTCTAACTTTAATTTGGGCATTATATTTGAGAACAGAATTACAAATTTTTTCTTTAGAATCTAAGTGTCTTCGTAAGTTCATAAAGATGTTTCCTTTGATTCCAATTGTAAAATGGAAAAGAAAAAGTCCTGGAAGAAAGCTGCTGTAATTTACACTGAAATTATTTAAATCAAAATTGAAGATAAAAAGCATATCAGAGGGAGTGGTAGAGGGCAGAAAGAGCACAAGGGATTGAGGTTACGGTGCACTGGTGAGATGGTGATGGGGAATTGATGTCAAATATATATAAATAAAGAAAAAAATTAAAAAATAAATAAAAGCATATCGGAGTTATAGCCTTCTTTGAGTAAAATAATCTATGCAAAATACTACTTAAAATTATGTGTGCAGGGGGGAGGGGTGCTATGTCTTTTTTCATAAAAAAATATATTCATAAAGATAATACCACTACTCATTTAAGTCCATGAGCTATAAATATTTCTTATCCATTTCTATTTTAAAAAAAGAAAAAAAAATCTTAAAAAAACCTTTACAAATAAAACCTAAATTTACCTATTTCAGAATCAAGCGTTCAGTAATTATATATTAATTAAATAAATATTATTATGCCACATTTCATATTATCAGCCTGGTTGAAATATACCTGGTTGCTTGTGATTGTGCATTTTAATCACAAAGTCTCTTTAATTGTTAAATTTCATGGATTTAGGAGGAGACATTCCATAATATGCTCAGGCAAAGTCATGATCGCATCCATTTGCATCAATACAATGAAACAATGAGAGTTTCACATGGAATTTGACAGAACTCCAGAAGTGTAATAAATGTCTTTCCCTTTAAGTGGCTATCATATAAAACCAAGTAGAGAATGTGAGAATTAAATGAGAGCCTGTGTCCACCAAGAGTGAGAATCTTGTTGGAATGTGAAGGGCTGGCCCAGACTTATCCTCTGTATAAAGACTCACGCCCGTCAAGTGACATCATAGTCCTCTTCATACAAAGCAGGTAATGGAGACTCCAGAGACTCCAGAGCGTTTATAGGAGAGAAGATTCTAGACAACTCTATTCTGAGCTGTCACTGCTGCCGTGGGGCAGACACGATTATTCTGTCAAGGGTTGCAATTCTTGTGAGCCTTTCTCCCTGACTGAGGGAAAGACTTAGAGTGAGGAGACTGTCTCTTAGTTTTCTTTTGCAAATACTGAAAGGGCTATTAGTATTTACTGTTTCCTGAGGTGAATATTATTTAAATTTGCATTAGACAATCCATTTAAAAAACAACTAAAGGCTGATGATTACAATGTCTGCATTACATTAAAACTGTTAATTTGCAGCAGTAATAATTTAGGATTTTAATTATAAGCTTGAAAAGCAGATTTGGAAATGGAGCTGGCAGGACTAATGTTAATTTGTCCTTTCACGTTTATTGAAAGCGATATATCCAATGTAATTACAGTGCATGTCAAATAAGCTACTATTTTATTTTTTAAATGTATGATTCCTTAATTCGTCTGATTAAGATGACTTGCCATCTGTTAAGATTTTGTGTTGTGTCATTTTTGTAGGTTTTAGATTACTTATCAACAATAAAATTATCTAGAGTATTTGTTTTCATTGAGTCAATAATCATTTCCTTGACACTGATCCATTAAATTTCTCACCACGTTGTTCATCATCATTATCTCTATGCTCATTACATCAAGGGGTCATGTAATGTCTATATTTCTAAACACTACAAATGTTTACAAATGTTGTTGGGAATCCGATGTGCACTATCATAACAGACATGAAATCAACGCCAGGCATAGTCTCTGGGTTCTTTTCAGTGGAAGGTAGCGCCATTTTTCAAGCTTTCCTACTTCGAAAATAACGATCCTGTTCCCAGTCAAGCTTGCTCTGTATTAGCCTTTGTCCTACCATGTTTTCATTGCTGCTTCATAAAGTTCTGAAAGCATTGTCAGTGCTCTGCATATTCAGCTTTATGAGATCGCTTACCTAATGGTCTTGGCCAGAGGGGCAGTAGATCTGGTGGGCATTTCTGTGGTCCTGGAAAGTCCCTTTCGAGCTTAAGGATCTTATTTGTGCCATTGGTAGAGACTTTTCATTCTGATTTTTAATGGTGAAATGTATAATGAATGATGAGTCTCTAAATAATGCCTCTTCTTTATTTCAACCAAAAATAAGCATGTTCCAGCAAATTTAAAGCAGTACTCTTCAAGACTATCAAATGTAAATCAATGTAACCTTGATAAAACATTTTTAAGTGCCTCCAATCCTTTGTTCAATAAAATAATGGTTTGTTTTTGTTCACAAGTTTCCTTTATTAATAGCAACTACCCTTAATCGTTCCTAGTGCCAAATAAAAATTGCATGGCTCTCCATCATACCTTAATTAGAAGGGAAATATTATTTAGTACGAGTCTAGTATTGCTATGTTTATTTTAAATAGATTCACTGAAGGAACTTGAGACTGCTGCATGTTTTGTAGGAAATTTTATCAAGAACACAGCAATGAGAAGGGTCATAGAACATGGGCTATTTGAAGAAATTATTTTAAGAATTAATTTCATTATTCGAAAGAGAAAATTATTTAAAGCAAATGGCTGCAGTGTGGGACTATTTAAAATGGACACATTCAGAGGAAAGTAAGTTTATAGAAAAGATTAGTACATTATCAGCAATTACATCATGACAATAAGAAGACGTCGTTCTTATTTATTTATTTATTTTTATTTTCTGATTTTTTTTATTCTATTTTTCCCTTTAATTTATATATATTTGACATCAATTGTAATCCCCATGTATTCCCCATCACCATATCACCAGTGCACCATCATCTCTGTCCCGGTTCTCCCGTCTGCTCTCAACCCTCCCCCTCCCTCCCTCCTCCCCACCAAGTGTCCGAATTTGTCCTTGTCTTTTCATTTATGGTTTTTGTGTCTTTATTGCTATTTGTTGTTCTTATTCCTTTCCTTGATCCTTATTTGGTTCCCTTATATTCCTCCTAGGGGAGGAACCATCTGGCATTTTTCTTTTGCCTTCTGACTTACTTCACTGAGCATTATCCCTTCCAGTTCCTGGAAACAACCTAAATGCCCAAAAACAAATGAGTGGATCAGGAAGCTGTGGTACGTATACACGATGGAATACTACTCAGCATTCAAAAAAGAAAAAAAACTAGACGCATTCATAGGAACATGACGGAAACCTTACTTATTTAAAGAGTGAATTGCTTTATAGAAGACAGTGCTGTCCGAGCATGCTAGTCACACGCTGAAGCTGCCATTCTATTAGCCCCTTTGCTTTTCATTTTTATTTACTTATTTATTTTCATTGAGGTGACGCTGGTTTACGGGGGTGCTTGATCTAGGGAAGTAGACTCACACCTGTCAGATGACTGTCACCATACAGGGACACTCTACATGTTTGCCCTAGACCACTAACCCCCTCCTTCCCTTGTTCCCAACCCCCACTCTCAGTTCTGCAGCCAGAGTTCGAGGATTCATCGTGGTTTCGTTTTGTTAGTTCCTTTGCTTTGCTTCTCTGTGTCAATAAGAGTGAAATATCCAGTGCTTGTATTTTTGTCCTTCTCCTCCTAAGTCACTGCACTGAGCATCTTCCCCTCCAGTTCCCTCCAAGTGGTGACAAATGGCAAGAGTTCAGCACTCGTCTCAATGAGCCCTTTAAAAAATGTGTCCTTGAAGGTGTCACCGGGCATTTTTCCGAGACATAGGAAGGATCTTCTACGTGCTCTTAAGAGCAAGCGTCCAGAGGCAGCCACTTCGGTGCGCCCACGGCGTGGCTCCACGCTCAGGGCAGTGCTTTCCCGGCTACACCTGGGACTCTTCTGGACTCTTCCAAACACAGTCGAGTCATCAGCTCCTCGCTGCAGTTCAAGTGCACATGAGAAAACAGCATTTGCAGTGGGCGGGAGATGTTCCACACTTTCCTGCAAGAAAAGAACCTGGAATTTGCCTGTTTTAACTTGGAAATAGTTTGTTTTTAAAGATTTATTTATTCATGCATACAAGAACTAGGGTACAGGCCAGAGGTGCTAGGGAGGGTGGTGAGAGGAGTCACCTGAGACAGAGCAGGGAGCAGAACTTATTTTTAAAGGCTAATTTTATTTATTTATGCATATAAGAGCTGGGGTGTGGGCCAGGCATCAGGGGTGGGAGCTAGAAGATTCACCAGAGACAGAGGGGGGAGCAGAACAGGCAGATCCACTGAAACTCACTGCTAAGGGGAGCAGCAGGGAGACAGGAGAGGTCTGCTGTGCCCTGTGGGTCAGCTCCCTGGCCGGGGATGGAGTTCTGCTGCAGTGGCTGCAGACAGCTTGACAGCACTGAGACCTAACCCCTTGGCCCACAAGGGAGGCCTGGGAGTTGATTTTTCCCTGAGAACCCAGCTAGGGTTACTAAATACAATAAGGTCTTCCATTTATTGATCATTTATTTGACTCCACACAGAGAGAGGAAACACATGCACACGTGCACACACACGTCTCTCCTTTTTGGATTATGTAGCTTTAGTATGAAAAATAATAATAATAATAATAATAATAATAATGTCCTTTTATATGTATCCCATTGCAGATGTGTTAGGAGAGGCAGGGTATTCATGAATATTAATTTCAATGATAGCAATAATCTTTCAAGATAATTACCATTAGTCTCTTCTTTATGTATCAAGAAACTAAGACTTAAAGAGATTAGGGGACTTACTTGTGCCAAAGGGCTAGGGATCCTCTTGGCTTAGTTTCAATTCCACAATAACTCTATTCCCACATATTTTAGGGAAGTATGTCAGAGCATAACATTAAAATTTTTAACTAATTAGCATGGCCAGATTTTCTGAGCTTTATGTGTGCATTGCTCATGAGAATATACTAAAGAATAAACTGCTGTTTATAGAAGCAAAAATGTTTTACCATTATTCTAAAAAAAATGTGCTATTACACTCACATTCTGCCTTTTTCAGTACAGATGGAAAAAGAAAACTAAGTGTATAAAGTATGGTAAAAAATGCAAATACTACATTATCATTGCCATATCGTAAGGCAAGTCCCCATGCCCCACCATACAACCTATCCCCTTTGCCCAGTCCTCCCACCCCCCAAAGATCTCATATATACAGAAATGGAATCACAAGACCATACACCTGAAGCAATGTTTTAAACTGATGTTGCTTCAAGGTATTTAAATGCATATATATGTTTAAGCACTTAAACATTTAACATAAGCAAAAAATCCTAAGACTCAAAAGTAGGACATTTAGTACTTCTCTTGGAGCCCAACTTGGAACCTCTTTCTTATGCTCATTAAGGGACATTGGTGCCCCTGTGTGAGACGCTTGGCCTCCCATCCCCAAACAAAAATGCTTATTGCCCATTCAAGTCTTTACAGCCTGTGAGAATCCCTGTGCAAAGAAACCATCCCCCACCTGTGAGCACATCCAGTGCGAGAAAGCACAGGTAGCAGCCAGCAGCACCTGCACCAAGGAAACAAGACCACTGGAACTGATGTGATGGGCCCTCGCGCAGAGGGCGGCGAGAGGTCAGGTGTTAAAGAGAGGCATTTGCAGGCCCAGATCGCCTCCTAGTAAATGATCTTAGGAGGCACTTTAAAAGAAAAAAATATGTTTGGCACAGGAAATTACACTGAACTAAAAGCATTTTTTAAAACGAGCATTAACAAGTTAGCAGGCGATGCGTCACCCCCACTGCACACGCTCCAGAACTCACGGTGGGTGGACCAGTTCGTCCATCCCATACCTTCAACGGATGTCATAGCAACAGCTGCCCCGAGTCCGCTGAGTAGCCTTAGGCTAAAGGAGACATCTGGCGGCTGACAACCTGACATCAGTGACGAATGGCAGACAGAGACCTCGGTGAGAGGCAAGGTCGGAGGCCTTACCTGCGCGGTAGTTTCGTTTATAGGCGGGGGTTTCCCTTTGCTTGACGGATAGACAAGAAAATGACCAGTGTAAAAGCAGTTAGTGATGAGACTAGTTCTCCCTTCAGAATGAAATATGGGTCGGGAAGGAAGGCTGTTCTTCTGCGATGAGCTGACACTTTCTCACTTTGTACTGGGTTTCATTATCCTTGCAAAATTATCAGGTGTCTGTTTCAGTCCCATCGCAGGCCCTGGGAATTACAAAAGTCATTTATTTTGAGATTTGACAGTATTTTTTTATTCTAATTTTAAAAATTTCTTTAAAATATAGTGGATTTCCTACAAACTAAAATACGAATGATTTGTTAGAGTTTATAGTTACCGAATGTGTACACTGTCTTTTTTAAAGATAGACTTAATATGTCTTTATTTTTTATATCTTTTATTGAGTCTATAAAGATAGATTTATTTCTGCATAAAGGAAATGGGGTACAGGCAGAGGTGCAGGGGGTGAGAGGATTCACCAGAGACAGAGTGGGGAACAGAACAGGCAGATCTACTGAAGTACACCGCTGAGGGGAGCAACAGGGAGACAGAAGAGGTCTGCTGCGCCATGTGGGTCCCCTCCCTGACCAGGGATCGAACTCATGCTGCAGTGGCTGTTGATGGCTTCATAATGCTGCGCCTTAACCCCTTGTGCCAACAGGGAGGCCCCTGAACAGTATTTTTAAGTGAAGGTAATATGAACTACTTTCATTTCTCAATCACTTTTTTAAAAGTTTGCTTGAAATGTTGATTTTGCCATAAAATCATCTTGAGGAATATTGTTCTCTTTCTCATCATATTGTTTCCTCCAAAAATGGCAGAGACAGATGCTGTGTGAAGGAAAAGTTCTCAGAGTTCCAGAGAGATGCCAGAAGCCTTTCCATATAGAGTTTAGATATTGTTAGGATTTATCAAGTCAGCTTCAGATGCCAGGCTTCAGTGAGAAAACCTTGGTGATAAAAAAAAGATCACACAGTGTTCTGGTAGAGGTGTGTTTTATCTTCGACAATCCCTGAGGATATTTGTGGAATAATTCTTGGTTTTTTATGCTTTTATTTACATTTTTTACATGTTCCTTCTATTGCTTTTCCTTTTTGGGTCTCATTAAGCAATTTTATTTAGAGAGTTACTGGAACTATTACAGGTTGGTTGGTTTTGAAATCTAGAGATTCCAATGAATTATAAACAAATTAATCTGTCAATTACATGCATGTGTAAATTTAAGAATTTATTTTTTCTTTCAAATATCAATATTTTCCTATGTATCCAGTCCATGGAATTGCTAATTATGAAAAAATGCTAACAATTTTTGCTAACAAAAAAAAGCAAACAACTTTTCAAAATGAAGACAAAATTGATTATTAATTATATTTTTTCTTTTCCAGCTATTCAGCATTTTTAGTTATATTTTTCTTGTATTTTCTTTACTGTTTTAAAATTTCTTTTGCTCTTTATTTTATTCAATACAGAACTTCATAGTATACAAATTTATCATCTTAGTAATAGCATGATATTAAAATTTAAGGTTTAGTTCAAAATCAATGTGATACAAAAATTTTGGTAGCTTAATATTAATTTAACCATTCCCTTACTCAGCATGCCTTTATTTAGTTTCTACTAAACATCAAGTGTAATACTAGAATCTGGGAACAGAAGAAAGAATGAGGAAAAAACACTAATGAAGATCATCTCAACATCTAACTTTTAAATCAACTTGGAATGCTTTAGGAAGGACTCATTTGTTTTCTATCTTCTTCAAGATTTTCCATTTTCTCTTTATAATATACTAATTCATTCTCTTATACTTTATATAGTTGGTTTAGATTTAAAAGGTTGAATACCTGAAACATATGATGTTATAAAATAATATTGCTTCAGTCTAAAAAGTGTCTTTATTTTTTGTATCTTTTATTGAGATAGCATTCCTTTATAACACTATATATGATTCAGAAATACAGGGTCATTCCTCTTCATATTTTCTTCATCGTCCATCACTCAATGTAGTTTTTTTTCACCATGAGCATGTGCTATGGCTCGTCTGAGGCACTTTCTGGGTGGAACAATCAGGATCCATGAGAGAAAACTAGAAGATACATTATCTGTAAATGATCAAGCTAACCCCCCAGAGGCAGGTGGTGGTGGGGCTCCACCAGTCTGCATTTCAGGTTGTTTATCCATGGTCTTTGAGCCTCAAGGCGAAAGGCAAGAAGAATGGAGCATGCGTTTGAAACAAGGTCCTGCAAACATACACCAAATAGGGTTATCCATACATGAGGCAGGTTATACAAATATCAGACAGGATTATACATGCAACAAGCCCATTAAACATACACAAAACAGGATTATACATAGATAGATTATACATCAGCTAGATTATACATACACCAGACAGATTATACATACACCAGACAGTGTTACATATTCAACAGACAGATTATGCAAATACCAAACAGATTATACATACAACAGATTATACATGCAATAGACAGATTATATGCACACAAAACAGGTGATACTTACACAGAAAAATACAAGATGCTGGAAAAATGTGCCTACTTATGGCAATGGCCATTTGTAACTGAAAGCATAACAGGTATGTCTTCTATTAATACTGATTTACATTTGATCAACTTTATAATATTTGCACTATATTATATATCTATTAAAATAATATATTGAGATCTGTTCCTTTTCATTGTACTGTCAACCACACAATAAAAGATAAGCCCTAAAATGACTATATTTCTCTTTATTAAATAAAAAAAAACCCTCTAGTGTAAAAGTAGGATATTTGTTTAATGAACAAAAAGCAAAAGTACGTCTTTAATAACTGCCTATAGGGGAGAATATTTGAGTTTTACCTAAAGGCAGATAAAAATAAAGTTAACATCAAATGCTATTGCATTAGCTTGATTCATTGTTTCCTATTGATTTGAAAACTCTTTATTTTTTTTTTCATTTGGCTCTCTCACGGGGATTGCATATGAATATTCAGATTTTTTACAGTCAATGACTATAAAAATTATGACATTCCTTTGTGTGAGGTGGAAGAATAAGCTGTTTACTGGTTTGTTGCCTCTTATTTCTGCATTCATTTCTTAATGTGTGGATTGCTGGATCCATTTGAAATCATCTTCCATAGATGTGATTTCTATTACCTAGCATAATGCAGCCATCACAGAATGTCATTTGAGATGATAAAGTTATGAGTAGGTTACCGAAATAAATATACATGCACTTATGAAGAACATAAATATTGGGTTTTCCAATGCAAATTGGGAAGCTAGCGGTAGAATCCTCAGACACTTTTATTTGTAGCCCCTTTTTTATTGTGTCCTAGAAAGTAAATATATCAGAAAATGTTTGGCATTATCATAGATATCAGTCTTAAAATATCATCTAAGTCTAGGCATTATAACATCAAATAAATTACATATACTAAAATTTGATCATTTTTCAACTATGTGTTACTGTTTTCTCCTTATCTGGCAATGTGATTTGATTCCTTTGACAGTTGCCATTTCCTGCTGCGCATAGGCATTGTGCTAGCACTCAGCGGGTTCTGCGATCAGGGAGGCCCCATCTGTGCTCCCGATAGCTCATGGCCTGGTAAGTGACATGTGGAATACAAGCATAGCGATGATGCAGAAAAAGTCTACGTTCCTGTGCTCACAAAGCACAAAATACAATCAAGGAAGCGATACAAAGAGAGGCTTCCTTCTACACGGTGGGTCACCGGTGCAGTTTGATGGTGGCCAAAGTCCTTCAAAATGTGCATGATCTTATTCAAGCAGGGTGTTGGGGTGCCAGGGGCTCCAGCAGATGGAGTGCGATAACCAAAGTCATCGAGATAGGGGGATGACGTCTTTTTATGGAGAGTGTAAGAAGATAACACACCTGAAGGTCACCAGTCATATGTGGCTATTAATACTGGACATGAAATTTGCATAATGTGCTGAAATGATGCAACTTTGGATATGAGAGTCTAACTAAAATATAAATGACTATACAAAATGTGTCATCTATCATGCATATACCTCTATCAGTGATATACATGAAATAGTATAAAACCCGAAATAGAAGTAAAAAAAATCATATCCATATATTTGAAATCTGGCTCAGTCACGCAATACTATGGCGGGCTTGGGTCAGTCAGTTAACTTTAATGGCCTTGATCAATTTTTCTGTAAAATGGGGATAATAGTCCCAACCTTCAGTAGCTGGAGAAAGTGTTGGAACTGCCCTGTGCAGGCAAAGTGCCAGACTCACCCCCGATGTCTGGGGCTGCAAGATGGAGGGTCAGAACCTTGGGAAAACGCTGCCCCTGACAGCCTGAGCCAGGGCACTGCTGTGAAGGAGGTGGAGCTAAGAAGGGATTTGGGAAGAAGGGTTTTGGGAGTGATGCAAGTGGGCTTGTGAGTTTGTCTTTGCTGCTGCTGAACTGAAACCCCAGACCACGCCTGCTGTCACTGCAGGGCCACTTCTCACTGATGCTGGCTAACTGCACTTTCCCTACTGTGCTGTTTGGCATACCCTCTCACCTTTTTGCTACACCAAAGGCCCTTTTGTTTGCATTTCCGATGGTGATGGTGGGTGGTTGAACCCAAAATCCGTGAGAGGTTCTGACCTGGTGACAGTTTTTAGACACTCTGTGCAGTAACAAAAGAATAAAAGGTGATCTGCATAGAGTGCCAGCCATGCTGGGGGACTGCGGGAACCACCCAAGCACAGAAGTTAGTAATGGGGCCACTGCAGCCGGGACGAAGTTGTGACGTTCTCCTTGCCCAGATCAGTGGCTGACCCCAGGGAATCCAGCGGGTGGAGGAGCCAGCAAGCCCTGTGAGCTTTGCTCTTAAGAATCCACATGCAGTTTCTTAAGAGGGCTGCTCTGTGATTCTCTCAGTGCCTGCAAGTTTCTGAATCATTGACCTCACTCATTCTCATCCTTTGATCTATTTTTCCAGATGCCTGCGGCGAACCACCTTAGTACTTATCTCTTATGATGGTGAAGCCTCTGTGTTACAGGAGATGACAATTTGGGTCAGGCTGGAGGATAAGTCAGTGCAGCCCTGTATTAAATTTCTTTACATCCCAAGCCTCTGGAGTCTCCTCCTGTGCCCCACTGACCATAGAGGGTGTGGGGTTGGTGTTAAGGATAAGACACAATGACTGCATGTTTCTTAGGGTAAGGGGAGTATGGAAACTCTACCCCTTGCCACCATGAACAACAGATATAAGCATAAGCCAGCAGAAGTTCTCATGCAAAAGATTTATAACAATCTGCTTCTAATCTCTGATTTAGGAAAGCATATAATTTATAAACTACTGGTTCTATTTATCCCACATCAATCAAGTCTCGGTTAAATATGTCAAAATATATGGATGTGCTTCTATATGGAGATGTAAAGATATCTTTGTATATTGACATTCAAATTAAGTTTTTAAAAAATATTGGGTAAAAGCTAAGCAGATGACAGGGAAGTTTCTATAGCCTATTAGATCTATTAGACACTTAGACTTCCGACTAATACTTGTAATTTTTAGTCATAATAAAAGTTTTAGTAGCCATGGTTGTTTTATTTGAATTCACTCTCCCACTGGCACCAGAGACATTTGCCTGATGTTCATTTCTACACAGTTTTAGTAATCAGTATAATACGACTACACCACAGTTCCCAAAATATAATCTGGATACTCAGTAAACAACAGCAAAAAAAGAGAGTATGCCCTTTCCTTCTTGGTTGCTAGGATTCTTGCAAATTAACCTTTAAGTGCCTGTATCGGAAGAGGCAGGCTGAGCTGTGAAGCTCCTACAGATACTCTATGGAGGGAATACTGACGTGTTCGCCCTCACCCACCGGTCTAGGAGAAGCACAGGAGTTCAGGTCTGCACTGGTACAGTGCTCCCAGCTGAGACTCCCAGCCCCTGGCAGCCAGGCTCCCTGTGCCCTTTTTGCTAGCTGGGCCGGCAGACGGCAGACGTGGGACAGGTGACCCCAGGAAAGGGAAGCTTCCAGTTCCCTGCCCTGCCCAAGGAAGGGGAACTGAGCATCGAGGAGAAGCTAGAAAGGAGTGGGAGAAGAGGAGGAAGTGGAGCTTGAGGACTCAGGAGACTCGAGAGGCACGTGGAGCAGAGAGACCTGTGAAGAAGCCACACTTGCTTCTCGCCCTTGGACTTGCACCAGGGACCTGGGGACACGGAAGGAGACACTCGGAAGAGATGGACATGTGGGCTAAAGACACTTGGGCCGGATGACAATGGCAGCCCCTATCTTGATTTTAACTTTGCCCTTTTTCTTCCAGGCTTGCCTTGCCCTTTCTGCCCCTTTCCTGTGGGTCCGCAACAAAAGGTGTTTTAGGCTTGTGTCAGACGTTTGGGCCTCAGTGCCCTGCTTTGAGCCAACCAGTTTGGATGGGCGTTTGCCGACGAGGGGATGGGCAACTCTGAGTCCTTCTTGGGGAAACTATTTTTTTAAATTTATTTATTTATGCACACAAGAACCGGGGCACAGGCATGGGGGGGTGGGCATGATTAGAGACTTCACCAGAGACAGAGCGGGGAACAGAACAGGCGGATCCACTGAAACACACTGCTGAGGAGAGCAGCGGGAGGCAGGAGAGGTCTGCTGCACCATGTGGGTCCCCTCCCTGGCCGGCAGCAGGGATGGAACTCGTGCTGCAGTGGCTGCGGTTTGCTTCATAGTGTGTTGCTTAACCCACTGCGCCACCAGGGATGCTTGGGGAAACTATTTTAACTATATTCTTTCTCTTCTTTGTGTTGCACACTAATTGTATTAAAGTTATTTTCTGTTGAAGGCCTTACACACTAGAGTATGTGTTGATGAGGCAGATGACAGAACCATTTAGAGCAAGCAGGTTTGGGGGCCCTGGGGAGTGCTTCACCCCACCCATTACAGACTGGCTTACTCCGGGCAGCCCACAGGGAGTGGGCTTCTTCTCTCCAGAAGCCCAAGGATCATATTTCAGAATCAGCCTCTGGCTGTCAGGGTTGAGGGAACCAAGGAGGCCTGTTTACTAGAGGACCGAGCTCCAGCTAATACACCTTCCTTAGCTGACTGCACCCCAGCTATTTGCCCTTGAGTGAGCTGAGAGAAACTTTTAAAGTGACTCCAGCAAGCAGATGTTCAGGTTTAGTTTCTGTTGGCCTGAGCTGCGGCCCTGTTGGGAAGGCCAATAAGGATTACGGAACAGAATCCAGCCAAACAAAGCTCACCTCAGCAGCAAAACAAGGGTAGTGAGAAAATGTGGAGGCTGAAGGCACTTAAATATCTTCACCACATCTTTTCATCCTCTCCACACCTTGCGGCCATCGCCACTCTACGAACTCCCAGAAGAATGTCCATTTGTTAGAACGATCCACGTCTGTCCCTCCCCAAATAAGACTGACTTGGACTTAGAGCAAATGTCCGCAGTGACGATATTTTGGAAAATCTTCAAAATCTCAGCCCTAAGCACGGCCAGTGCAACTCTTAAGAACATCACGAGAGTGTTCGAAACAGACAATGCCGGAAGGGCTGCCTGTGGAGGTGTACCCCGGTCCCTCAGGGGAGACTCCAAGGGGCTGGGAGGGAGCAGAGGTTGCAAGAGCAGGACAGAGGACACTGGGACACAGCAGTGGAGAGGCAAGGCTGGAGCTATAAGGAAACATCACCCTGGGATGTCTCCTCTGGAACGGGCATTCTGACTCCTGAAATGTGATTCCCAACGGAGAGGACACAACTGTGAGACTTCAAAGACACTGCGAAAAAGAGAAGTAAAAATCTTTCATTAATAATTTGGAAATGTTGAGTGTTGGGGAGCTACTGTTTTAGATCTGTTGGGCTCAATAAAATGCATGATTATAAATAGTCTTGCTCATTTCATCTTTTTTTAACATGGTTTACAGAAAAATGAGTATGGTGTGTGTTGGGATGCAGCAGAAAACTCCTACCCCATCAGATTAGTGGGAGGAAAGTTCAAAATTAGTAACACACATATGAAGAATTTACGTGGTGCTAAATTCTAAAGCATGATGGAGTGGATTGAGGATCTGCGTTCAGGAGATATCAAGCAGAGGCAGTGGGGAGACTTCGCCTGACAGACAGGGAGGGGTGAGATGAGCTTCTCACAGAGGACTTCCTCACTGAGAAATCTACACTTGGATGAGTCACAACATTACATTCTTCCTAGTTACTAGGGAGGAAAGAAAGGGGGTGGGGAGGAGAAAGGGGGTGGGGAGGACGCAATGGACTAAAGCCCACTAGTCTTCACTGCTCTCAACTGCTAATAATCTGCATTTCTTAGTCCTGGTAACAGACTCCCAAAGCTCATGGGGTCTCAGACTTTTCGTTCATCCCTAGATGATGCTCCCTGAAGTCACCTACTCCAGGCGTGTTGAGACAAGTTTAGTGGACCTTTTTGGGGAGACAAGACTTGCATTCCATTTCTATGGAAACTGGGCTCTAGGATGAGTTCTGGAGCTCGAGGACGGGGTCTGACTGGAGACAAAATTCAGTTGCATTCTCTCTATGGTCCTCCCCACCCAGACAATACTTATTTCTAAAGCAAAATTTAGAAAGTGAGCTGTGAACGGCTAACACAGTGCTAGCCCAAAATCTCGGGAACCGTTAAAAGGTAAAGCACATTTATTTATGTGCTATTGGATACCAATAATTCATTAAACAGAGTCAAGCAAAAATGTGAAAACAAGTCCAAAGCAGATCAAAGTTAGGATTTTTTTTTTTTTTTTCTCATGAGAAGAAAAGCAGAAGATGAGCAAGTTTATGAAGAGTTAGTGGTCTTAGCCAGCCAGCTCAGGGTGTGCTGGAGACACAGGGATGTTTCGTGATGCTGTTCTCTGAGACACTCCACAACTAACAGCCCCGGAAGAAGCAGCAGCTTACTGGCAGGCATCTTAAAGCAATCGCTTTTTGCCCTGCTCAGAGGCCTTTGGCTTCATTCAAAGGGGTCAGGTGGGCCTCCCTGGTGGCCTAAGGGTTAAGTCTCAGCACTATCACCGCTATGGCCTGAGTTCGATCCCGGGCCAGAGAGATGACCCACATAGAGCAGCAGACCTCTCCTGTCTCCCCACTGCTCCCCTCAGCAGTGTATCCCAGTAGACCTGCCTGTTCTTCCTACTCTGTCTCTGGTGAATCCTCTAACCTCTCCACCCTCTCAACTCTGGCTTCTACCCCTGTTCTTCTCTTCTATACAAAAAAAAAAAAAAAAAAAAAAAAAAAAAAGCAAAAGGGACAGGNAAAAAAAAAAAAAAAAAAAAAAAAAAAAAAAAAAAAGCAAAAGGGACAGGTTGACTAATAATAATGATGCTTTCTTAGTTATGGGTCCTGACTCTACTTTAAAAAAACTTTCCACAGCAATCAGGACAAGGACAACGGGTCTTCTTATGTGACTTGGAAAGATTGTCAAGATTCTCTTTTGAGGAAGGAGGATTGTGAAAGGAAGCAGCTTGCCACCCTCAGATATGCCCAAAATAGGCTGATTATTTTTTTAGAAATGGTGGAATAGGAAAAGCTCTGAGAATGTAGTCCATCCTTTGTAAGAGAGATTGACTTTTAGAAAGGAAATCTCCATTTGTAAGGGAGTGTCCCTCTCTGCATCAAGGAGAAGAATGTGAGAAATTCTTAGTCATGTAAAAGGCATGGACCTTAATCTGACAACAACCAATACCCTCATCCAAGGTGCTTTTCCTAAAAATCTTCCATAGTTGACTCTCCCTCCCCCATTTCTTTTTGTTTGACTTTAGAAATGTCATTTAGGGTAGTGATATGAGAAGGCAGGTCGAGCACATGCTGGGATCCCCAAACTTGCCTGCTTTGGGAGAGTCTGGCCATCCATGTGCCAAAAGACAAAGCAACTCTTGCATGCAAGAAAGAGAAAGAGAAGAAAGGAAACTTCCAAAGGAAACACCCAAGAAAGAAATTTCCAAAGGAAACACCCAAGTTACCCAACCCCTCATGGGTAAATGTACAGTCAAACAGCGTGACCCAAAGTGGGTGGATGAGTCCAACAGCTTGCCAGAGACCCATAGGAAAGGGGCAGAGAGGGCCAGGCAAGTCCGGGATGGAAGGACCAAAATTAAAGCACAGAACAAGATAAAGGCCACCATTGCCAGCCTCCCTGCACGTCCCTCAACCTTGTGTCTCCTTCCACTGAGCCCAAGTCCCTGGTGCAAGTTCAAAGCTGAGAAGCATGAAAGCCCTTTGTCTTCAATGTCTCCCCACTCCATTGTCTCTCTCAGTCTTCTCCTGTGTCTCTTCTATGTCTCTAAGTCTCTGTATGTCTTCTCCTGTGTCTCCCCATGGCTTCCCCTGGAGGCTCAGCTCCGCCCCTCAGTAGGTCGGCAGGACCTGGAGCGTTTCTGTTTCTGTAGAGACTATTACAGTGACTTGGGTTATTTTGGGACTTACTGAATTTTCCTGGGTTTCTTCCATGTATACACAGGGTGCGCTGTTAGTGAACACGTGTTTGTCTCCTGCTAATGTCTTTTAGTACAGGCAGGAATCTTGGTCAAGAAGCTACAAGACAGGGGGCCTCCCTGGTGGCGCAGCAGGTTAAGCAACGCACTATGAAGCAAACCTCAACCACTGCAGCACGAGTTCGATCCCTGCCACTGGCCAGGGAGGGACCCACATGGCTCAGCAGACCTCTCCTGCCTCGCCCGCTGCTCCCCTCGGCAGTGTGTTTCAGTCAGTCTGCCTGTTCTGCTCCTTGCTCTATCTGGTGAATCCTCTCACCTCCTGCGACTCTGGCCTGTACCCCAGCTCTTGTGTGCATAAATAAATAAATCTTTAAAAAAAAAAGAAGCTACAAGACAACCCACAGCTGCAGTCAGAGAGTTGGTCTCAGGTCACTAGGCTCTGACTCGAGGAAGGAGAAAATCCTTCAGGCCGAATGCCCAGGAGGAGGGGATACAAGATGACATCGACGAGAGCGAAGTGACCCCAACTGTCCAGCAAGATCCCAGGCAGGGAGGCTCAGAGGATGGTGCCATATAAGAGAGGAACTGCACTGAAACCTAAAAGTGGGTTGCAATTATTTGCCTTCATATCTAGAGAAGGAGGTTTTCCATGATTGACATATACCCCCCCGCCAAATACAAACATAAAAATTGCAAAGTTTTTCGTTTGCAAAATGGACGGATGCATTCTAGAAGTCAGGCTGGAGACTGCCCGGTTCTTGCCACGGAGCCACATGTCAGCTTTGCCGGAGCGCCCAAAGACTACTGGCCGCTTGCTCCATCGGGACAGGACACACTGGCCCCAGGGCCACCGGGGCCCTGCCTTCCTCACAGGCAATTTGTTTTCTGTTACTGAGCTTCACCAGCTCCTCAGAAAGTGCACTGGGAGCATTTTTCTCTCCACAGACAGGCACCAAGGCGGAAAGGTCCCTACACTATAGGTTCTTTCACTGTTCACTCCTTAGCCTTCTGAGATCTTTGATCCACTAAGCTTCCAAACTCGTCATTTGGTTTTGATGTACCCCTGACTGGTGGCAATTAATGGCTTTTTATCACATTCAAGATCAACAGATTAGAGTGGGAACATTTGGGTTGCGAGCTTCTCTCTATCTCGCCAGATTTAATGTCTGTTCCTTCTACACTAACCCTGTTGCTCACGGAATTTCTTTAACTACTTAAGTCTAGGGGTCTCTTTGGTGGTGAAAAGGGCTAAGGCGCAGCACTATGAAGCTAACACGAGCCGCAGCAGCGCGAGTTCAATCCCCAGCCAGGAGAGGATCACATGGCGCAGCAGACCTCTCCAGTCTCCGCGCTGCTCTCCTCAGCGGTGGATTTCAGTAGATCTGCCTGCTTTTCTCCCCATTTTGTTTCTGGTGACTCCACTTACCCCCTACACCTCTGGCCTGTACCCCAGTTCTTGTGTGCATAAATAAATATTTTAAAAAGTACCTAACTATAACAAGTGTGTGTCTCTGAAAATCATGTTATTTTCCTTATGCATCTTTTCCTGTCTTAATATTTTTGACTCGATCAACCACTGTCAGTTGAGGTCTTACTCCTCTAGGAAGCCCTCCCTGAATCACAACACCACTCACCCCAGACCTGGGTAGATGTGTGTATTTGCTTCCCCAGGCTCACATGCACAGTGTCATCACATATCTGACCTGCAGATCTTAAAGTGTCCTGTCTCTCCTACATGAGTCCGGGCTGCTAGGGGGAAAACAATATTGTTTAGTTCTGTCTCTTCCTGGCCTGTCACAGGACCCCATATAGAGTAAGGGATCCACAAAAGTTTACTGAAAAGAGGAACTTTAAAAGAAAGTGCAAATACTCTTTTAAAAAAATATATTAATTTATGCATATAAGAACTAGAGTACTGGCCAGAGGTGTGGGGTGAGGTTTAGGGTGGGATGTGAGTGAGAGAATTCACCAGAGACGGAGTGGGGAGCAGAACAGGCAGATCGACTGACACGTGCTGTTGAGGGGAGCAGTGGGCGAGACAGGAGCCATGCCGTACCATGTGGGTCAGCTATCTGGCGGGGGATCGAACTCGGGATTGAACTCTGCCACAATGGCTGGTGAGAGCTTGATAGCACTGTGACTTCAACCCCTGTGCCACCACAGGGGCCCCAAAGTGAAAAACTCCTACCCATGATCTGTAATCAGACATTTGGACAAAACCAAACACACGTTTGTTGAAGATCGCCAACGTAAAGGGCATTATTTTAACGCTAAACGTTGTTCTTACAAAAATGGTAACACTTGTTTACTGTCAGGAAAAGGCTGTAAGTGAAATGGTTGCTGTCAGAATGACATACATATGCACAGAACTGAATATACAGAGACAGAACCATCCAAAACGCTCACGAAATAGCTGCGTGTAGGAATCACACTGTCGGCCTTAAATGGCATGGCTTTGTCAGGGAAATGTCATGGCATGCACATGGCATAATACATGGAAGCACTGTGGACTCAAATTTAGACCCCTGATTCCTCACACGTCTACTTAACTTCTGTTTCTGATTTACTTTTGCTCCTTTTCTGTTCAGTTTCCCTTTGAACGCCCCTCCTCCCATACAGAGCCATATGGCTCTCTCTCTAAGAAAGTCTTCTGCGCGCCGAGACGCAAGTGGCTCCCCTCCCAGACACTGTCGTCCACTTAATGCTTTGCGCGCACCCACCACATGCTTACTGCTCGCTACGAGAAGGTTGCTGAGAGGCAAATTTGTCAACTACCGCCTTATGTAACAACTGGCCATCTGTCTCCAAGGCTCCTACAGGCTGGAGATTCCATTTCCAGAAATTCACATTCACCACATGCACATCCCGTTAGTCTCAAAGATGTTTGGATGAACCACATTCTGTGAGAAGATGTTTACTGAAGTGGTTTTGAGGCTGAGTGATCAAATCATGAAATAAAGCACCAAAGAGAGCGTTACTGATGCCTTCCTGTAGCCTAGTGTATGTTAAGGATTGCTAGTATGTACAAAGCATCATGCATGTTTGCAAATGTTGACACATCAACATGCATTTGACTACTATTGGCTATCTAGCTTGATAGAGATTTTTATATAAAATTGTTTTTTCAATGGTATTTAAGGATTTTTAAAAATCACAAGGCATGGCTTTATACCCATTTGGAAAGAAGTGATGTGTATTGCGTTTGGAAGTCTGTTAAAATAGAAATTAACTCAGAAACCTTATCACACTTAATGAAACACAACAGTTCTTCTAGCCAGGAATCTGAAATGGAGTTTAATGATTTGAGAAAACTATGCTGTTAAAAGCCTGGCACATAATGAACTTGATTCTGTACTAGTTGTTTGTTTTATGCAATCCTCAAATAGGAGATAAATATCATTTTGCTTGTTCTATGAATGAGAAAACTGAAATGCATTGATTTATAGTAGATATATATCGTCTGCAATTTTCCAGTAGGAGATACTGTTGCTCATTCTGTGAGTGAGGAAACCACAGTGCATTTTAGTCCAGCACTTTGCTAAAATCACAAACTTACTGAGGAATGAATGTGCCCCCAGCATAGATTTTGAACATGCACATCAACCTTCTTTCTTGTTTTCATTAAATAGTTCATTTAGGTATGATTGCTATCTACAGGACTGCAAATAATTAAAGTATTAAAATTGATGTTTTCATCATCATTTGTAAAAATATCACCATGATAAAAATTATTAGCATATTCACCCTCCCCCAAATCTGTTATAAAATTTTGTAATTCTCTGTCCTCCCTTTTACACCACCTCCCTCCATTTCCCAGAACCACTGATCAGTTTTCTGTCACTCTATACCATTTACTAACTTCTAGAATTCCATATCAAGACATTGAATATTAAATATTTTTTCATGTCTGTTGACTAGCATAATCATTTCCTTTTGTTGTGGCACAAAAGAAACCATTGCATACTCTCTGGGTTCTTCAAAGCTGGCACATAATCAAACAAACATCACACAGATTGGAAAAAAAGGCCAATGAGAAGTTTAATAATAATACTTATACCTCCTGTAGGCATGAGAGACTCAGCATGGCTAAATAACTTGCTCACTTGGCTTGGGAGGCCATCTTAAATAGCTTAGCTATATAGGGGAGTTGGAGTGGAGGGGGATTAGGCAAAGTCAGTGAAGAAGTCTACCAAAGAAGGCACAGCAAATAAAAGGTATGTAGATTTTATGTTCTGCTTCTCGACTGAAAATAGAACAGACCTTCCCTCACACATTTTTACAGAAATTTATATATAAATATGTTTCAAAAGCAATCTCCATCCAGCATTCAGATCCCTGCACATGAATTGAATTAAAATTTTGCCAAAAAGACACACTTGGGGGTGGCAGAGTTTTTTGCCCTAAAATATTTATCCTTATTGTAGCAACAGTTCATTCTTTTTATTTTTAAATAATGGTATCTTGTATAAATATGCAGCAATTTGTTTATATAGTCATCTTATTAATAGATACCTTTCTGATTTACAATTTTAAATCATATAAATAAATCTTTAACGAACACTCATGCTGACATGGACAGAGGTTTATTTTCTGTGCCTAAAGTACATAGCCATGATCGTGAATTCAACATCATGATCAATAATATATTACTTTTTATTTAATTACCAAACTGAATTTCAAACTTAGGTTATTTTGCATTCCCATCAGTTATTTATGTGTATTCCTGGTCTTCTTTCAAATTCACTAATACTCAGAATGGTCAAATTTTCATTTTTATAATTTTAAAATTTTTAAAAATATTTTATTTACTTATACATACAAGAGCTGGGGTACAGGCCAGAGATGTGGGAGGTGAAAGTATTCACCAGAGACAGAGTGGGGAGCAGAACAGGCAGACTGACTGAAACACACTGCTGAAGGGAGCAGCAAGGAAGGCAGGAGAGGTCTCCTGTGCCATGTGGGTCCCCTCCCTGGCCCGGGATCCAACTCAAGCTGCTGTACCTGCTGTGCCTGCTGTGCTGTGGCTGCATCACAGCCTGGCGCTCAGGGATTGAATTTGCACTGCAGTGGCTGTGAAAACCCCACAGTGCAGCACTCAACCTCATGCGCCATCAGGGAGGCCCCTGGTTAAAATTTTAAATTATGTCATTATAGTATCTATCTACTTGTGTCTTGTTGGGGTTATAATTTGCACTTCTCCAAATTCAATGACGTCAAGTTTCTACCCGTGTTTTTATTTGCCTTCTCTATATATTTTCCAAAAAAAAAAAAAAAAAAACTATTCAAATATTTGCTCACCTGTTTCATGTTATATTTAGCTTTGAAAATTCTTTATATAATCTGAGTACAGGTCATTCATCAGACCTGTTGCAGTGGACTTCCACAAGTTTTCATTGTGGGAGTTAACCATTAACCGTGGTGTTAATGGTTTCATTCAGTTAAAAGTCCTTTTTAATTTTCCTTTTGTTTCTTCTTCCTTGTCTCATGGATTATTTAGAAGTTGCTATTTGCTTGAATCTTGAATCCTGATTGTCAGAAATCACATCTCCACAGATGTAGTCTCTGCCTTTGAGCACTGCTCAAAGGCAATTGTTGTCTGTATTTATATTATAATGATCCGAACTGAGATGTCCTATGTATTCACATTGTAATGTTCTTAACTGATAAAGAGGTGGGGGCAACTGAGATAGAGGACTTAAGTTATCAGTTAAAATGCAGTCCCTTTTTTATCTGTCAATGACAGATAAAATCCTGGCAGTGGGAAGAGATGCTGCCTATATTAAAATTAGCAGGTGGTCTGATAATATGCCTCTAAAAGTGATATAAATATAGGCATCACACTTCAGCCAATTTGAGATGTGCTGAACTAGATCTGCATTGGCGGTTCTCATTTCAGATGTGGCCCCTCCCTCCTCATAGATGGACAGATGCAAGGAACTCTGGGCTGGGTCTCTTCCCTCCGCATTGTCAATCCCCAACCTCTGCCTAAAGGTTTTTAACCTTCCTCCTTTTTGCTACAGTCGAAGGGCCAGCTCCTATTGTTGTAAAGTGGATTTCCCCCAATAAATTCATATTACAGTGATATGTTTGGCTTGAGTCCTAAACATATAAAGCCCTCCTGCTCTGTTAGCTCTTGAGAGATGTAAACCTGATAAATCTGGTGGGAAGAGCTGGGAGAGCAGGAGATGGCGGAGCAGAGACAGAGTCCACTCGCGCTCCTAAAGAGCATTGCTGATTGGCATTGCCCAAATTAGCAGGGTGCATGCCTGTCAGATGTGTGCAGCTTTGTGATGTCTGTGTTAACGGGCTCTGCAACACACAGGTCTTCCTTCTCTTAATTACTTACAGGAGCAATTATCTCAACTGTCAAAGGTTAACAATAGATTTTTCCTTAAAAGCTCTTAAGAAGACTTTTCTTTCTTAATCATTAACTAAGCTGACAATTTTATTCACAAGTAAATCATCTGACAGGGATATTTTCAGGTTAGTTTCTGGTTCGATAAGTGAATGTGTTTCAATAAAATGAAAGGACATGAAAAAATAATGACAGGAGACAAATAAAGCTCTACAAAGTTACCATAGCAAAGTCTTTCATCTCAAAATTGCCCATTTTACCATGAGCTTTCAGAAACCTGCTCTGTGTTCTCATGAATGCAAATTTCATTTATAATTCCAACAGTATTCACCTCAAAGGCAGAATAAATAGAATCAAATCATTCCCACCAAAAAATAAGAAGAAAATATTTGTATGCCCAGTTCTATTATTTTTCATACCATGTAATGATTCATGTGTGAGAGAGTCATAGTAAATATCACATAGCTCCCTTTATGTCCGGTTAAGTGTTCATGTTTGAACACATGCATATATTTTGATCAGACAAGCTTAATTCATATTATGCTCAACCACTTACTTGTAAATCTTGACTACTCTCCTGAATCTTAATCAGTGTCCTTAACAAAAGAAACCCTCTGTTTATAATTTAAAGTTATTTGCTTTTCCAAAGGGAAATCACCGGGAATTTAACAAACATTCTATGAACAGGAGCACATTATTCAAAAAAATCCCTATGAACCCTCTTGGATGAAAATTATTTAAAGCCGTGGTCTCTTATTTGTCGTAAAACTGTTGACATAGACACTAAATCAAATATAGCAAAAATTTCACTATAAGAAGTACTACCGTACGATTATGAGACAAAAATTGAAATGACTAAATTTGGAAGGTATATAAATGCATTGAGTTCACACAAACTATACTGTTTGCACATGAAGGCACTAACTGGGTGTTGTAATTAAAGGTTTCATGATTATACAAAGAATATCTTTGGGAGAAGATAAAACAATATTTAGATTTTCAGTTTATGGATTTCTCATCTAGAGTTGTATTGCCTTCGGCAAATCACTAAGCTCACCATTTCATGAAAGAATATTGCATATAGTATCCATAGGAATATCACTTATCTTTATGTAGCTGAAAGAATGGAGTGGTAAGCACTAGACCAATAAGATGTATCATAGATAGCTGTCTACTTCAAAGAAATAAAGTGCTTTCACCTGTAACATGCCACATATTTTGGCAATGTTCCCAATGAAGGAAAATCTTAATTTTCTGAATTTATGAGAGGAAAATAACAGAAATATACAGAAGCTAAATGACTACATATAACTTAGAATTTGAGGGCAAAGCCATCCAAGACCCACAGTTTTCTTAGCATTTTAGTTTTAAACCTTATAGATACATAGAAAGTAGCAAAACTCTTCAGCTGGAAGCTCTACCTCCTCCAATCTTCTCCAACAGCTTTGCCAGGCATGATTATCGTGCAATATCAACACTGGAATGCTGACATTGTCACAAGAGCTCACACAGATGCTGTAGCTTTATATACAATTGTGCATGTGTGCGGTTATACTTCGTGTGCAGCTGCATTCAACACCACCAAGTAAGAGTGAAACAGGCCCTGCTCTTAAGACCACCACAAAACCTCCAGTCTCTGGGAACCACTATTCTGTTCTTTCGATGACGCCCTCATTTAAAAAATATTATGTAAATAAAATAAAGCATGGTTCGTATATACCTTTTGAGATTAGCTTTCACAGGCAACATAAGGTCTCTGGGAGATCCATCCAAGCTGTGTGTATCAATAGTCCATTCATTTTTATTGCTATGTTCCATGGATGTACCAGAGTTCAGCTATTCACCTTATTCAGAGAAATGTTGGTCATTCTGAATTTTTCACTCTTATAATAAACCTGATAAGCACAGGGTTTTGGGTGAACACTGGTTTCCATTTTGTTCTCAGATAAATGCAAAGTTTCATTTGCTAAGCAATAGAGTAAACAAATGGTTAGTTCTTTATGGGCATTTATGCAAGGGGACAGGAAGAGATAGGACTGACAGGGGCAGGTAAGTAGGTAAGAGCATGTTTTCTGAAACTAATATATCCTGACTTCATATATAAGCTTCACCAGCTATTGTTCATGAGAGCCTCAATGATAAAATGGGAATCATAATGATATGATGCTATTTCGATAAGATCATATGATTGAGTTAATTGATTTATGACAAGTTCCTACATCTATGTCTATCACACAATATCCCTTGAATAAATGGTAGCTATTATTATAAAATGCAAGATTTTGGCCACCAGTGAGATTAAACACGTTTCCCCTGAGTTGGTTAACTTACTGGTTAATTTCATCTCTAATGTAGCAAATGCGTGTACTTGAATGTACTAATATCGTCTAACAATTTCCCTATCGATTTTTCTAATTTTTAAACCCTCTCAGAGCAAACAGAATTGAATATTCAAATCAATATTTAAAATAAATATTTATCATAATCAGAAATAAAATAAAAATGTTCCTGAAACTGTTCACTATTTTAAAGTTCATGAATTCTGTGTTGGCGGTTCCAGGAGGCATATTGAAGGAAGGTTTTAATGAGCCAGTTGATAGGGGGATGAAAAGTGTGGTGCCTAATTTTCCTGATGTCTGCACAATTTAATGGCAATCTGTCAAAATTAGGCAAACTTCTTTCTATTCAATACACTGGTGGTATTCAAATTATTTAAGTTATGGTTCCAGATAGTATATAAAAGAGTGTTGAATATAAGGAAAAAGGAAACCTCAAAACCACCTTCAAAACATATTGAAACTTTAAAACATTTCTGAACTTTTAAAGGGTCCCAAGAGTGGAGAATAAAGTGTGGGGATAGTGTCTTGAAATGAACAGACAAGAGCACTCTCTGGCCATAATCCCCGAGGTCACATATACTATGTGATTTGGCTTATGGCACCATTTCCACTTTCTATTTTGCTTAACTCTAGAGTGTTTAATAAAATGCAATAAAGAGTAAATATTTGCTTTGCTGAACTTATTTTTCTAACAGCTGCCCAAAGCATCTAGCTTATGTATACACAGTAAAACTTTTGCTATTATTATATAATTGTTAAAAAGCTAGCATTTCTTATTCATTCTTTTAACAGATCTCATGAATACCTACTATATATAAGGGACAAAGCTTGCCACCAAGATCACCAAGTTGAGCAAGAGACAAAAACTTTGCTTTTATGGGACTTTTCCATTGGAGAAACCCCACTGTTAAAATAGCAGATGACTGTGAGACATGATGACAGATGCTGATGTGGATCTTCTGGGACAGGGGTAAAGACAGACACATGTACTGCTATAGAAGGTGGCCAGGGAAGGCCTCTCGGATTTTACGTCATGAGCGAGAAGTCCATATGAACAAGACGAGAGGTCGGTAATTATCTTCCAAAGAGTTTCCAAGCAAAGAACAGGAAGACCCTAAAACAAGACGAGTGACTTAGCTAGCTTGGTGATGAGATTATGCGCGGCTTGTTGTCTGCGGTTGCTGTAGTATGTCCAGGCTGTTCTAACAAAGTGACCATGGACCGGGTGGCTGATGGACAACCAGATATGGAGGCTGGAAGTCCAAAAGCAAGGCCCAGGCCCATTCGGACCTGGCGAGAGTTCTCTTCCTGGGTCACAGACTCCTGGCTTCTCGCTATAACTGCCTACATTGCGAGGGAGGCACTAGTCACATTCATGAGGACTCCCCTCTCATGATTTGAATTGCCCCCAAAGACCTTACCTTTAAATGCCATCATCTTGGGGGTCAGGTTTCAACATATGAATTTGAAGAGCATACAAACATTCGGTCTACCTATAGATTATGACTATGAAAAAATATCGAGCTTGGCTAAAAACAGTTTTTTAAGATAGCCTTCCAAAAGCTTTCTGAACTCCCAGTTAATTGCCTAAAGAACCACAGGATTAACAGACAATGCTCCGGGGACCACTGTTCTCAATGTCTGTACGTCCATCTTTCCAACTGGAACGTGCACCCTTCAAAGTCAACATGGTGGTTCACTTATCTTGACTCTAAAACTCACTGGCCCTGTGGATACAGGTTAGGCATCGAGTCCAAATGTGTCAGGGGAAATATTTAGAAATCCTTAAACTTCATTTTGTTCCAGAAAATTAGATAAAGTTTGCATTTCAGCTGATTATTACATATAGAAGACCTGGCCACTCAAAACAAACAAAAAACAGTTCAGATCTAATTGCAAAATCTTTTCTCCTCTTGAATTCTCCTCAGTGGTACATTATCAGCAGAACACACAGATTAATGTTCCAGTTTGGTTCACTTAGAAATGGAAGGAAAAAGAGAACTATGTGTTAGTATTCCAATTCCATATGATGATGAGATATATGAAGCTAAATATATATTTAGCAAATATATATATTTATTTAGCAAATATATATGTAAAACTTATTTAGAACATATTTTTAGAACAAAAAACATTATTTATTAGAACGTATGTGTATGTATATATAAACATATATATGTTTACATATACATATATATATAGAGAGAGAGAGAATTGTGGAATATTATCAAGGGAAATTTTGTAAGATAATGGGAGAGAGACTGCTGGAATTTTACTGCTCCTTTAAAGGCAAATATTATTCAAATAAACATTTTATTAAACTAGATTGCAAGTAGTACATTTAGGATAACCATTAAAAGAACAATCATAGAATTTTTACAAAGCAGTGACAAAAAGGGGAATAACTAATAATTATTGAATTTAATAGAAAACAGACAATGGCACAATAGGCAAAGAAAGTAAGGCTAGAAAATGCAAACTAATATAATTAACTAAACTCAAATATACCAACATCAAAATGTATAAAAGTTATTTTTACAAGACCTAAATATTCAGATGGAATTAAAACAATATCTAGATTATTTGCAAGGGAATCAAATACTTACAAAAATTTTCTAGGAGAATGAACAAAGACCCTTCACAGTGATGGAAATATGAGACTAAGTTTACTTTAAGGAGCAAAAGTAATTAAAGAAGGATGAAGGCTAGTGCATAAAGAATATAAAATCTATAAGAGTGAGAGAGCAAACTTTGTAATCAATTAGATATGAGGAGGAAGAGGCGGAACTTGATGGTGAACTGGTAAGTTTTATCATTTTAGGTTATTGGGTGTTTTCTTTTTTAAAAAGATTTATTTTTATTTATTTATGCTGGGGTGCAGGCCAGAGGTGCACGGGGGTGAGAGGAGTTACCAGAGACAGAGTGGGGAACTGGGGAGCAGAAAAGGCAGATCCACTGAAATCCACTGCTGAGGGGAGCAGTGAGGAGCCAGGAGAGATCTGCTGTGCCCTGTCAGTCAGCTCCCTGGCTGGGGATTGAATCTGTGCTGCAGTGGCTGCCCACAGCTTCATAGTGCTGACACTTAATCCTCTGTACTACCAGAGAAGCGGGAAGGTTATTGGGTGCTTTTACCTGGAGAGAGGGTTCAGAAACCACGCAGGCTAAGCCAAGACATGGGCACTAACTGCAAAGTGCCCAGTAGGAGAAGTGGGGGAAATTAGAACATGGCTTCCCCCACCCCCACCCAGAGACAGCAGCCCCTCAGAAGCAGGGTCCAGCCTTGTCAGCTGATGCTCTTCAGACCTCCTCTGCCTGGTGTAAAGCTGTGGCCTCAGCGAGGGCCAGTGAGAGGAGAGTGAGGAGGTGTCCCCATGCTGTGTGCTACTATACGTGAGTAGAGCTGTGCAGAATGCATCCTAGTTAAACGGCCACAAACATAAAGTATCAGTAGAGTTGGTCAATAATTTACTACGATATTGTTATAACAAATGAGCAGTGTTGCTGGGTCGAGAATAAGACGTGGGAGACAGGCTTTAAAGCTCCAGAGGAGCTAGAGTGTGCGCCTGGCCGTGGGACTTCCCTGGCATCGCCCTGGACAGAGGTCACCAGGGGCAAAGGACGAAGCCCCTGCACACACGAAGGGCGTGGATGTGGACGCATGCAGGGTGTTTATTTACGTCAGGCTCAGCCATACTCATTTAGTTCGCTGTTGAAGGTCCACAGAGTGGAAAGGTTTAAAAAAATATTTGGGTATTGAGCTGTGATGATGGAAATTCTGTTTTATGAACTTTCCTGAGATTCCACATGGTGAAATCATGAAAGACCCCAGTGCAGCCCTTTTACTGAAATTTCACACCTTTTAGTTGCTGTATATTAAAATAAAGGTGCATTGTTCTCCATGCTCCTTGATGAGGAACATCAAATTATTTAATCAGGACTTTAGAAAATCTTTTATTCATTAACCAAATAGATAT
This sequence comes from Galemys pyrenaicus, assembly GCA_019455555.1. NCBI lineage: Eukaryota > Metazoa > Chordata > Mammalia > Eulipotyphla > Talpidae > Galemys > Galemys pyrenaicus. The sequence continues at coordinate 6,037,046 of JAGFMF010011662.1, forward strand.
TGAATGCCTTTTAGGTTTTAGGCTGAGGTACTTTGGACACAACAGCAAGGAAAACTAATACTCTGTTCCCCTTCAATGCCTTCATCATAAACTCATATAGTGATGTCCATTAACTCATAAATCTGTACACCTATTGAATAAAGTCCAGCTTCTGCAGTGTGCTTCTTTTAGCTAATTAACACAGTTTGCTCATTAAAAATAGATGCTTCCAATGTATGTGCTCTTTTTTTTAAGTTCAAGAAGCAAGACTGAATTGCTGATTCAGTTGTGAGTCTCCTAAACGTCACATAAATGAATCAGAGTTGGAAATTATGAGAACTGCTGAAGCAGAAAATCTTTCATCTCAATTGGAGGTTCAATGAACTTAAGCCAATAAATCCTGTGCTTAATTGTGGATAAAAGGAACAAATTTACAGAATATGGAAAAAATATCACAAGAATTTTATCACTTCATGTGCTGTTAGGAATTTGACTTCTGGTTTTTGTAGATAGAATCAGCCTTAGAGCATGTAATATATTTTCTATCGTATATATATGTGCAAAAATATATTACATGCTACTTTCATTTTGGTTTTGGGGAGAACACACTAGGTGGTATACGTTTCACTCAAAGGAAACCTAAAAGAAACCACAAGTCTCATTCCCATGACTTGAAGTTGAAGACAAGAGTACGGATTTCCCCGGGTTCTTTTGCTTCTACTTTTTGACCCCCACATTCCCATCATAGCCGGGGGTCTACAGTAGCTTCAAGTCACATGTCTCTTAAAGGGTCCACCCAGCAGGAGTGAGGTCATGCTGCAGATGGATGTGTTCATGGTAGAACAAGCTCAGTTTCCAGATGTCCCCAGAGTAGTTCGTCTTCGCTCCTTGGTCTGCTTTGCTCAGTCACTCTTTAAAGCATAGTAATTGCCCTTAGGTCTCCAGGGGCTGCATTCCTGAGAGTAGGAGTAAAATCTTGAGCCAAAGGGTAGATATTTTATAATCAGACCCTTAAGGGAAAAAAAAAATTAAGTTTGCTAAGTAGGAACATAGCAAACTACATTTACAACTTCTCCCCTCAGCAGTGCATTTCAGCAGATCTGCTTGTTCTGCTCCCCACTCTGTCTCTGGTGAACCCTCTCACCCCCCTACACCTCTGGTCTATACCCTAATTCTTGTATGCATAAATAAATTAAAAAATAAAATTAAAATAAGCAATGCACCCTTAAATTGGGAAATATTGAGGAATAGTGTTGAGGTTCACACTAAAAATAACAAGTTATAATACGATCTTTGAGGTCTCCAATGCTGAGTTTCTGTGAAATTTGTGATAATTGCTGCTTTCCCTCACTGCAGAGTGTCATGAACATTGCACTAGCTGCCATCATTCAATCTTACAGCGCTTTTGTATCATTTTCTCTTTTCATTTGGTTTCCTTTGAATCTAAAGTAAGCAAGTGCAAGAGAAACGCTGGCTAACTGGAAGACACTGGCTTACGTAGCGTGCATAGAAGCAGAAGGTGTGAAAGGGTCGTATAAAGATGTGCTCTCTGGCAGTGGCTTTGGAAGCATAAAGTCACCCCTGGACTCTACTCATTACACTGGAGTATGGGATTTCTCATTCACACAGTGTTATCTGTAGAGTCTCAACAGAACTGTAGACTACTTCCATCACAATGAACATACATAAATATCAATGTTTCAGCTGCTCTTCATGGTTTCACATAAAAGTGAAAAGTGATAGACAGCTAGAAAATTCTAAACATGTAGAATAAAGCACACAAAACTGAATCAACAAATTTCCAATGTAAGCACTTTGAAAATACTTTTTATGACAAATTAATGCTCCAGTGATAACATCCAAGATGGCATTTGTTGTTTTATACAAAGTCCCTGTATCATACATTTATTCACATGTAATGTGCATGCTTACATATAAAGAGAGACACACACACTGGAAAGTGTCTACACATAAGACCACTTTGGTTTTTCTTTATCTATAAAATATGCAATTTATTTTAGATAAGCTTATTCTAATATACAAGCTAGAAAAAAATGTCAGCTCCTTAGCAAGGGCTTCTTAATCGATCCTGTGACAATCAGTCCCAGTCACCACACTGTTGATCATTTTTGCTTGTTAAAACTGTTCAAATATTTACTTATTTATGAACTATTTTCCCCACGGAATTCAAATTCAGTAATAACATGGATATTGTCCAGTCTTCCTCCACGGGATCCCTAGGGCCTAGGTCAGGAATAAATGATAGTTAATGTTCAACATTGTGAATGTAAAGTGCATGAATGAAATGGATTGAAAAGTTTATTTAGAAATAAATTAATTCTAAATTATAAATAAGGCTGACCCAACAATTCTTATCTATATATATATATGTGTGTGTGTGTTTGTGTGTGAGATCCTTATTTGTATTTCTTGAAAATAATATTTGGAGTCTGGCTTTATTCATTCATTTCCAAAAATACTTCAATTTGTTGGCATCATTTTGAAAAAAGAGGTTATAATATTCTTAGTTCTTTTCTAATTTGAGGGAGTTAAATTATTCAATTTTTCTTCAGTTAATCTTCCTACCCTTTAATTTAGTTTCTCTTTCTGTAGTTTTGTCATACTATTTGGTTGGTTCTCTAATAATTTACAGGTTTTTTTAAAACATTTTTACATATATAATAATTTTGCTATTATTTCTTTACTAAGAGCAGTATCGTTATTTTATAATATTCTCAATTCCTCTCTGAATACTCTCAAAGGCATCTATAAACAATTATTGTTCCCAAGGCTCAAGTTATCATGAAGGAAAATGAAGATAACAAAAAACAATGATTATTTTTTTCTCAATTTGAATTCAGTTTTCATTCAATTATTGAGTCTTCCCCACATCAAGATTTGAGAGCTAATTTTGTCATTTTTCAGTATAAATGTATTCTGCTTCTTTCTGATTTATTATTTTTATAGAAGGAGGGTTCAAGAAATTAATTATTAGGCATACATTTCTTTTTATTTGAACAAAGAAATCCATCATTTCGATTACTTAAAGGACATGTTTTTCAAATCCAAAAAATTAAGCAAAATTATTTTGACCTGGAAGTTCAGCATTTTGGTGTTTGGTCCCTTATGATTGTCCATTTCACTTCCTTGATTTTATTATTGTTATTTAATTTGAAATACTTCATGCAGGATGCTGAACCCTGTATCTAGAAAGAGAAAGCTGATGCATTTAAATGAGGTGCCTTGATATGGTGACACCCAAACAGCCTGGAGCCAGCATAACTTATCTGGATAGTATGAAAATCAATTCATAAATTATTTACACCTGAGCCCTTCTCACCTAAGGCAGGTTAAGAAAGTTCCCGAAAAAAAAAAAATCTATCAATCTCAACTCACTCAGAGTCAATGGTTAAATCATAGTTATGGCCAATTAGGGCTACTGAAGAAGTATCTAGTCCATTATGCATAGTTGATTTTCAACAGGGAAAAACAGAAAGATTTCATCCTAGATGTATAAACACACTCTGTATTTCTACATTTAACCTCCTACCACCTCCTGCCATCTGAATGTTTGTCTCAAAGGTGGAGAGAATTCATTTTCTGAATGAAAAGATAACTGGTAGTTGGTTGGTCCTATAGCTTTAGTACTAAGATAGCAGTAGACTAGGAAAAGAGAAGGCATATTTTAAGAAGCACAGCAAATAAATCTTTGGTGAGTATTGACTGATGAGGTGATAGCAACATGGTCAAAGAATTTAATGATGTCCCATATGGACTATTACTCACAATATGGGGGAAATCCCATAAGAAATGCATCCTCCCATGGCCAAGGCATAAAACTTGGTGGGTAGAGGATTCAGATTGCTTCTTTTTTTTTTTTTTTTTCACTGTGAATATTTATAATAAGATTACTAGATTTCTAATTAATTAATCTGAGCTATTGTAAAATTACTAGTCAGTAAAAATATTTATTGGAGAATTACTTATTTTCTCCATTTTAAGATGCCACTGTGAGTCTTCAGGAAATCAGAAAAGAATATGGGTTTTCATAGAACTAAAATCAGTAAAAATGAAATAATCATCAAAGGAAATAAAATCTCAGAGGGCATAATGAACTATATTGTAATAACACAATAACCAAGTCAACAAAAGTAAAAAAAAATTAATAAAATTTAGACCTAAATGACCTCTGGTAAGAAAAACCTTACTATCCAATTAAGGACCTATTTCATTGTTTCATACACTGAAGTGTGACAGCATATTTGTTTTGTTAATAATTCTTCAACAGGGCCTCCCTGGTGGCGCAGTGGGTTAAGAAACGCACTATGAAGCAAACCTCAGCCACTGCAGCACGAGTTCGATCCCTGCTGCCGGCCAGGGAGGGGACCCACATGGCGCGGCAGACCTCTCCTGTTGTGCCCGCTGCTCCCCTCAGCAGTGTACTTCNNTTGATCTGCCTGTTCTGCTCCCCGCTCTCTGTGGTGAATCCTCTCACCCCCCAAACCTCTGGCCTGTACCCCAGTGCTTGTATGCATAAATAAATAAATCTTTAAAAAAAAATAATTCTTCAACAATTGCAAAGTGTGCACTTTCTAGTAAGTATTAAAATCTATTTGAATTACTAATTTTCCAATCTGTTCTTTGAAGAATTAGATCACAATTTCCTTTATGTTTCAAAAGAGAGATCCTTAAATATTTCAAATTAGTCATAATACTCTTTTCTCCAAAAAATTCTCTTCAAAGTTAACAATAGAAGATTTTCAGTTGTTTTTCCTGTAAAATCCTATCTTGCCCATCAACGTCCTATTTATGTATCAAGTCCAGTGATTCAGTTATTTATATTTAATATACCAAAGTGAGGTCTGTCTTTTTCACAGGTCTGTATATTCAGTTTCTACTGGTATAGCATATGCTTTTCAGTTTAACTGACATTTGGCACTGCTGGTGATTATCATCACTAAGTCACATCTTGTAACCATGAAGTACTGTGCTACCCACTATTTTGCATTTCTCATCCTTTTATAAATCCAAGACATGACTTTAGATTCATCTTACCAGATATCATATTCTTGGCATTTATCCAGCCTTCCAATCTTTTGAGATCACCTGAATTTCAATCTTGCCATTGACTGTTAAATTGCTTATTCCTCCCACTTTTGCATCATCTCAAATTTGGAAAACAATATGCTTAGGCTTGTTCATAATTTGCATCCTGTCTATTCCTTAGACCTTGGGCCAATTGATCCATTCCAGGACACACTAGTCCCAAAGGTTATCTTTCTTAAACAGGAAGTATTTAAGCATCTTCAACCTCACTCTTGACAACAAACTTCCATGGTATCCTATGGATTTGATATAGACACACAGACAAAATGCTGATGTTATTATGCACATTTTAATGTGACTAAATGACTATAGGTAAATTTTGTAATGCACAGAAATATTGAATAAAAAATGGAAATGAATTGTATTTTCAGAGGGGATTCTAGCTGTTGAATAGGAATAAAATTAGTTTTATTAAATTTCTTGGAAACATTTAATCTAAATATCAAATCGAATGCTAAATATATTTTTTAAAATAAATGAAGTTGAAAGCAAAAGCCAAAAAAAAATGTTTTATATAACTCTCAAATGATCTTATTTGAATTTTCCTAAAATTTAGTAAAATATCAGATTCAAAGTAACTTTCTGGCATTCCGTTGATTAACTTACTTTAGAACAGTCTATTAATGAATTTGCAATCCTCTCTGGCTTTGTTATGGATTTGAAAGAATTTCCAGCAATATCTGTAGAATCTTCTGTATTAAAAAATGTCCATGACATAACATCTCTGACCAGATTTAAGGAAACAGTGTAGTAGCTCCAAATCATCCATGTGATTTTTGCTTGGGAAGCCCATTTCTTGTGTTGAAGGTGGGGTGGGGGCGGGCAGTGCGTCTGCAGGTCAGAACTGAGCAGTCTCTGTGGTGTTTTCAGCCGCTGCATTTCTTGGTTCCGGGAGCCAGGGCTTCATTCTTAGGTGGCTTTTGGAAAGGCGGCCGGGTGGGTTTCCTTTCACCATGCTGGAGGAACTCGCTTTCACGGTCTCCACTTTTCTAAACTTTGGAGTGAAATATCTAATTCTTGAGTGGACATTAAAAAAATTCATTGACTCCAACACGTCTGTTTTTAATAAAGATAATAATTTTCAACTGCCAAAGGTCTCGAGCTCTATCTCTAATTGATCTCTCTAATTAATATCCATGTCTAGCTGAGAGACAAGATTCATTTCTTTGACTCTCAGATGTTTTGATTAATAAACTTTAAGAGCAATATCAAGCTAAAGGTACATGGTCATGAAAGAAACTCACATTTTAGCAAAAAGGAGAAATTCATCCTTTAATTATGAGTTTAAATGCCTTCACCCTCCATCATCACCTCACAGACATAATAACATTTTGATGTAGGGGAGAAGGACAAAGGTCAAACACTGGATGCAAGTAGTATATATGACTTCCTTTGGAATGAATAAACATTTTGTTCTTTATTTATAGTATTTCCTCCAAGTTTCTCTTATTCTGTGCCTGAACTCACAAATCAAAGATCTCTGAAGCAGAGTTATGGCTGAAGGTCATCTGATTCAATATATTTTGAACACAGATAAATATCTAACTAAGTTCTACATGAAACTTGTCTTATCTAGATAGGTTCTAACACAATGTTATGATTTTATTGATTTCAAATAAAATTAGACTATTTTCAGCTAGAATCTCCTCATTGTTATGGAATATACAAATGAGTAAGTAGTGAGAAAGTATTGCAAATCCTCACAATTGCAGAGCCTTCTAAGTAATAGATAATTTGCAAATTAAAGTTAAAAGTACAGTAGACATCCTAATATTTAATCAACAAAATATTAATTTTGTCTCCTTGCTACAGTCTATGTTACATGTAGATAGTTAGGTATGGATTTATTTTACTGTGGCTTTTATTTGTAATCCTGCACGAAGCAGGATTAGTTGTAGGGACCCAGTAGCATTTTATTTCAATTTCAGTCCTACATCTGTAAATTTCAGCACATACTTCTCTAAACTATTAGACCATTTTTGATGCAATTTAATATTTGACATTTTGTTTTTTCTTTAAATAGGAGTTATCTTATCTTAGAAAACATTTGTTTAATCTAGTATTATCTTTCTTTTTATATTATCACAGCAATAATATTTCTAATCCTTCAAACATCAATACTAGATCTAACATTTACTTTTATATTCCCTAAATTAGGGTATAGAATAGGTCCTGGGGGAAAATAGATTTGCTGGAGAATCTTGAGGGAGGGTAATTCTCATATTGACTTTTAAAAAGGTGACAATAAACTTATTAAACTACTTAAAAATTGACTATAACTCACTTAAAAATTCTTAGCTTTTTCATAAATGATTGGTTTGACTTTTATTTTGCTTTTTAGATATTAACATTAACAGCGTATGTTGAAGTGCAGAAGTAAATTTTGAAGTATTAAAACTAAAATCTACCTTCAAACTATTTTGTGAGCAAAATGCTTCTATGAAGTTTTGTTAAAGAATAAGTAACTCCAGCATATTTCTTAAAAATAATTCAAAACTTTAACATAAATTTTTTTTCTAACAAAATTAAATTAAAATTTATCTCTCGGACCTATATTCTGCATATAGTCCAGCAAAATAAATCTCTCCCTGATGATACTTTAAATTATACAGCTATTAATTAGAATAATAGTGCAGTGTACATTCCCTTTTGCCTCTTAACAACTACTTTCCTTATCAATTATCACCTCTTTCCTTTTCAAAGAATTAAAATACATTATTTACAAAAAGTTGCAATGCAGCAAAAAAAAGTATTAATTTTATAAGAAAAGTCAACAGATCAGAAAGGCTAATCTGGCATTCTACACTATGGATATCGATTGTAAAGAAACTGGGATGGAAGAGGATAAACTAGGATTTGCGTATTTTGGTCATAAGTGAGTCGTTGCTAGTGTTTTCCGTGAAGATGTCAGCCTACTAAATCAGGGAGCGCTTCCCAATCAGGGGATGCCTGGGAAGCTCGTGGGAGGTGCGTTTAGATCTGCTGCGCTGCAAATGGATCATCAAACCTGCAAAAGAACTGGCTGGAAGGACCGGGACCCCCGAGCTCCCCAGGGTGAACTGCCGGTGTAGAGACCTGAACACCCGCCTTCTGTCTGTCAGCTGGATCCCTCCAGCTGCTGAGCAGCTCCTGACACTAGGGAGCACACTTGCCCCAGGAATTAGGCGGGAAGGGAGGCAGAGGTTTCCCTGGCAGCCAGCACCAGGCAGGGAGCCAGCCCACGCCCTGCTGTAAGGAGACAGGGCCGCAGCTCTGCACCGCGAGGGTAAACAGTGACAGCCCCGTCAGAGTCTCAGAGGCTGTTCCTGCTCCTGCATGAACCGCAAGACAAGTGGAGTTATTTTATTTGTGGCATATAATAAAAATGACGGCATGAACTCTTCACCCCCTTTTTTTTCCCTTTAAACAAATCAAAATAAGAAAAGTGTTAGCAGCTTTATGATTGTGGGAATGGAAAGTGGGAGGCCGAGGAATCTGGAAATTAGGGCGATTTTTTTTTTTCCATCAGTAAAAATAGAAACATATATAGGCGAATTTTTTAAATGTAAATGATGTGCTGTGACGATGGAACCAGAGCGCTCTCACCCTTAAAGGCAGAGCAAAGCCCTGCAGACAGCGCCGTGTGGGTCCAGAGCCTCATGCTTATGGCCTGACAAAGGCCAGAGAAGGGAGGAGCCATGCCCACCGGGTGCCCACAGTGCTGCTGCCTCACTTCATCTGCGTTGGGCCAAAAGTTTCGTATATTTATCTAAAGTGTGCAAAATGTCGCCTCAACTCTTGAGAGATAAAAAGAATGGCTCTGACAGACAATGGACTCAGACACAACCAGACACCACCGGATAGGGAGGGTTGTAAACTTCCAAAATGGAGAGAACAATGTAAACCGATGTTTACATCTAGAAAAGAAAAGAGAGGGTCAAACCTTACTTCTTAGGACCTGGCTTTTTTTTCCAGAAAAAGTCGAACATGTGTTAAGACGTGGTATGTGAAAGACAGAGACCTGCAGTGGCTGCTTACTTGTGCAAGGGGTTCTGAAGATGAGAAAGACCTGGTCTCAGGCAGCAGAAGCTTATAGATAATGAAGACATAAGTCAATGACAGATATATTTTTATTTTAAAAAAGCACAACATGATCAATGATGAAGAGAAAAGGGAACCGGCTGGTGATGGTGGCATCTATAATAACAAAGGTGCTTAAACTCTGAGCTGTTGAAAGGAATGATCTGTTTCCAAAGCAACATATTGTCTGAGTTAAACTTGGAGATGGGGCTGGCACTCGTGGAGGGAAGACGAATACGCGTCTCCAGGCACCAAGGTTTATTAATCACTACCGTGTAGGCATTTGTTCCAGGGACTCTTTATGAACACTTTGTTAAAATTCTGTTCCCATTTTTCTGATGAAAATCTTCCAAGGTTGTGGTGAAGGCAAAGGCATTTAGGGCGGTACCCAGTCCTTTTGAATGGAAGGGTGGAAACAGCACTTTGACCTTGGAGCCGCCCTAACTAGAAATATGATGAAGGTCAAACCCAATTAGTATATTTCCTTCCTTGCAGTTTTTCACATATGTTGCGAAGAATCATTCTCTCACATCTTAGCTTTCTATTCATGATAATATACACTCATACCTGCTAAAATCACTTTTTATATGAAAAACCCTGCAACAGGTGAAGGGAGAGAGGTCAGAGTGTAATGATGGAAGACCCACAGCTCCATCAATTCTTGCCTGAGTCTACAATTCCCCTTGGGATTTCGAAATGAGTTCACTTGAGCTGAGTTTCTCATTTCCAACCTAAGAGGTAACTAGTAGACTTTATGCTTGGAAGGTGAAGGAATACAAGGAAAGTTACACTTAAGCTAGAATTCAAAATATGAATGGTATTCCAATGAGCATCATCCCAGGGGTAGAAAGAATCGAATGTCCATAAGAGACAATTACAAGGTAAAGTAAAAATTACGTGTGTGGTTAGTTATATATCCTAGAGTGTCTGGGATGTGACTGATTTATGCTTTTCACTCTATGCTCCACCCCTTGTTCTTATCAATAACTTGCCAATTTTTATAATAAACTGTATGATATATTCACTTTATGTACACATGCAAATGGAAGGAAAAGGTATAACATGAAACACATAACTTAAAATTTAGGTTTGAACCACATTATAGAGCCCCTTGAGTATGTATTCTTAAAATTTTATTTATTTATTTTTGCACAGGAGAACTGAGGCGTAGGCTACAGGTGCGGGGGTTGAGAAGATGCACCAGAGATGGAGTGGTGGATCTACTGAAAACACTGCTGAGGAGACAGTGGCTGAAACAGGAGAAATTTTGGTGGTAGTTGAGACTTAATCCTTAGGCTACCAAGGAGACCTCCTACCCCTTGCATTTTTTAAAGACTTAGATATTACATTAAGAATGTACATGTGGGTCATAGGAGGGTCAAGTTGTAGCTAGCAGTTTAAATTAGGATGGGGTAAGGTACACAGTTAAGAAATTTTTATTATAAACTATGCAAAAGGTGATTAAACTCTGAAAATAGTAGCATAAAAATGAAAGTCGGGGTGTGCTTTCAGTTCAACAAGTCAAACAATGCAGATCATCTATTTGGATTAGAATGCCAGCACTTAGCAATACAAATAGAATCATTCCACCCCTTCCTCTACCATAGAGAGATGATTAAAAGTTTAAAACAAGTGTGAGACTTGATTGAATAAACTTGATATTTATTAAAGAAAAAAATAGATAAAATCTATATCAGCTAATTGATTCACAAGCTCTATAAAATTTTATAAACCACATTTATATTTAGCAAATGAAAGCATATATTCTATTTAAACAGTCAGTGTGCAACCCATTGGAGAATATTGACAGTCATAATTTCTTGGTGACTAAGAAAGTTTTTAGAACATGTGTCCTTAGGGGTCACATATCATTTTCAAGTATATCAGCTCTTGCAACTGACTATATTGCCTAGTTTAGTTCAAATTGCATCAAGGTCTGAGTGGAGGTACTATTAACGCTTAGCTGAATGGAGTGGGAGAAAGCAGAAATTGACAAGGTGAGAAGAGTATGGGAGTGGAATTAATGGAATATTAGCTGTCAAGAGTATGGGCTCAAAAGAGAAAAAGTTGACTTAACAAGTTCTAGCTTTAAAGTTGGGATAGGGAGTAGATAGTACCTTCGAAACAGGTGCACAAGAACGTTTAAGGCTCATACTGGAGAAAATGAGGATAGTGTTAGATATCTGATTTGGTGATGTTGGCCAGATATTCTAATGGCTCATTTCACAATTTGTTTATATGTAATTTTGAAAATCAAGAGAACAAAGCTGTATTTAAAATAAAGGGAATATGTTTGTAAAGAAAGAGAGACAAGAAAGCTGCTATTGGATCGTCATTATCTTTTTGGGTTTGGTGTTTGTTTTGTTATTTCAGAAATAATCAACTTAACTAGAAAAATGGCTTTTACTACCTCTCAGGAGTTGAACAAATGTTAGCTTTAAGGGAAAAATCCCAACCTATAGTTTTTAATCAGCTGAATTTTCAACTAAATGTCAATAATGAGCACGAAAATATATTCAACTGAGTCTAGATAATGAATTGGCTATAGCATGGAGAATAGTTTTGACTTGAGTGATTCCAGTTTTCTCATTTACATTTTCAGTGAATGGAAGGTGTGACTTGTAAATGTATTTTTCAACTGTTTTAAGTTTAATTGATTCTTTTTTATTATTACCGAACACTTTTCTATAGAAATATTTTATGGATTCTTTCCCAAAGACAATATGATATTGAGAGCTACTTTTGCCATTGTACAGGCTTTCCTATAGTAATTACAGTGAAGAAAGTTCCAAGCATCTCATGAATCCATATGTGGTGTTCTTTGTATTCCAGGGTCAAATCAATGTGTTCCAATTGTCCTAGATTTTTGTACAGGCCTTTCTGCTTTCACAAATCTAAACTAAACATTAACCTTAGGTTAAACTCCAAATTCATCATCTGATGGATAATAAAATGTAGGAAGAATTTTCTTCCTTGTTAGCACCTTAACAGTCTCTGGAGAGAAAGGCCCTGTTGGCAGTTGTCAGGACAATGAGTTAAAAGCTTGTCAGGTTGGTAATTGTGTCCCTAATGGAGGAAGAAGTACTGTGATGATAAGCACTGATCTTACTTTTGGTCCCCTTACCTTGTCCTTTTGAGTTTGGAAAGACTATTTCCTGCAAACAAAATTGCTACACATAGGCAGGTTGTTCGTTTCTAAGTAAATTACTTTGGCCTGATAGTTCATTTTAGTGATGCTGCCATAATGCGTAACATAATCATTGCAAAGGCTTATGTGGTGCTGGCATTTTTTATGTAAATTAAGCCTTTGTCTCCAAGGTATCTATTGAGTCACAGAGCAGATTGTAAGATTCACTGTTACATTAGAACAATTTTAATAAGTTTCCTCTTTTGCAATTATGTGTGTGGGAGGACTGCTCTTATTTCCTTCAGGGAAAAACTATCTAGAAGGACTTTTACAACCTGGTGAAATAAGCATTAGATTTAAGTTTTGCTTGGGGTGACTGGCATGGATGGATATTCGACTCTGGTTTCGTTTGTGGTCTCTGTTGAAATACATATGTACCATGTGGAAACTGGGGTTCCACCTCTCCGAACACTGGGCTTCCCAGATGAAAAGTCAAACTAAGTGTGGATTTCCAAGTCATTTCATCTACTTTTTTGACCAATTAAGTTTTTGAGCACATACAAAGTACTACTTTAAAGTTTCTTGTGATTATGTCTTGAAGTAGTCATTTGTCTTCCTAGAAATTACATAGTAAATAAAAGAGAGAAAAGAGAAATTGAGACCTTCTCTTCTTTATCTTATCCTTGTGATCTTTTAAGTATTATAAACTTAGAGAAAAAATCATTTGTTTAAAACTTTTAACTCAGATTTATATAAATTATAATGTAGCCAAGGTCAAAAATTTAATCATACAACTCTAATATACAAAGTCAACTTATACAAAGAAATTTTTCTAGAAGTAACTTAATCTTCCTTTTAAGCTCAATCCCTCTTAGAAAAGGAGCATTGAGCTTGATCCTTGATTTTATCTTGAATTTTATCTTGTTTAAAACATTTCTTTTAAAGGATAGAATTAGACATTTGCTGGCCAGCTTAATGTATATACTCCTGTAGATTTTCAACGCTGCACACCTACAACTTATGTTGCAATGCAAACTTCTATAAATAAAAACATTAAAAGAGAAAACGAAGAGAAAGTTTACTGAATAAAAAAATTACAAGTTATATAGAAAGCTAAAAACTTACATTCTGAGTTTGGTAATAGACTGCAGATTCCATTCATGAAAACAAGTTTTGATTTTTGAACTTGGTGAAGTGAGAATTTGTAAAGATCAGCTTTATTATTTTAAGATTTATTTTTATTTATTTATGCGTATAAGAGCTGGGGTGTAGGCCAGAGCTGGGGGGGGGGGTGTCAGATGAGTCACCAGAGACAGAGTGGGAAATAGAACAGGCAGATCTACTGACATCTACTGCTGAGGGGTGCAGTGGGAGAGGCAGAAGAGGTCTGCTGCGCCATGTGGGTCCGCTCCCTGGCCAGGGATAAATTCATGCTGCAGTGGCTGCTGCTAGCTTGATAGCTCTGAGACTTAACCCCTTGCATCACCAGGGAGGCCCAAGATAATCTTTTAAATCTAGACAAGAGCTTCTGTAATATACTCAGTTCTTCCTTGATTACAATTTTTGAAATTTTGCTATGTATTTTTTTGCACTTAAAATCTGGTTAGACAAAATTTGGACTTCTGACTTATAGAAAGTTGTAAATGGAATACAAAGAATCTCCGTATATTCTTTGATCATATTTTCCAAGTGGTAGCTTTTTACGACATTTGTTTTATCTTCTCCATCATGTGACCATTTTTTTTTTACTCTCTGTGAGTAAACTACAGACATATTGTTACCCCCATCCCTTAAAAATTCAGTGTGTGTTTCTTAAAAACAAAGGCATTCTCTCACAGCCTCCTGATTATCAAAGACAGGAAGTCAGCACTGACAGAAAACTATTATCTAAATTATAGTCTGTAGTCACATGTTGCCAGTTGATAAAATTGCCCCATCACATTAGTTCTAGCAAAATAGATCGCAGGGTCATGTATTATTTTTTTTAAAGTCTCCTTTGGTTAATCTTCAGTTTACTCTAAGCTCACCTGAGCTTTCCTGGGTTCTTATGCTCAAAGTGAAGTGGAGGAAATCTGGTCCTTTTCCCAGCACAGAAGTAAGAGCAGGTGGTCAGCCCTGCCGGGTGGAGCGGGCAGCCAGGTTTCCGACAACTGTCAGCAGCTCCGTGTGCTCTAACAGGGCACCTAGAAATTCCTGATTCCTTGAACATCTGCGATGTGTGGTGAGCGCATCTCCTCTTTGCCTACCAAGCAAGTTCTCTCCTTCTTCGCTGTGTTACTGTGGCCAGCCTGGTGGAGGTTGCTGCTTTGTTCCCTGAGGGACTTCCACTGCAGCCAAGGGAAGTAAGGAAAGTCTTCTTGGGTGGTCTCATGCTTGTTTGGGTGGTTCTGTTTCTACCTACTCCCTGACTTACCTGCTCCGTTTTAGATTGAACCCAACAGACTCAGAAGGGGCTGTTTTTTTCTTTTTCTTTCTTGTTGGAACAGTCTTTCCTTTTTGTGATGATTATTCCTTGAGTCACCAACACATCTAGACTGAACTTAATGATACAAGGAACGTCTTTGATAGCCTGTGAAAGAAGAGGGGCTTCCCTGGTGGCAGAAGGGATTGAGGTGCAGCACTATGAAGCTATGCTCAGCCACTGCAGCACGAGTTCAATCGCTGGCCAGGGAGCTGACCCACATGGCACAGCAGACCTCTCCTGTCTTCCCGATCCCCTCAACATTGTATCTCAGTAGATCTGCCTGTTCTACTCCCCACTCTCTATCTAGTGAGTCTTTTCACCCCACCATCCCCTCCCTGCCACCCCACCCTGGTATGCAAATAAAACCTTAAAACAAAAAATCTGTCCACAAAGCCCAACACGGTGGATTGATATCTTTCTTATTTCTGAAAGATGTGTTAATTGGGTCATTAAATTCTTAGTTATAGGAATTATGTCATTTATCTCTTCCCTATTTTTTATGTACCTATTTTATTGAAACAATCAGAACAACTCTAAACATTACATTCCAGACTTCGGAAATTTAAATGTATATATGGACCTTTAATTTTGAAGACATCTTTTGTTTTTCTCTTTTTTTAACCATTTTTCTTTTAATTCATGAATATGTTCTCTGTACATATCTGCTGGAAAATACGCTTCTGAGCACTTCTGTTATTTCTTATCTTTTTCTAAATTGTACCTCTGGGCATTTTTTGTTAGTGGTTGAGATGTTTGTATTCTTATTTTAGGCTTTCGGCTCCAACTTAAAAATAAATAAATAAATAAAGCAAGAAATGACAGAAATAATTTGTGTTCTCCTAGAATGTGGCCTTAGAACACGAGCACCAGTAACTCTGTGAATAGGGCACGACTCCTCGTCAGCAACTGTAAAGTACCGAGTTTCCGTGGGCACCCCAAAAGGACAAAGAGCGGACACAGGGCTGCAATAGTATCCACTGCTGTTCCTTCTTACCAAAATTTTACAAATCTCTCTTCTGCCGAAATCTGCACAGTTCTTTTGCAGTTTTGGGATTATATAACTTTTATTATTCTTTTTGAATCTTAAGTTGGTTTCGGGAGGGAACATTATAAATATCTGTGGTAAACCTACCATATGTTTTAAGCAGATTTTGAAAGTTTGAAATAGGATGACATCATCTCCCTGAAGATTATTGTAGGGAATTAGTTTCTGGGTGAAAATACTCAGAAGATACTTGCTTCTGATACATAGAGAAGGAAAATTCTATGACAACAATGTAAACAAGACTTTCTGTGAAACTGAAAACTATGCCAATACCATGAAGAAAGAATTATAGTTTTTTGTTTTTGTTTTTTTTTTTTAGAAATAACCTTAAGGACAACTATACCAGGAAGCCAAAAATGTACATATTTTATTTTACTCTTTTTCTTACCTTTTCTCTATTTAATCATCTTTTACTTCTGTTCTCCTCACTTTCACCTTCCCAGTTACCTCCAGTACCCCACCCCACCACCCACACTCATGTTCTTCATCCTGATTCTTCTGTAGAGCCGAGAGTGAGCTGAGCTCTCACAAACTGTGCCAGGGAAAGCAGCTTCCCGATCAGAGTTTGGATATACCAATAGTACTGCCTTGTGCTGACTGGTTTGAATCTATAAGATCTGCTCAAATTACTGTAAGGGCACAAAATGCCCAGATATTACTCAAAACTTTAAATAAACAGCTGATATTATTTTCTTTGATTGAATGGCAAGTAAATTAATCAGTGGACTATATTCAAGTAAGATGCATGTAAAGGAAACATATATTTATGGTCCTTGAAGCACTTTTTGCTCATTCATCTCCAATATAAACTTATTTTTCAGATTTTCACTTTCTGTTTTTCCTATGAGTTCATTTAAAATTTTTTACTTGGGGCCTCCCCTGGTGGCGCAGTGGGTTAAGCAACGCACTACGAAGCAAATCGCAGCCACTGCAGCACGAGTTCGATCCCTGCTGCCGGCCAGGG
>JAGFMF010011662.1:6053839-6129898 GCA_019455555.1 Galemys pyrenaicus
CTCTGTGGTGAATCCTCTCACCCCCCCACACCTCTGGTCTGTGCCCCAGTGCTTGTATGCATAAATAAATAAATCTTTAAAAAAAATAAAATAAAATTTTTTACTTTATGATATCTATAAGCGATTTAGTATAGGAACTGGCTCATGTCGGTGGAGGTTGAGAAATCTGAAGACTACTCTTGGGAGGTCCAGCTTGAGACCAAAGGCATGAGGACTGGAGGGCCAGTGTAGCTAGTCCTGATCTGAGAGCTAAGGCTCGGAAACCCGAACAGTGTTGTCTGAAGACAGGAGAAAACGCATGTCTCAGTCCCAGCAGAGAATGAGTGAGTTCACTTCTCCTTTGCTTAAATGTTCTGTTGGGATCCTTGTTGGGTTACATGGTTCCCTGCTTGCATTGGTGAGGGGTCTTCTTCACTTGGTCTACTGATTCAAAAGCAAGCCTCTTCCACAGAGAGCCTCACAGAATCACCCAGAAATAATGCTTTGCTAACTCTCTGGCGATCCCTTCATCCAGTCACACTGATTGACATAGATAACTAACCATCACAGGATTCAGGCATAAAAGTAACAGATGAAAATGTATCTACTTTTGAAGAAACATTCGTTGATAATTCATTTAGAGCAGACTTACTCAAATACTAAGGATCAAATAGATAAGAGGTAATCTCTTCTTTAAAATATATCTTCAAGTGCTGACAAGGATGTGGTAAAGAGGGACCCCTCTTACATTGCTGGTGGGAATGCAAACTGATGCAGCCTTATAGAAAACAGCATTAAAACATTACATTAAAAACTGATCTCCCATTCAACCTGTAATTCTAATTCTAGGCATCTGCCCCCCAAATTAAAAAAAAAAAACAGTAATTCAAATAAAAAAACAGTAATTCAAAAGGAAACTTGCACTCACATGTTTATTGTAACACTATTCACTACAGATAAATTCTGGAAGCAACCTAAATGCCCCAAAAGAGATGAGTGGATCAAGAAGACGTGGTATATGTACACAATGGAATATTACTCAGTGATCAAAAAAGATAAATTCACACCATTTGTGGCTACATGCACGGAGCTGGAAGGGATAATGCTAAGTGACATAAATCAGAAAGAGAAAGATAAATACCAGATGGTGTCTCTAACATGTGGACTATAAAGTAATTAAATTAAGAGTTGGATAAAGTCAAGCTTAGAACTAACCTTTGAAAGCTGACTAGAGAACTGCAGCATGCCAAGAAGGAGAAAGTGGGGGAAAGGGAAGGCTTCCAGGGATTATGGTGACGGAATATGGATGATTTGATGATGGGGGAACTATGGTAAGAATGCCTAAAGGGGTGAGGGAGGAGCCTATACTTCTAAAGTACTAACAATTATGTATACCGATATTACAAAAAGTAGTTTACTTATTAAATAAGATGGAAGTAAACAGTCCACATGAATTATATCTATTAATGCCCACTGCAGATGAATGTACAAATTATGGATTAAACATTTCCTTCTAAACTCGCTTATCCTCTCTGAACAGAAAACATGTGGGAGTAGGGGTTATATGGGGAAGGGAGAGAGAACTTTGCCCACGATGTTCTTTCAAAGAAGATCTTCAAGTTTCTCGGGTTAATTTTGTCTACTTGGTTGTGCAGCCAAATGCTACTCATTATTCATGCTCACATCAGTTACTCTACTTGTAGAAATTTCCACCACTGATCCAACACCAGTACCAAAACCATGCCAACACATTAACACTTCTCAGTCGCTACTATTAATACCACTGCCACCTCCTCCATTTGACTTAAAACTGTGTTCTTTATTCTGTCAAAAACACGGACACCTCTCTTTGCCGCATAAAATGTACCTGTTTATTGTCTTACTTGTTTCTGTATACTGCAAGGAACACTGTATGACACTCTTGTTTTCCTGGCAAACCATAGTACATGATTGGCAAGGAAATATGTTCTCTATTGAATCATTTCCTCCTGCTTATACAAAACAAACCTTCATAAAAGGGGTAGACCATTCCTTTGACAATTAATGTGATGAAGGTTGGAACAAAATGGACACATGTTCTATCATTGGGACTGCAGTCTTTGGTTTATAATGTATGAATGGTCTTCGTTTCATAGTAACCTTGGAATATTAGCCTACTAAAGTCAGATATTATCCTTTTGTACTAATTCATCATAAGAATAATACATTCTTCATATTAAATGATTAATGCTTAAGTAGAGGTTATATAACAAAACAGAGAAATCTGAACCAACTTTTTAGGTAATCATTTCTTATTGAAACATACACATATAGTCATATATAATAAATCACTTGCTTATAGCAAAATTATTTCTAATTTTCTTCATATCACTGAAGAAATCTTGCAGTGACCAGACACTGTGAGACTTATGCTTCAGTACAACCTTTTATATATAGAGGAAATACATAACTAAAGTGAGATATAAATATGTGTAATTTAGATAAATGATATGTTGCTAGATAAATCTTGCCGATGCCAAGAATTTAAGCAGGACTCTAGAAGAAAAGTACAGCTAGATTTTTCAAATCCTTTTGGAAACATTTAGGGAAAGAAATATTGGGGTTTACAATGAAACAGTAAGGGCAGACCGAAAAGACTCTGTAACCTGAGATGATGACAGACTGTCCCCTCCTAAAGGAAAACGAATGAGCAGACACTTTCTGTTACCCACCCACTGAGCTGATGGAGCCCACAACTCCCAGTAACCTCTGTTTGACTTGTCACTTGCAAGAGGAATTTGTTCATATATCATGAATGTCAGAATCCCTTTTCGGCAACTGTATCAGTAATTAGCTATGCCCTGTTAGTGCTCAAGGCATGTGTATCTGTCACATTGATAGAAAGGTCTAGTTTTTTTTTCTTCCATTTCAACTAATATGTTAGCCTCTGAGCACTGTAATCCCAACAAAGAGCTACACAATTGATCAGACTCTCATTGATGGCCTGAAATGCTTACATTGTTGGAGAAAATAACCCTTCCTTAGGAAGGGTTAAAATTGGAGATGAAAATAAATTCTGGACTATTTGCTAATATTTGGAATAACTTGGATGTCTTTTTTGTAAATTCTTTGGATAACTTTTCATATTGAATCAGGCAACATGAAGAGGTCTCTGAAAAATTTTAGTTGATAAATTTAATAGGCCACTGCCTATTATAAAAGAGTCACTAAGAGTTAACTATTAGTTTCACTGCCACTGGGAAAAGGCATTTCAAATGTTAATTTGTGATTAGGACAAATAAAAAGAAAGAAATTGAATTATAAAGCTTAGAGATCTTCCAATTTGATCATCAACAAAATTAAAAGTAGCAATTAATATTTTTAAAAATTCTCAGAGCAGGGTCCTCCCTGGGGCTAAGCACCACACTATGAAGCATCCATAGCCACTGAAGCATGGCACAAGTTATATCCCTGGGTCCCAGTGAGGGGACCCACATGGCGCAGCAGACCTCTCCTGCCTCACCCGCTGCTTCTCTCAGGGGTGTATTTCAGTAGATTTGCCTGTTCTGTTCCCCACTCTGTCTCTGGTGAATCCTCTCACCCCCACACCTCTGGCTTGTACCCCATTTCTTGTATGCATAAATAAATAAATCTTAAAAAAATAGTCTCAGATAAACTATTAGGAAAAATACACAAGGTAAATTATTATTAACAATTCAGATGTTGTATTTTTTAAAATATTTATTTATGCATACAAGACCTGGGGTATAGGCCAGAGGTATGGGAAAAGGGGGTTAAGAGTATTCATCAGAGACAGTGTGGAGAGCAGAACAGGTGGATTGTCTGAAATACACTGCTGAGGGGAGCCGTGGGGAGAAAGGAGAGATCTGTTGAACCATGAGGATTAGCTCCCTGGCTGGACATGGAACTTGTGCTGCAGTGGCAGCAGATAGTTTCAGAGTGCTGAGATATAACCCCTAGTGCAACCAGGGAGGCTTAACATTTCAGATATTTTAACAAAAAAATTAAGTTTGCTACAAATCAATGAGACCAGTATGAAAAAAAAAAAATAAAAACAACTAGATAGATCAACAGGATATTCAGAAGAAACAGAGATGGCCAATATTTAAAATTATATAACCTCATTTATAATCAAGGGAAATCAAAATAAACTACCAGTAGTGCTTCTTTTTCCATCAGATTTGTAAAATTAAGTAAAGAAAAAAAATGTTGACCAGTAATGTTAGTCTCTATGTAGGAACACTAGCAATATTTTCAACTATTGGTGAGATTTTTCATTTTGTTAACTTTAAAAAGAACCATAAAAATATATATCAATATTTTATAGATATTATTTGAAAAATATTCAATTTTGGAGGTGAATTTTATTTCCCAATCATATCAAGATATATGCTAGCCATCATTTGGATACTATGTTGCCATTCTCTTAATATTTGAAAAGAAACAGAAACTACTTCTGTTTAACAAGAGAAAAGGTATTATTTTTTGCCAGGATAATATCTTTTTCTTAAAGTATATTATATCTTCAGCCAGGATACATAAATGTAGATTGACAAGTAATTTTATTTTAGCACATATATTATGAATAATTACTTGTGAGTTATATAAACTTAGGTACATTATTACTCAACTTGAATCTCAAATAACTGTATATTATGGGAAATATAAATGGAAAATGTGAGTTGATTGTTTGAGTTTATCATTCCAACATAAAATAACATGCAATTATATCTAAATACATAAAGTGTTATGTCACTGATATATTATAAATACAAAAAAATTAAAATGCTGATTTGGTTTTTAATAACTGATGGATATTATACTAATTTTAAAATTCCAATTTAATATAATCTAGTTATCTTCATTTACTGGTAATCTTAGACCAAAAAAAGCCTTCAGGTGTTTATTTTCACAGGAATTCATACAATATCAGTTTTAATATTTGTTTCAAATGTAAAGAACCAAAGAAACAGTCCTAGCAGATGATTATCATTTCATACTAAATGGTGTCATCAACAGTAGCTATGCCATATGCTAATGATAAACTTGAGTAATTAGTGTCTCCTCCCTGAACAGTAGATTACTAATGTGCTGTGAGCCTATTAATGCATATAGAAAAAGCATTATAATTAAATAACTGAATAGTTTATTAAATAGAATAAGTGACCTCAAGATAAAACAAATTTTATTTGAAAATAAAACCATATAATAGAGTGATTCTAAAGTTTATGTCCAGGCTCAGATGATGCCTCCCAACTCGCCTCCTGATTCCTTGCAGGTTATTTCAATAAAATATTTTCTGTTCCCTTTCCAAAATAATAAAAAAATAAAATTTATATTCAAATCCAGCTAGCCAAGAACATCATAGAAATCTTAAGGTAACAAAGTACTATAGATGGATACTTCTGAATATTAAAATTAACATAATTTATTGCGATTAAGAAACTGTGGAATTGTAACATGAGTTTAAAAAAGTCTATGGCAAAGATTAAAAAGACCACATCCAATTAGTCATGTGTGATATTTATAAATACTCACTTAGATTTTATCTGTGATGACACTTTAATATATTTAAGTAATATGGTCATCAAATAGACAGTATTGTGCCAGTAGAAGTATGTTTCAACAGTCAATTTTAGAAGATAGAGATTAATGAGAAAGTTAAACTCCAAAAGACAAAAAACGTGAAGCATCTTCCAATTCCAAATTTGCCAAAAATGTATTCAATAGGAAATCAAAATCACTTACCATAAAGGAAGATATGAATAATAGAACAATATTAAAATTCACTTTATAGCTATTGAAATATCAGTGGGAGATAGAAAAGGGTAATCCACAGTGACAGAAAATATCCCCGGTGCATCCACACATGCACACGCTAAAGGCAGAACCATGTTGATAAACTCAACAAAACAGTAAGAAAAAGGCAGACAAAGTAGTAGAAAACATCAAGACCTAAACAGACACACTGCAAAAGATTGCCACAGGGTCAAAAAACATATGAAAATAGAGTCTGGGGTTTTGGTAACCATGACATTGAGGTCCTATTGGCATACTAAAAGCTGTATGTATTTAATGTACACATCCGATGACTTTGGAAATAAGGATTTATCTGTGAAGTCATCACCATATGTGCAATAAACCCCCATCACTTTAAGGTACATACAATAGATACTATAACATAGAATGATATTCAACCTTATAAAAAATAAATTCTGCTCTCTATGACAACATGGATGAAGCTGAAGCTAACTAAAACACGTTGCATATTGAAAAAAAGCAATGCTATGTGATGTTAACATGAGGAATTTTCCTAGCTGAACTCAGAGGAGCAGAGAATAGACCAGGGGTTCTTAGGACTCTGCGGTTGGGAGGAAGGGAGAAGTTTTGTTTTTAAAGATTTATTTATTTATACATACAAGCACTGGGGTACAGGCCAGAGGTGTGGGGAGGTGAGAGAGTCCACCAGACAGAGCAGGGGGTTAGAACAGGCAGAAGAACTGAAACACACTGCTGAGGGGAGCAGCGGGAGGCAGGAGAGGTCTGCCTGCGCCATGTGGGTCACCTCCCCAGCTGGCAGCAGAGATCGAACTCGTGGTGCAGTGGCTGCGGTTTGCTTCATAGTGCGTTGCTTAACCCATTGCACCACCAGGGAGGGCCCAAGGGAGAAGTATTAATCAAAGTAGACTTATTCATCCAGGAAATAAGACCTGGTACTATCAAAGGGTTGAAAAAAGAAACAACTATAAGAAAAAGAAAAACTGAAAGAAGGAAAATATTAACAGACAAAAAAATTTACAGACAAAATATTAACAAAACTGTAGAAATATTGAAGGTCTCTGGCACTGCTGGCAGAAATGTTAATTGGTAAAATCCCCTTTGAATCACTTTCAGGAAGTCTGACAATGTCAGCTAAAAGCATAGCTCATATTCCAGCAATTTCTCTCCTAGATATAAACCACAGACATGCATATACATCTCTACCACCGACATATATTGGAATGTCTTAGATGGTAATATTTGCGACCTTGACACATTGCAAACTGGACAAATGTCTTATCATCAGTTTTTGCACCATGGAACCCTGGAATGCAAAGGAATGCACAACCATACCTGTCCACACCAGTGTGAACGAAGGGACAAGATTACAAAAGGGACAAGATTATATGGTTTGATTTATGTAAAGAACACAAAAAATACAACTACTTTTCTGGTAAATGTCAGGGGAGGGATAATGAAGGGAAGAACCTACGAAGAAAGTGGATTCTTGTTCTTGATCTTCTGGAGTGAGTTACACCAGTGTCTGACTCACTGTGAACATTCTCGAAGAGGCACATTATAGTGTATACTGCTTTCTGTCACATTTTAATAAAAAGCATTATCAAAAAAAGAATTTGATGGGAAAAATGTTACTCTGCATGGTATGCAAGATAATGATCTCCACAGTACAATCATATTTAATGATTCAAAATAATAATTGATACAACTTTTTCCTAGTCCCTTTCTGGAATATTCTAAGACAGTTATCATTGTCCCCCAGTCCCTCCCAGAAGAAATGTGGCTTGTGGTTTCCTGATTTACAGTTTTGAGGTTTTAAAGCAATGTAGTCAAATTGTCACTGGGTTGAGTTTGTTTCAAAGCATTCATTTTGATGAGAAATAAAATTTTTATTTCAAGTAATACTAGGGTTCTCAGAATTAACCAAGTTTTGTGTGTGTATGTGGTTTTGGGAGATATATTTTGATTTTCTTTATGAAGGAACACATTGTTTCCATCATCATTCCTTTCTTAAAGTTACATATCTGTTCTCAACTTTTACAAGGAAATAATGAATAAAGCAGTTAATATAAACAAATGAAAATAAGTATTAACTTCTTCATAGTGAAAGAAACTATCACTAAAATAAAAAGAAATCCTACTGAATAGGATGATATATTTGCATACCATGCATCTGACAAGGGGCTGACATCTAATATCTACAAAGAACTTATATAACTCAACAGAAAGGAAATAAAGAAGCTAATCAAAAAAAAGGGGGGGGGGGCAGAAGAGCTAAATAGGCAATTCTCCAAAGACATACAGAAGGCCAACAGGCACATGATAATATGCTCATCATTTGCCATCAGGGAAATACAAATCCAAACCACGATGAGATACCATCTCACACCTGGGAGAATGACCTCTATAAAAAAGATCAGAAAAAGCAAGTAATGGTTTCAATGTGGAGAAAAGTAACCCTCATACACTATTGCTGGGAACATAGACTCCAGCCCCTGTGGATAACATTGTGGAGATTTATCACAATATTAAAAATGGATCTACCATAGGATCCAGCAATTCCATTCCTAGGTATATACCTGAGGAATACAAAACCCACTAATCCCAAGGAATACTTAGACTCTTAAATTTATCATAGCACCAGTTACAACAGTCAAGTTATGGAAACAACATGAATGTCCAAAGACAGAGGAATGAATTAAGATGTGATATATAAACACAATGGAACACTACTCGGCTATGAAAAAGATAAACTATAGCCATTTGTGACAACCTGGATGTAACTGGAGGAGAGGCTTCTAAGCACAATAAGTGAGGATACAGACAAATACCAGATGCTTTCACTTACATGTGAAACACAGAGAAACAAAACGAAGGGCCAGATAAAGTTTCACCAATAACAAAATCTAGAAATCTGACTCTGGAATTGAGGCGCCCAGAGGGGAGATGGTAGAGCACAGTGAGCAAGAGTGAATGCCTGTGATGTGCTGGTAGTTGGTGTGGTGTGCTTCAAATACCTGGAGTGGGTGACCCATACGATAAATCATATACAAAGTTGTAAATCAGTGTCATCTCAACTAAAGAAAAAAGGAAAAGGAAACAGTAATAGAAGAAAATTAGTAAAGGGACAAGAGACTTCTACAAATGCCAATGGAGATGGCATGTCTGATTTAATCAGTGGAGGTACATGTTGATATGTGTTTAGCACCACCATTGAGTCTACATTTACTGTTGATTAGGATTAGGATAAGGTTTATTAAGGAATAAAATAAAACTGCTAATAAGAATTCTCACAGGTTGTGTTCCTCCTCAGAGGTTCAGCCCATCATGGACTCTGCAGTGAATCAGTCACTTTCTGATGGAAGACACTGCTTGGTGACTGAACTCATGACTCGGTCGGCCATGTTGGGTGGGGTACAGCTCAGGATGACACACATCCTCTCTAAAAGGCACACTTAACAAGTGTGTTGTGTGAGCTGTCTGGATAACAGCCACTAAACCAACTTCTTTTGCTCATTTGATCTTGGAAATACAGGCTACTTCATCCGAAGGCTCAGTGCCATTTGGAGGTTAACATTCACTTACATACTTGTAATACATGATCTATTTGTCCAAAACCCATTCTGGATGCTGGAATTTCCACAAATTGCTGATTCTGTATCTTTGGCAAGACATTCGGTTCATGTGCTTTTACAAAGAATTATGATTTAGTGTTTAGAAGTAGATGAACGACTCTTGACTTATAGCGTTTGATAAAATAACAGGAAAGAAGAAATCCAATAAAACCACTCTCTGTATAAGGACAAGAACAAATTAAATTACTCATAATGTCTATTATTTATCACTTTCCAAATAGACCTCATTTTGGAAAGATAAGGAAAGTAATAGGAAGCTATTTCCAGACCATATGGAACTGCATCATTTATCGGGGCATTGCCAGATTCATGGAAAGTGACTGCACTTCACAAGCAGGCGTGTCCCTTTCACAGGTGGGATTCCGGAAGTGAGGCTCATCTTTAGGTGCCGCTGCACCTTTCATTGCCTCCATGGATGATGATAGAACAGTGCGATGATGACTTGTTTTTCTTCAAAATTTTAAATGCATACTATGAATCTCCCTTTTTATTTCTGTTTAAAGTAGAGCTTGCGCTCTCAGACTGTGGATGTTTCCATGTGGTTGAGTCCATAAGGATGTGACAATTTTTATTTTCAAGATGATGTTTTTCACAATTTCCAAACCTCATTTTCTAAAAGGAGCTATTTCTTGGATGAGTTCATATTCAAACTAGGTGTGAGCAGAAATAAACACTTGCTCGAGACTCAGCAAAGCCTTTGGGGAGTCTTACTGCTTTCATGGGCCTGTCCATTCCTTCTCACAAACTGTCATGGATGGAACTGGGCCCTAAGAATTCATACCTTCAATTCCTAACACCCCCCTCCCCATAAGTTAGCGTGTGGCTCTATTTGTAGAGAAGGTCTTTAAAGAGGTAGGTAATTCATTTAAAATGAACCTTTAGGGGAGACCCTAATCAACTGTCTATTGTCTAACAAGGAACACAGGAATGTCAGCTGCCCATGAATAAAGACCACATGAGGACACAGTAAGAAGATGGGCACCAAAGAGAGCCAAGGTCATCAAGGTCAGCCAAAAACAGCTTCAGAGAAATCAAACCTGCTCACACTTGACCTTGGATATCCTGTTTCCAGAACTGTTAGAAAATAAAGCTCTACTGTTTAAGCCACACACAATGTGTATTTTGTTATGGCAGCTCTTACAAGCAACTCCCAAGTGAACCCACCTTCAATACGTAAGCATCTGGTATGGTTGGGTTGTACTTATTCTGTCTCCTCCTTAGCATATTAGAAAATGATCTAATTTAGCTTACTTGGAAAGTTAATAAAGATTCTAATAGATATTTTATAAATTTAAGATCATTAAAAAGTATATTGGAATAAGTACATTTTGATGGTCTAAATAGGAGAAAAGTTAGCTTTTAAATTTTGTACAATTTAAAACATTTATTACCTTTGAATATAACAAAACCACTGAAGCAAGAAATGAAGTAAGTGAATAAAACACCTACCTAATACCCAAATAGTAGCTATACCATCAGGATGAATCGCAGAACAAACTTTGTTATTTTTCCCTCATGCCAAATTAAGAGTTAAGGTTCTGATTAGGATACTGCATGAAAGGTTAAGCCATAAGTTAAACTGTTGCTTTCCCTCACCAGAATTATGAAAATTAGAAACACACTTGCTGGAGAAGAGGATAAAAGTTTTAATACCTTAAAATGTTAGAACTCGACATTCAGGATCTTAGCGGTGGGTGCACAGACTTGAATAATGTAACTGCCTCTCTTTTGTCATTTGGTACTAGGTTGGAAATAACTTCTTTGTCTTTGATCTCCCTGCACCTCCGACTGGCACGAGGAGAAACGGTGATAGTCTGGTTGGATGTTCAGGCTTCGCGAAGAGGCTCCTGAGATCTGGCAGTGCACCTTCTCCTCCTAAGTGATAAAATTGTGAAGTGTTATCAAGGTTCCATTGTTTCTGTTAGTTGAGATGGTTTTCCAAGCCTCTAGGCACTGCAGATTAAACAAGGTCTCTTAGAAAATAGCAATGCCTTGTGTATCGGTCATTATTCAGGATTTTCCAGGATTCCTCATATTTGGAGGGTCTTTTCTAACTAGCAGTAGGCCACTGAAAATGTAATCCTGACTATAGCATGAATAAAGACCCTGTCCTCCAACTGACTGGGACCTGGACACCAAGCAAGACTTTCTCGTGTTCTGGGCTCTGCAGTGGCGTTCCAAAGGTTCCCACTCTGTTCTCTATCTGACTCTATCATAATGATGAAGGAGGCAAATGTGCATTGCATTCTACATTTTAAGTAATGTTTCCTGGGGGAGTTGTTGTAATGGATCCTCTCTCAACCCCCGTGAGATAACTTAAACTTCTCATAGGATCATAAACTTGGAAGGTTCCTTATTACATCAATAGGTATATAAAGATCATTAATGTCTTCAGACTAATATCTGTCTGGTAATCATTAATCTTTAAAGATATCTCAGGGGAAATTTCAGAAACACTATCAGTCAAGTTTTAAAACATGGCTTTATTAAAATTAACCAAAGGTGCTGTCCTCCAAAGTATTACAGAAAATTTAAATGGATCAGTGAGAAAAAGAATGAAAAACAATAGAGATCAGTTTCTATGCCAGTCATGGTCAGTGCTTCCTTGCCAACTGAGAGCTTCTTTTTTATTTTGCCCACAATTAGTGCCACACTAGTTTCCACCCTGGCAGTGGACTCTAGGATGACACAACAGAAAAAGCAGATAAAGCAGAGGAAACCTTTCCGAGAGCATTTCACATGTCCGTATGCCCCTATTTCCTCCACCCTGAATTTCCTAGCAGATGAATACATTTTGGATAATATAATAATGCGTTTCTCCTTTTTGGTTAAGGTGAGAGTTAGAAAATAGAAGATTAAATGTCCAATGTGTTATTTTTCCAAATCTCACTTCTCACTTGCAGAAAAACACCAGTGATAACAACACAAGCATTTAAATATCTCTGCTCTGGCACCTCGGCTTTGGTGAGTCTCTTCATTTACTCATACATGACACATTTGATTCAATTAGATTTGTTTCCTCAATGAAAGTGTGAGAACTTTCTTTAATTTTGTTTTCAGTGTGGCTTATATGCATATAATGAAATGATTATCCATTAAAGAGCAGAAAATTCCTGACATTTCTGGCTAATAGAAGAGTTATCAAAATCCAGAAATAATGAAAAAGAATAATGCAATTGTTTCCTTAAATAACAGTCTCCAATTTTTCACGTGTAATAGTTCAAATACATCACTCTTTCACGATCTTGTCATCAAATACTAACATGTTTGCTATTTGAGGGAAATTGCCAGTTTGAAGATGTCATAGGTGATGCCTAAGTTACTCTGGTTTGTGTTAAAGACGAATGTATTTGGTTACAATTCCGCTTGTCTGCTAATGTTGAATAGATTGGAGGCATTCACTGGGCTAGAAAATTACCTAAACATAGTGTAGATTTAACTCTCAAAACATTTTTTTTATGCTTTCATTCTTTCTTATTTTGACAAATAATTCAGTGCTAAGGTTGAATACATTCAGAGAAGGAAAAGGATGACTCCATTTTGAGAATAAGGGGAAGTGATACCTTTAATGTTTGTTACTACTAAATCATCTTCCATCCAGAAACTGATTTCTTATTTCTAGATTTGTACTTCTTTTTTTGAGGTGACACCGGTTTACAGCACTGTATGTGACTCAGACTTACGGGATCACACCCCCTCAGATGCCTGTCACCAGAGCTCACCCACCACCAAGGCACCCATGTTACACCCCCTCCTCACACCCCACCTCACCCCACCCCCAGGAATACTAAATTCAGTGACTATGGAATGCAAAATCTCTAACAAACCTTGGAGACCATCTAATACACATTTGTATCTTTGCATGAAATTGTATTAAGTTCAACAATTAGTGCATGATGAAAACATTTGATTAATATTTTATATATTTCTGGATTTCCAGAGACAGTAAATTTAGTTTCAGCATTTTTATTGTTGAAGAACTAAAAGATATGCTTCCTATTTCATTACAGTTATTGAGGACACAATAGAACATTTGTAGTCAAATAAAATTTGGCTGTCATCTTTATGGAGTCTCATCTACTGCTTCTTTCAGATGAAGACATATTTGTCTGAAGCTTGTTCACCAGCTCCCAGTCATTTAATAATGAAAAGATTCTTTTCTGCTGGAAGTTTAAAGAGAATGTCCCCTGCATAAAAATGCAATGAATTAAAATGAAATAAATTTCCAGTCTTTTCTAAGTGTCCTGATTATCAGCCTCCTGTATCAGACAATAATACTTTTCTTTAACATGAAAACTTCAGAAGTATTCTTTTGCCCTACATGTAATGTAATTTTGATTTTGGCAGTTTAACAACACATACACCAAAACTTTGACTTCCTTTCTCCCCCCTTTTCTTTGTATGGTTCTAGAAATGCTCTTATTATTATTTTTTAGTGTTTCTTCCTGAGCACATGATTCTGACATTTTTCTTTTTATTATATTTTAAGTGTAATACCCTCCCCAATAGTAACAATTCTGGCTACAAACTTTCCTGTTACGAGATACTCAAAATTCAATCAGACTAATTTTAAAACATACCAAAGCTATACTCAAGAGGGCATTTTCTTTTGTGTTTGCAAATAATACTGGGGGGAAGGAGGGAAGAAAGTGGAGAGTGGGTCCCATGGACTGTTGGGAAGGGTCATGGGTGCCTTCGTGGTGGGTGTGGGGTGGTGACAGCCTCTGAGGAGATGTGATCGTATGTCTCAAGATCACATACAGTGCTATAAACCACTGTGGCCTCAAATTTAAACAAAAAATAAAGAACAGAATGCTTTTACTGATCGAAGCTGAAATCATGTTGCCTAGTTCCACTAAGATGTTTGAAAAAAAAATTTTTTTTCGCTACCTACCACCTGGAAAGAGTACATAGGAGAAATAGAAATTTAAAAAATCAACAAGCCTTTGATTGGATGGTTCATATTGTTATTTTATTAATGTGATAGTAAAAGGTTAGAATTACTAAAAGAACTGACTTCTAGGCTTTTTCCTGTAATAGGTTCTGAGATGAAGGGCTTGTGCGACATAATACACTCATTCCTGTTTCTGTGAATATTGTTCTACACTGCCCCTTCATAGATTACATGAATGAGATCTCTTAATAGACCTGCTTTTTTCAGGGGGCATTGTAATTGAAGGAGTTCTTTCTACCTCCACAGTACCAGCACTGTAGCCTTAGGTTCCTGTCCACGGGAATGAGTTCTCACTATATACCTCTGTGGGAAGCCAAGGTGTCACAATTGAGTAACTGCATATTGAATTAATACTCTCCTTTAACTTCAAGATTATGAAGACTGCTAAGATGACCTTGTACTGCTTTATGCTATAGATGCCATTTTCCCCGAACATATAAGATTTTAGTTTAATCACTTTTGTTCCTTGAGTTCTCTCTGGCAGTTCTCCTTGAGTACTTCTCTGGGAGCATAAATTATAAACCATTAAATCATTTTTATCCCAAATAACTTTTTCAATACTCTTACAAAATATGTTCATTTGTTGCTATGATTACAACATGAGTATGTCACTAATTTCCTATTTTTGTCCTATAAGCAGTGTTCTCCTGGGAATCAGATATTGCTGATATATGAGTAAGGATAAGACCTGGGGTAATGTTATTGCTTAATAGGCCAGCTCTATACACAGGACATTCGATGACTTTCACATGACTATCTGGGAGAACCTGATGTCAAGTTGCATATTGAGCATGGACAGAAGAGTTCAGATGTATGGACCACTAACCTGATCCTAATTTACATTCATATCCGTATCCCATATGTAATGATTTCTTAGCCCCAGAATAAAAGAGACCTTCTCTCTTATTTCCTGGGAAGTAATATCCTAGAAAACATTGACTGCACACACATCATAAATTCTTAGAATGATTTAGATGCTGTTATACTAGCATCTACTAAAAACAAGTAAGTACATATAATCATAAAAACACAAATAATGGAAGTAGTAAATAGATTTCTTGATGTGAAAGGAAGTGTCTTCTAGTTTAACAGATAAGTACTATGTTTTAATAACACAACGGCCAACTATGGAATTTTCTGAATGCTGTCTGCATAGTGAACATAATACTTTGGGATTAACCCAGAAGAGTTGACCTTCATAAACATTTGAATGTGCATTTTTTTTCTTTTTTTTCCGTGAAACCTATTTTAATCCTTGGTCCCTAAACAGATCAAAGACCTAAAAATCAATGGTAGTTCTTAAAGCAAAACACAACCAGTCAATAACTCAAAGGAATATCCAAAGTCCTTTGCATATTTTAAAATCAAATCAATAATGACGACATATTTGGCTCTAGTTGTTCATGTATTATTGTTTGTCTTCAACTTTGTCACACCAGGCAAGGTTAAGAGTTCATATGAAATCTATGGATTTTCTTGTGATGAAAAGAAGACAAAAGCTCTAGAATAATATTAGCAAAGATAATACTGAAAGGTACTTCACAGTATCTTAGGTAAATATTCTGAGTGTGTGTCA
The DNA here is from genome assembly GCA_019455555.1 of Galemys pyrenaicus. Taxonomy (NCBI): domain Eukaryota; kingdom Metazoa; phylum Chordata; class Mammalia; order Eulipotyphla; family Talpidae; genus Galemys; species Galemys pyrenaicus. The sequence goes on from JAGFMF010011662.1 coordinate 6,069,762, forward strand.
TATGTGCCATGTTCTTAGTATACTAGAAGATAAAATTAGAAAATCATAGCTGGTACACAGTGGGCACCCATTAAATATTTATTGAATGTTTTATAGTAGGTAAACAAATATTCTATATAGTTTTTATAGTAGTTCAACCAATATTTTTATGGTATGTGTATATATTTTTATAGGAATTTTATGGTAGAGCAACAAGTATTATATATTAGGTCAACAAATACTAAATATAGTTGCTTGAGGCATGATGACCTGACTTAGAAATCTTCAAGTGATTTCAAAATCTTCCTTTAAATGATAAATATAGACAGAAAGAAGTTAAGCAAATTTTTTTAAGGTAAGAATAATATTTGACCTATTTGTTATTTTCTAAGCAGGTCAGTGCATTGTTAATCTACTTATTCACCTCAGATTATCCCTACATCTCTTGATTTTTTGAGAAAAAAACTAGATATAAGCAAGGTTAGATAATATATCCTAGGCAATATATCATAATCGGTGGCATCTAATTCAACTTCAAATAATATTTCACTTTCCTGACATTTGTCTCCTTCTGCATTCCTGTTTTAACTGTGTCACAATACAATCACAATCACTAGGGGAAAAAAGAAAAAGTCCAGACTGAGAATGTTGGTTTCTTGAGGAAGTCTAGTGTAATTTCCTCTTGATGATCTGACTCACTTAGACTCACTTGCTGAGTACACATTCCAAAAAAATGGCATTTCTAGGTTTTAAAGTCTGCAAAGCTAAGGAAACATAACTCAGTATACATTACAATGACGGGCAAGGAGAGAGAAGCATATAGTTATTGCTATGGAAGAGACAAGATCACTATTCAGTTATGACTGAACAGCGAGACTTCAGAAAAATGCTACTTGTGCGTCTTTAAATAACATTCCCAGTAAAGTGATGAGCATCGCCGGAAATAGAGGTGTGAACGTAGCGTATGTTCAAGCCCAGCTATGTCTGTAAGTCAGAACCAATGGGCACGACGTCAAGGATGAGTGGGAAGAGGGACAGTAGCAGATTGTGAAGGCTGCTGAGTGTAACACTGGGGCATTGCTAATCTACTTATTACAGTAGGTTATATATACATAGGGGTATTTAGGTTTTATATATATATGGGCGTTTAGGTTTAATATATATATAGGGGCATTTAGGTTTTATAGAGAGAGAGAGAGGCATTTAGGTTATATATACATAGGTTTTATAGAGAGAGAGAGAGGCATTTAGGTTATATATACATAGGGGTGTTTAGGTTTTATATATATATGGGCGTTTAGGGTTAATAAATATATAGGGGCATTTAGGTTTTATATATATAGAGAGAGGCATTTAGGTTATATATACATAGGGGTGTTTAGGTTTTATATATATATGGGTGTTTAGGGTTAATAAATATATAGGGGCATTTAGGTTTTATATATATAGAGAGAGGCATTTAGGTTATATATACATAGGGGTGTTTAGGTTTTATATATATATGGGCGTTTAGGTTTAATATATATATAGGGGCATTTAGGTTTTATATATATAGAGAGAGGCATTTAGGTTATATATACATAGGGGTGTTTAGGTTTTATATATATATATGGGCGTTTAGGTTTAATATATATATATAGGGGCATTTAGGTTTTATATATAGAGAGAGAGGCATTTAGGTTATATATACATAGGGGTATTTAGGTTTTATATATATATGGGCGTTTAGGTTTAATATATATATAGGGGCATTTAGGTTTTATATATATATATAGGGCCATTTAGGTTTTATATATATATAGGGGCATTTAGGTTTCATTTTCTTGAAGACGGAGAGCTATTATAAGTATGAGAAGAGATATTTGAGAAGAGAAATGGCATGATTTAATTATTATTTTAAGAATATAATTAAAATTACATGGCAGATATATCTATTGTGGAAAATCTAAAGCTTTTCAATGCCAAAACGCATTAACAGAGTGCTTATTAATTTTTTTTTAGATTCTGTTAGTTTTTTAAAAAGTGAAACCTCAATTTTAAAAAGTTTTCATTGTAGAATCACGTTTCTTTATCATAAATATATATTTAGGTGTGGTCTAGACCAATTTAATATCATCCAAACTTAATGGTGCCAAATATTTTAGTGAATGGGGTCAATTACTTAATAATTTATAAAACATAGTAAGTCATACAAATCTTGTTAAATCATTTTCCTTTAATTTTTACATTTATTGATGAATAAACACATTTTTTAAGAAAATGATTTACTGAATTTATTGAACCATTTCTACAAAATGATTTAGTGAAATCATTTTACTTCATGTGTATTCTAGGAAAATATTTTGAAAATATTTTCATATATTCAAATATTTTGGTCTATTTTTTATTTGGTCATTTTTATACCTCAGTTCATTTATATGTTATAATCTCAACAAATAGTGCTTACTGAAACATCCATGATTTCATGTGAGGTCTACAAAGTGAATGAACTTCTGAAAGGACACTGCATACCTCTAGTCAATGCAAGAGATATAGTGTGTATATTTTAAAGTCACTGAAATAGTACTGAATAGTTTAAGAATAGTATTTATAAAGATATTTAACTCCCAAATCTATTCATTTTAAATTAGGGTAGGCACAAATAAATATAATTTCACTTTCAGGTAGATGGTTAGGAATTTCAACTAGTGGCTTCCCTGGTGGTGCAAGGGGTTAAGTCTCAGCACTATGAAGCAACCACAGCCAACACAGCAGGAGTTCAACCCCCGGCCAGGGAGCTGACCCACATGGTACAGCAGACCTCTCCTGTCTCCTCTGTTGCTCCCCTCAGCAGTGTATTTCTGTCAATCTTCCTGTTTTTCTCCCCGCTCTGTGAATTCTTTCACCTTACCCCCCACCCACACACACACCTCTGGCCTACACCCCAATTCTTCTAATCATAAATAAATAAATATTAAAGGGGGGGGAACAAACAAGTGAAGAGTCATAAAATCCTGTCTGAACAAATTTGAGGAGGAGCTGAAGGAGAACAAACAATGGCACTCAAGTCCTTCCATCTGTGGTAAATCAAGTTCCTATTTCATTCCTTTCTAGACCTCAACCAACCACATGGTGATGTTAAGTGCCCATCTCTTGCTCTGTATTATCGTGCCTTTAAACACTGTAAAGGAAAAAGCAAGCCATGTCTAGGGTTCATGTGTGTACAAAATCTTCCATCTCATCTCTGCAGCATGATGACCTAAGATGTGCAAAGGTAAACACTTCATTTTATGCACATTTGGAAACCATCTGGTTGTGGCTTGTTTTCATTCTATTCTAGAACATCTCTACAGAATCTGAGCCATTGTTTTCTCTTCACTCCATCCCTCTCCCTTATTTGTGTCTGTCACTCATCCAGTCACCTTCTTCACCTCCTTCTGGTCTTATCTTAGATGACCAGTGGTGACAAAAACACACTGCACACAGAATTTGCTTCATCCTGCTATTTTTTCCCTCTAATCTACAATGTTAATAATTCTTCCAGCAGTTCTCTCACACAAATCAGGTTCTCAGTACTTCTATTCATAGGATAGCTTTCTGATAAGTTAAAAAGTATCTTTTAATAGTCCCATTTTATCCTCACTCTAAATTCTGGCTGACTTACAGAATGATTTTCTATTTTTGTAACATTATATTTACCTGATAATATTCGTAATGGAAAACACTACTGAACCTAGTTAGATCATGAATGGAAGACAGAAACCACATTTAGCCGATCATTCTTATCAATTTTGGTTTATTAATTATGACAATGAATGATGTTAATCATGGGCAAATCAGCCCATCCGGGTGAGGAGTGTATATGGGAATCTTCTGTATTATTTTTTTTCCTTTTTTAAAAAGATTTATTTATTTATACACACAGAATTAGGGTACAGACCAGAGGTGTGGGGGTGAGAGTATTCACCAGAGACAGAGTGGGGAGCAGAACAGGCAGATGGACTAAAACACACTGCTGAGGGGAACAGAGGATTCACCAGAGACAGAGTGGGGAGCAGAACAGGCAGATGGACTAAAACACACTGCTGAGGGGAACAATGGGCAAGGCATGAGAGGTCTGCTGCGCCATGGGGTCACCTTCCTGGCTGGGGATCACAATTGTGCTGCGTGGCTGCGGATGCTGCACAGTGCTGTGCTTAACCCCTTGCACCTCCAGGGAGGCCCCCTTTGTATTGTTTTCAAAGAATTTTTATCTATATTTAAACAACCGTAAAATAAAATTTTATTTAAAATAAACAATGATTATAAATATTGCAAGTATAAGTAAATAAATGTGACCAGATATTAAAAATGGTCAATCTGGGTAAAACATATATGGTATGTCTTGAATGTTATTATAACTTCTATTTACTTGAAATACTTGAAATTTCAAAATCGGAAGTAAACAAGAAAAAAATGAATCTAAAGTACAAAATTCATTACAGAAATATAACGTGGAAAGAAGCTACAACTGCACTTAACAACAAGAACCAAGAACTGTAATTTGCTTCCTTAGAGAGTCAAGAAGATGCTGCCTCTGTGGAGTGGGACTGGGAGGGCAGAGCACAATAGATCCTCACTTAACTTTGCATAGGTCTTGAACACTGAGACTTTAATGATGATAATGTGTAACAAAACCAACTTGATCATAGACAAACTAACATAAATAAGAGTTAAGTTCTTATCTCATATTTCTGTTCACAAAACAGCACCAAATTTCTCAATGAATGCCCAATTTAAAAAAAAAGAAAAGCTTCTGTTTTGTATTCACTCATTCATTATTCCAGTCCACTTAGTCCATTTGTGGAATACAACATACATTTTACACTTTAACAAGATTTTATATGTTTTTATTTTATTAGCTCTAGTATATATAGCAAATAAATATCAAAAGTCACCTACTGGGGTCCATTATTACCAGTGGCAGGATTTTCACATAATGAATTCTGTATAATGGAACCATTTGTTTCTCTAAAGACGTGCTAAGACACTGAATTCCAGAAGGAGAATCAGATGTCACGGGTTGTATTTCCAGATGCTTGATACTGATTATTTGTGACTTTGGCAACACTAATCAACCAAAAAAATTAATCCAAGTATTTTTCTTAGCTTATGAATGAATAATGAACTAATTAATCAACAAAATATTTACTTATATATATTTTAAAGATTTATTTATTTATACATACAATAACTGGGGTACAGGCCAGAGGTATGTGGGTGAGGGGATTCGCCAGATATAGAGTGGGGAGCAGAACAGGTGGATCTACTGAAATCCACTGCTGAGGGGAGCAGATGGGAGGCAGGAGAGGTCTGCTGGGCCAGGTGTGTCAGCTCCCTGTCTGGGGATTGAACTCAGGCCCCAAGGGTGATAGCACTGACATACAACTCCTTGGCCACCAGGTAGGCCCCATCAAAATATTTAAATATATTTTCAAGAAAAGATGTGTTAAATGATCTCAGGTCCATAGCCATATTTTTCATTCATCAGTGTGTGAACATTTTATAATTTATGTGAATATTTTCTTATGCAAATTGCCTCAAAGCAGTGATTAGACATTGCTGTGGGACTCCAGAAATTAGATTTCCCGATTGTTTTAACCAAGAAGATACAAACCAATATAGAATTGTGCACAACAACTAGAATATTTTCCCAATATCAGCTAATGTGCTTAGATTTCATCACCTTTCTATTTAGAAAGCCAAGGGGATCTAGAACTATACTTAGCTCCACAAGGAAGATCTTTGTTTCAACTGCCAACAAAGTCTTATACCAGTGAGTAAACAAAACAAGACTTTTTTTTTTTTTCCAGAAGAAACAAGCATTAACATTTTATTTGTTTTTCTGTTAAGGAAACAATGATATACACTGATGAGTCACCTCCAAATCAGCACAGGCATACAATTATGACTCTGAGTGGAGAATTGTATTTTGCAGGGAGTAGGATATGACTTGGTTGTAGATATCAAGAAACACTCTACTGGAAATTAAGGTATTACTCATTGGAGCCAAATAGAAAACTGTGTCTAATTGTCTGACTGCTCCTTTGACTCCAAACAGGCTGCAGTCAGAGACTCCTGGTGTGGTGAAGTCTCTTCAGGGAGCTACACCAGTCTCTGCAACGGCGGACATCTGTGGGAATTCAAAACAAGGTTCTCGATGAGTCTATGCCTCCTCTTGTCTTCTCAGAGCTAATACTGATTCTTTTTAACCACACTGAAATTTCTTGGTTCATGTTCTTTTGGTTTCTTGTGAGAGAAAATAAAAGCTTAGAAGGTAAAACGACACTCATCTTTCATTATTGTTTTACATTTAAACACAATACACATGATTTATTTTTGACCACTTGATTATATCACCACTTCTTCCATCGTTTTGGTATTTATTCAACCATTGAAAATAATTTCCTTTATGGTAACTCCTAGAAAGGTAGGACTTTTCAGTTTCAAAGCAGTTAAGAAAGTATTGCCTGAGATATTTTAATTTTCAGCTATTTTTAGATGTTTAAATGGATTGAAGTAAAAAATTCGATATAAATCCTGCAATGAATTAACCAAATGAAAGAAATTCCTTAGTGATTAAAAATTCTGAATTATTTGATTAGCCAGAGAATTTTTTTATTTAGAAACAACCAAGACTATTAAATCAAAAGTTCATAAGAATGAAGTTGAAATTTCTTAAACCATGTAACATTTTCTTATCATGTCCTGAAAATCTAGAGCAAGGAAATGATAAGATTCTCTCACTGACAACACATCAACTTACATATATTTATGTGTAAAATACTTAGTTAAGATACAACTGAAATAATAAAAAGGAACTCAATTTTCATAATATATTAACTGCTTCCTATTAAAATATCATTTCTTTGGGTTCAAAGAAAATATGTCATATAAAAATTAGTGAAAATGTAAATATGGATCAAGCAAAATTAAAAATATTTGTTCATATATATTTTAAAATAACATTTGTTTGAACATAAAATGATGTCTTTACATCTAAAAATAAATGACATGAGAGTTTTTCATGGGTTGAAATGAAACAATATATTGATGGTCTTTAAGTTTTGGAGTCTGTAAATGTTTTAGTTATCAGAAACATTGGAATGTTTAACTCAGTGAAATGTTTACAGGTTACAGTCTAGGTAGATAGGAACTTTTGATTTCATAAAGTTGGTGTTCATAAAAACACCAATGGAATTTCATTTGTAGACTCTTAAGGGATAGTGAATTCATCAGAATGAAAGAGGTTCCTATAGAAAGAGAGAATGTAAAATGAAACATACTTTATTGGACATTCTCATTTTAGATAAAGCATTTATACTGAAAAATGTGTAGAATAACAGAATTGTAGCATAAATATGGACCATAATATGAGAGGACCAAGAGAAATCCATAGAAATGTAGGGATTTTAGACAATCCCTCACTCCCAGGAAATCTAAAATACACCCCAGGGGAGCAAATACAAGAGTTGATAAATGTGTCTGGCTGAGAAGGGTCTTCCAGCCTTCTGACAATGAATTCAACTAATGGTAAGAGGTGCAGCTAGGGAGAGAAGGCTGCGCTAGAAGACCACTATGTTTCTTTAAAAACAGCGTTTGTAGTACACAGCTGCAAAGGTGTGAACCTATGTCTCTGAATTATATACAGTGTTGTAAATCATTTACCTTGATAAAAAATAATACAATAAAAGAGGCTTTACTTTTCTGTATTTATCAAGTCGAGACCCATAGTCTGCCCCACTCCGTGTCCACACAAGTATCTATCTCCATTTGCTTGTGCTCATCTTGCTATGAAAATCATTTTATAACTCCAGAAGTCAGAAATTGTATTTCAGGTATAGCCAAAAGCCTAGCAAGTTTTGAATGTTTAGTTATTTAGTAGAGGTAGATAATACAATTGTAACATGAGTAATCTGTTCTATGTAGGATATAAAACTTAACCTCATATTCTGTTCTAAATTATATTTACCGGTTTATTTTATTTGAATAACTATATTAACTTCTATTAAAGTCACTCAGCATAAATCTTAAACTATTCAATGTTTAAGCATTATCCATTATTTCAATAAAAAATGCTAAGAAATAGAAAATTATCACCGAATGTAATCACGTTTCTTAGTATTCTCTTTGTCAAAAATTCCTTTCCTATTTTCCCCTCTTTCTCTCCCTCCCTTTACCAAAATTTGTTTTACTTGATACTAATTATAGAAGCAATGTGAACAACACAGGGAAACAACAGAATTTAATTCACATTTAATTATTCACATTATTTAGTAAGAAATATAAAAAACAGTGAAAACTCTGTAAGATAAATTAGAATGCCATGCTTTTTCCCTAAGATAATAAAAAGCCAACCTTAACTGATTTTCTCCTTTAGCTAAATTTAAGAGTTAAGGAGTTTAACAGAAGACAAAGTTCATACATTTTCTAATTTTCCCCTTTAAGAACCTCAACTAGAGAATCTTTGAAGTTCCATTGCAGGCAAATACTAGAAGGCTCTCCTGATTTCAGCAAACACCACTCCCTACTTCCATCCCCAGTCCTCGATGGAAATGGACACACGATGCTGGACAGAAAGTGGAAGTGAGATATTACAGTTACATGTCTACAGATAGAGAAATGTTTTCAACAGCTAATTCTCATGTTAAAAAACATGATTAGCATTTTAAAATATTTTTCATGTTAAAAAACATGATTAGCATTTTAAAATACAATTTACTTTAAATCCCTAGTTCTGGTATTTCTAGTTTGTATTGTGTGGATTTAACTAGCAATTGAGATTTGTTCTGGAATATTCCAAATCTGAAATCATTGAAATCTTTTGATTCCCATGAGAAGTGTTCTACTACTTCATCCTTGTCTGAATCCTAGAGCAAGTAGTTCGTTCATCCAAAAAAATATACCCAAAAAGTATCCTGGAGACCCTTTAGAGAGAAAATCCTAAATTGGCATCTTATATTAATCTAGTTAGAGAAATGTTACAAATGTAATTTATATGATAGAGTATATGTTTACTCTTCTAGAAATTCAGAGTGTGAATCCATTCAGTCTTCAGCGTTGTACCACTTAAACTTTATTACCTTAGATCTTTGTAGAATACCCTTTACTTTCTGCATTTATTTTACTACATTTCATGTTAATGTATTTATTCAAGTATGCATTCATACAGAAAAGCATATGTATGTGCTTATGCAATTAGATGACATTTCATTTACTAACACAGAATTCAGTATGGTTATTGCCATGCTTTTATTTTATTTAAAGATTTTATTAATCTTCGCCTTTCTTTTATTTCATAAAGGTTTATTTTTGATTCAGGGTTTTTGGATATTTCTTTCAGCATTATACAAAATTCAATCCTTTGTCCTTTTGTATGATTTTTATTGAGAAGTTGGTTGTTAGTCATGCTTTCCAGTTGAAGGGGTTGCATCCCTTTCCCTCCATATTTTCTAAAATTTCCCTCAAATTTGCATACTCTACATTATCTTAACTGCCATTTCGCCTTATCGTTGTTTGTGTGTGTGTGTGTGTGTGTGTGTTTGGTTTTAGTATGACTTAAACAACTTTTAAATTCCTCTGTTCAACTTTTTGACTTCAGATGATCTGATTCCCTTTATGGAAGCCAATTAACTGGTGAAACTCTTTATATTTTTTTTCTACTGCTCCCATTCTATTTTTGCCCTCTGGAAAAAATGTCACTTTAGTCCTTTCATTTTAAAAAATATTTTACTTATTTATTTTTTTCTTACAATGTTTGCTTTCTTTTATAGGTGTAGTCCCCATAGAACTTCACCACCAGTTCACCTGTGCACCATCACCATAGTGCTCCTCCCATCCCTGCCTTGATCCCAGTCCCTCCCTCTTCCTGTAGAATATCTCTGATTTGTAATTATGTGGTTATTTTTGTCATTTTGTTGTTGTTGTTGATGTACTCCTTTCAAAACCTTTGTCGGCTATCTTGAAATCTGGCTTAACTGTAGATCTGTTTCATTTTCCATTCTCTCTTTTTGTCTTGATTTTCAGTACAATATAAATAAGAAATCTTGACTGAATGTCGGCAGTTGCCATTGCAGATGAACATTTTGGAATCTCCAGGTAGTATTACTGTCTATGGGACCAGAGCTTGACAAACTACAGCTCTAGGGCCAAAGCAGGTTTGTTACATGTTTTTACAAATAAAGTTTTATTGAGACACAGTCACACTCATGTATTTACATATTGTCAATGAAGTTGGGGGGAAAGAATGTATGACCTGCCAAGCCAAAAATATCTCCTCTCTGGCTCTTTACAGAAAAAATAAGCCGTCTGCTCTCATCTCAGTCTTCTCATGTGCTTGCCACATCAAGCTGGATTACAGTTCTGGGTGAGCCCTCTCTGCCTCTTATCTCCCTCATCCTTTATGGTTTTTAAATAAAGTCACGGTGGGCTCTTTGCCGTTTTTCTCCTGAAAATCATCTCATACTTGTCTCAGAAAATTGAAAAAAAGAAAAAAAAGTTCCACTTTACTTTCTGTGGCTTTTCAACTCGAGTGTTTAGTCTCGCCCGTGTGGAATCCTAGTATTCTGCAAATGCCTGTAGGGGAAAACAGACTTATTCATTCCAAATTTCTGCAAAAAAATATCTGCCAGTTCTATTTTCCCCTCAGCAGGTGTCTTTCATGGACACATACCTTCGAAAACCAGCTTTCTGTGACCATCTAGAATTAGAAAATTGCTCCACAGCAAAATTATTGCCAAAAGTTTTACTCACTTCTAGAAGATTCTTCCCTCTCCATACTGTTGATTCCTTGAGTTCTCTGCCTCAGTAGTTCTCATTCCCTTCCTTGTTCATTCTCTCTCTGTTTCTGCTTTTTTCTGATTGGTTAGGAAAGAGAGCTACTCTACCATCTACTACTATATATCAGCCAGTGAACATCCTGCGTTTAACTTACATCTCATGTAGATATGACAACAATGTGAAATTGACATATATTGCTTTCCAACTTTTCCCTGGGACCTCCTTTTCACTTTCAAAATGTTCATCTTATTATATATGTTTTGCTTTGTAAGCCATCTGAAATCTATCTTAGTAATTGGACAGCAAAAATACATTTAATGTTTTGCAAGAAGGCATTAAATGCCTGTTCTTTGCGTTTCAAAGAACTTTGACAATCCAGTCTATTTAAATAGAAAACAAAATGCTTTAACAACAGTGCATTTATGTTAGTCCTTTCACAGTCTCTTCCAAAAGCAGGCTGACAATAAAATAAAAGCAACTGATCCCTCATAAACACAATCCTACAGGAATATCCTCTGACTCAACTAATGGAAATCATCTTACTATTCACTATACCTACTTATGTTTTTTGCTCAAATCCACTAGAACTCCTCTTTGCTTCTTTGATATATCCAAACTAAGGCTATATTGTTATCAAACTGACACTAGAGTCATATAGTCTTACAAAATTACCAGCATATAGTTGTAGCTTGATTATTCATGATTTTGAATTGTATCTTTTTCACAGGTGACATGCAGTACACGCTGCTATTGTTCCTGCTAGCTTTCGTCATCCTTGGTGGTTAGCATTAAATGGATTAAATAAAAAATGCAATCGTCTGTCTCAGGGAATGACCCTTCGTAAATGCTTAACACAAGCTTGACATCTTAGGCACTTGTTAAAATTGCCCCATGTTCTATCTTTTAATTTTTATGATTTTTTGATACTATTTAATATGAATATCTGTCTTAAAAAGTGAGACAATGTGAAGAGATTAAATTTACCAAGAAACTGATATTATCCAGTTATTGAGCTAGTTAGATTATATTCTTTGTTTTCCAAACTTTATTTCAATAGAGTTTCTCATGTGTGGCACATGAGAAAAGTAAACTGAAGGAAAGTTTAACACTCCCCATACTATTATTATCACACCTTGAAGGTTGCCAATAATTCATTAATGTACGTAAGTACCTAAGGTCACTCCTCAAATTGTCATGTAATAGAAATCCCCATAGTTTTATTGTTATGGTTTCTAATATGGGGTCTTGACTGAGTATAATCCAAAGACATTTAATTTCTTTTTGATTTTTTTGACTTCATTACAACTCATTATTCATGCTGATTAATGTGTAGTTTAGCTAAAAATGTATAAAATTCCCAAACTAAGGCTATATTGTTATCAAACTGACATTAGAGTCCTACAGCCTTATAAAATTTATTTCATCAATCTAGAGATTTAATGAACCATTCTAAGGAAAAGAATCTCCATTTCATAGGACAACTACCCTTCTCAAGAGGTATCTTACTCCAATGGCAGGAGTAGTATTTGCTGAACAGTTATAAACAGACAGTCACTGGTACATAGTCCATTCACATCTATCAGGCTGATGTGTAGTTTTTCAACCTACAGAGAAATGAAGGTTACAGCCAACAGAGTGACAATGAATGAACCAGTATAATTTCCAGGTCATTACCCTGTTAATGAATACATTTCAAAGTAGTTTCTCTCAAACTTACATTAGGTGTGTTTATATGTGTGTGTGTATGTCAGTGTGCTAAAATTCAATTTAATGTACATTTTTAGTAATATTTTTTTTCTTTTTCTCAAAGTGTTAATTTCAACCTTATAAGAAAATGTTTTGTCCTTATTAAGGTGAGCCCTTAAAGCTTTAATTATAAACAGGTTTTATTGTAAGCATTAGCGCGTACCGAAATATATCTCTATTATATGTATCAATAAGCAAGTTGGCCTGAAGATAAAAGGCGTTTTCCACATGACACATATTTGTACCAGAACTAGTGAGCTGTGTCATGTCCTGATGCAGTCAGCTGAGCCACTAGTTTCATGTCATTAAGATGCATGACACTCCATTCAAAAGGGATAGACAAGACTTTGCAGAATTTTGCAGGGTGATATTATTTGATAATAGTCTAAGCTATAAAATGCTGTTTTGATAAGGTTTTTCTCATTTCAAATTTCATTTTTCATATTTTCACATTTTTTTAGCACCCACACAAAAACAGATTTGAAACCCAGGCCTATTATCTGTTTAGATATAAGTAATTTTGTCCTTTCAATGTTTCTTGGCAAGTCTATTATACTTATTTTGTTAAGTCATCTTTTAGACACGCTTTTTCCTGTCTTTTGCCATTATGTTAAGAAAGGCATTAGGAGAAACAAATCATAGGAACTCAAGGTTTTTTTGTTGTTAAAATCTAGGGTGAAAGGTGTTTTGGTAATGCACTCCAACAAGTTTTCATTTTCTTCCAGAATATATTTGAGAAATAGTAAAATCAAAGTCACTGAATGTTCAGTTTGAAAACATTCCTTTTCTGAATTATAAGTAGGTTTTGCCAAAGAATTTTAAGTGTTCTTTAATCCTTTTTTTGCTGTGATATTCTGAATTTTGTTTTGCTTAACTATTAATCAAATATTATGCAATTAAAAACTTTCTCAAATTGTACTTTATGAGGCACATTCCTTAAATAATTTAACATTTGTAATTAATACTGTATAAATACGAACATTTCAAATGTTCTGTTGTCAAGAAGATACCCCTGTATTAGTATTTTGACATCATTAAATTTCCTAAATTTAATATCACAGTTGAATAGTGATGTGTAATTGACTTAATTCCAAAACTAATTCAATTTAAAAGCAACTTCTCATCATAACAAAGGGGGAAGTTCCCCTTTGGTGATTCCATGAAGGTAATTAATTTTTGTCTTTTTTATACAGTTCAGTTTTTTATTTGGGCAAAGCAGAAATTCAAAGACTCAAATGTCTGAATATATCTTAGATCCCTTTCTGTCCTGGGGATTTTTTTTTTTTAGGTAAAGGCCCCGATGTTTACTAGATGTTAGTTTATACTCAAATATGATTGAATTTTAGACCTGAGGAATATCTAATTTGGTTTATGATGCAAAACATGGAAGCCTGAGTCTAACAAATATTTAAGTCAGGTTCAAATGTGTCTGTGGTGTATACATATTATCTCCAATATGTATCTTTAGAGATGAAGGGACAAATTTAGTGTATATTAGTGAAAATTCAGAGAAGTCCATTATATATATATATATATATATATATCTAAGTATGTATGTATGTAGGTATGTATGCAAGTTTCATACATTTTAATTCTAAATATTTCACATTTTTTCTACAGAACTATAGATTATTTAAAAAAGAAAGTATAAATGATGACTCCATCCATCCATCCATCCATCCATCCATCCATCCAACCATCATTACAACTACTTAGATATCATCTCTCTAATTGTCAGCCTCCTCATTTCAAATTCAATATGACTTATTTGGTAACTCACTAACAAAATTGTTTCAATGTTTTTGTCTAACACTGTAGTCTATAATTTGTCTATTTAGACCTTCCAAACTTTTAATACGTTTTTTCATTTATCAGTGCAATTGTGTACCTGTGCATCGTCAAATCTTAGGAAAAAGCAAAAGCTCCAAGTCTATGTTATGGACAACACATGGGAATGGGTAATAAGATAATGACAACAGAGCTATTTCTATCCTGAACGTATACACTGATTAGCAACTCTATTTTATGGAGACACAAGACAATGAGACACTAAAAAGGATGGCAGTGAGTTCTAAATCTGATCTAAACCTACTTTTTTCTTTGGGAGAATCTTTTTTTTTTAAGATTTAAAAAAATATTTATTTATTTATGCATGTAAGAATTGGGATACAGGTAAGAGGGTGTGGGAGTGGACTCACCAGAGTCAGAGTGGGGAGCAGAACAGGTGGATGTACTGAAATACAGTGCTGAGGGGAGCAGTGCGTGAGACAGGAGAGGTCTGCTGCACCATGTGGCTCAGCTCCCTGACCAGGGATCGAACTCATGCTGCTGTGTCTTAACCCATTGTGCCACCAGGGAGGCCCTCTCTTAGTTCTGATAATCAGTTCTTAAAACCAGTGATGAGAGGCACTGATCCAGAAACCTTACAAATATAAAGCCATATGTAAGTCACACACACACTCACACACACACACAGGTGCCCAACTGCAGTGTGGATTTGCACACATGGATGCTAATACATCTTACACAGTTACTTCATTGTCACTTGTCAACTTCTTTGCTAAAATGAGCGTGGTATTTCAGCTCCTGGTCCAAGCCCAGCGTTCACTACTCTAAGGTACTGACGCATGGCTCTTCACTGCTGGCCAGCTTGTCCTATTGTTGGCTGTCAGTACTGACATTTCTTAACCGTCCACAATTACTGCGCTGCCTAAATGCTTGCTTCAGAAATTCTTCATGCCATCCAAAAGAAAGCGGACATGTTGACAAATGTTCGAAAGTGTCACTCGGTAAAGTGAGAATTGAAAATGCCAAAAGGTGACAATTGTGATGTCAGTGCCTGCAGGGGAAAAGCCCTGACAGTGAGGGGCACATGGCCTGACACGTGGTGGCACTTACACATACAAGTCACTCCTCTAACAAAGATGCCCCAGCAAGAATTTGAAGATACGAAGGTCTGGAGGCGGGGGCCTTCAAGAGAGATAATATCGCACATTAAGCTCAAAATAAAAGGTTTGGCACATTTCTAAGGCTTTCTTGCAAAGTCTTGTTTTTGTGTAAATCGGTTCAGATTTTTAACACTTCATAGCTGACAGAACACAGAATGGGTGTGTCAAGACTCGTGTTGATATAATGAAAACAGAGAGAGAATAAAGGGGTAATTCACCTGGGCCAAAGGCAAAGGTGAAGTGCCTCAGAGAGCAAGATGCAGACAATCAGGCTTGAATGTGACAACAAACGCATACGATTAATTTGCAAAGCAATTCAAGCAGAAGGGTAGCAATGCATAAATTAGTAACTAGACATACAGTTACTAATACATACAAGAAAAGTGCTATTAGTAATGTAATTCTTAAGGACAACACATTTAAAATGAATTTTGAGCAAGAATCTAAATGCAGATTTGAGTAATATTCAGGTGAAATAATCTTTCCTAGAATGAAAAAAAGAGTTGGATGCCCCCTGAATATGAATGAGTTGGAAAGCAAGGAATGTTAGCAAATACTAATTTTCATTTAATATCAAAACCTTATTATATGCGTGCTTAAGAACGATAGATGTATTATAAAATGTTTGTTCAGCACTGCTCAAATGAATTTGAAATGTTCATGTTAGAAACACACTTCAAATAATTTTATGGGTAGATTTGGCTACCAGATTATTCCGTCCTGACTTGCGTCTTTGGGGCTATCGAACATTAAAGCAGATGAGCAGAACCCCTTATAAATGCTGTGTCCCCCAGAACAATCTGACACTCTCCTCGTCACTCCTCAATATTTAAGTCACCAGATTTGCACAGCCTCAAACAGAATTTTCTGATTTATACTGCTGGCTGCATTGACGGCTTTTAGCTTTGAGCACTTCTTAATAATTTCCTTTACCATTTGTCTCTTTATGGGTGCCACAAAACAATTCACATTCATAGAGTCGTATTTATTTCTGGCACCGTTCATCAACTCTGTTGTTCTCTCAAAACTGAGTGTTCATGAGACAACATCACCATCTCACCGCTGATCATGGCCTGCCATCCACTGACTACCGTGAGATGCAGTCAACGCAGCTTTGGGACACGGCACAACAAATCTCAGCGAAGGATCCCGAGACACCGCCACCTTCCAGACTCCTCTCCCAGAGCCAGAACCTTCCGAGGGAGTAGGACAGAGGAAAGAGCAGGGTAGAGCAACGAATACACATCACATATGACCAACGTGAGGAACTGGTAGAATAATCTTCAGACCACATTTATTTTAGTGAAAAACATGGTATTATCTTCCCTAGCTAATAAGGATAGAAAAAGGTTGGCTTTCAATGTCCTTTTCTGTGTGACATCCTATTTGTATTTATTACAATATATACCCTTGATGCAAAAGAAATGAAACTTCACAGCTTTCTTGGAAATGAAGAGAAAGCTGGCTAAGAGAAAAGTCCCTGCATCTGCTGTAGGTCCGTGTTCTCCTTGCAATGTCAGCGTGTGTTGCTCTGGGTCAAGAGTCTATTCGTCCTACGTGTACAATTTGCAGCTCTTTATTTCAGAGTGGTGTAAACATTTCTGAACACACATCCTAATTTTTCTTTTAGAAAATGAGTTGTCAAGTTTTGGAGTAGTCTATCAATCATATAATGGTTTCTTATCCATTATTTCATAGATCAGTCGAAGGCTAATTGATATATTTTGACTAATAACATGCACGTTTGCAAAATACTGCTTTCCTACTATGTGCTCCACAACAATGAACGCTGTGATGTCTTAAAAGTGCTGTTTAATTCATTCTGCATCCATTTGATAGCTCCTTTCACTGGACATTTTATTTTTCTAATATTTTATTAATGGGAATTGAGGGTTTGTGTTGAAAATTTTACTTTTAACTGGAGGACTAGATTTTGTGCTTATTCACTTAAACCATGAGTGTTTGTACATGCTTAGCAGTTATTTATGTGACCTAATTTTTATCTTTTAATGCTTCTTCTTTGCAAAGCAAAACATTTTTTATTTGCTCAAAATAATCAATATTTTACTTTGGATTCCTTTCTTGGATTTATTTGTCCTCCATCTTTCATTGTTTTAGTAAATGAAATGATCGCTAAATTTTATTTTTACATTAATTGTATTATTGAAATCATCTGCTTATTGAGTTTGGACTGTGTAGGACAAATGGAAACAGGAAGTCTGGGCAAATTGTCAGAACAGCGGTCATTGTCTTAGTTTATCGCTGTTTCTCTAGCCATCCTCTCTATCACATACAAGTGCATGAGTGATTATTCCTTGAGGATGAGGCATTTTATCAATTCGAATTAACCCTGTTTGTCTTGATCAACAACTTACCCTTTAATCTTTTGCAATTTATTTGCTGTGTGTATTTTATGCTCTCACTCTTTCCCCACATCACTGTCCACTTAAGTTTCATGTGAAATGTAGTTGTAAAAGTCTCTTTAAGCAGTGTCTGGGTGGCCTACTTGGTGGCACGAGGGGTAGGCTGAAGCACCGTGAAGTTATCTGCAATCCACTGCAGTGTGAGTTAGATCTGTCCCCAGGGATCTGACCCACATGGTGCAGCAGATCTCTCCTGTCTTCTGGCTGCTTCCCTCAGCAGTGAGTTTCAGTGGATCTGCCTGTTCTGCTCCCCGCTCTGTCTCTGGTGAATCCTCTCTCCCCCTACACCTCTGACCTGTAACACAATTTTTGTAAGCATAAATAATTTTTTTTCAAGATTTATTTATTTATGCACACAAGAGCTGGGGTACAGACCAGAGTCGTGGGATGGAAGAGGATTCACCAGAGACAGAGTGGGGAGCAGAACAGGCAGACTGACTGAAACACACTGCTGAGTGGAGCAGCGGGCGAGGCAGAAGAGGTCTGGTGTGCCATGTGGGTCCCTCCCTGACTGGGGATTGAACTCCTGCTGAGTGGTTGCAAAGGCTTCACAGTGTGTTGCTTAACCCCTTGTTGATTAACCCCTTGTGCCACCAGGGAGGCCCCCACATAAATAATCTTTAAAAATAAAGCAATATTAGGGGGGCTGATATATTTCATTGACCTGAAATATGTTTCATATATTTCATAGACCTCACTATTTCATTGAGGTATGCCGAGTTCACAACTGTTCTCAGAAGGGATGATTTACGTTTCTGCTGTGCTTGTTTGTCTGGGTGAGCTCACCCTTCCTGGGTGGGTTCTGCTGCAGTGTGAAATCTTTCAGTCTACAGAGAGGGTGAGTGTCGTGAGGCCAGCAGCAGGAGCAGGGGACAGGGTTCTGGCAACTAAGTGACAACAGGACCCTCCTTTTGTTTCTCAGCGTTTGCATCATATTTGGAGGTTGAACTACCTCCTGTATGATGTAAATGGATTTATGTATTATAAGCAAATAAATAGGTCTGAGCCTTTGTCATTTGTTTTTCCAAAGTCCTTTGGTTTCCACAGTAGTTATGTTGCTGCTTCTCCCCCTCATCTCCAACCCAACATCCCCAGTCAAATTCTGCAGTTGCACTTAGTAGCTATGTCATAGAAAGAATTTGAAATAACCAAAGCAACACCAGAATGCCTCCATTTTCCAGCATGAATCGCGCTCATGATCTCCTCCAAGGACGGCTTTTTATCCTCCTTCTGTTTTCATAAACGCTGCTTCTGTCTTGTACTGAGCTCCCTTTTACTCCAATCTGCATAGTCTTTGACCTTCTCAGAGACCTTAAGCTGCAATCACACTCTCCATCTGGGGTCTTTTTAAGGATTCCTGCTTTGTTTACTCCATCCTCTCAGGTTTTACATCTTAATACCATTTCCTACCCTACCAACAAAAGCCATGAAATAAAAACAAACCTCAGCTCACAGCAGCCTCCAGCTACCACCTTAAATGGTTCCTTGTTTTCACTCCCAGACTTCTTGTTTAGAACTAATCTCTCACCTTGACAGCCCAACTCTTTCCTCATGAAAGAGGGGGGGTGGGGTGGGGTGGGATTTGTCCTTTGGGCTTCTGGCACCTTTTTTACCCTGGTTCACTAGCCCTCCCTATTTTAGTAAAATTTGTTTTCCCTCATAAAAAATAGGAGGTTCTGGAGGAGTTTGAGAAGCTTCTCAAACATGCTGCTCCAACCTCATCATGAAACCATTGCCTAGGAGAGCTCCCCTGTCCCCAGCAAATGCCCACCCCCCAATTCCAGAGTGTAAATCAACAACCATTTGTTTTCTGTGCCCACACAGGGTTACCTTGTGTGATGCTGCTTTCCCTGAGGGGATTTGGCAAGATCTGCTTCCAGGCTTCCTACTACACTTGGCTACACTTCCAGGTGACTGAGGCACGTGGGGATTCTCTACCTGTGTTCTTCCATGGCCGAAACTCAAGGGCAAAAACACCTCTGAAGGACAGGCCGGACAAGACAGCACATTCAGAGTCTGGGGCCAGCCACAAGACTCACAAGACCGAGGGCAAAGTCAAGGAAAGATACTGTGACAGCCTATCAGGGGGTGATAGGGTCAAGGCCTCCCAGGGACAGAGGGTTGGGCTGGGTCTTGTGAAATGATAATGTGCTCTAACACCGCCTCCCCCTGGACAGTTGACTGATTTAGGAACAGAAGCATGATTCATGGCATGTGTGGTAGAGCAGGCATTCAGAACAGGGCTGGTCATGGTTTTAATTTAGTAAAAGATGCTAGTTCTCAGTGGAAACCTTGCCAAGTTTTGGGCCATCTCCCCTGGCTGCCATGTCTCCTGGAACTAGAGAAACCAGGTGAGAGAGAATTATAATTATAGACACGCACGTCTGGATGCAGAGCATGTCAGCATGTCCTCCTGATCTGGAGACCGCCCACCACCCCCCAATTACTCTCCAAGACCAGCCATACATGCTGTTTATTTAAAGTGACCGTTACATCTCCTGGTTTGACAAAGATACTTGAATGAGTTTCTCTAACATCAGTTCACCTAGCCATGCCACTCACTCACTGATTTCCAGGCTTTTTGGTTGTTTGTTGATTCATCTTGCCTTGAAATGAAACAAGGCAATGGCAGCAAGAAGGTCCCAATCAGGAGCCCTTACATTCTTTCTTTTTTTCTTTTCAGTCTCATGAAATAAGTGACATTAATGATAGCATCTTCTTAGAAAACTCTCCTCCCTTGGCTTCCCAAAGGGCTCTCTCCTTGCCTGTCATGTTACTTCACCTCAGTGTCATTTGTGGGTTTCTCTGTCTAAGCCTGAACAGTAAATGTTGATGCCTTCTGGGGTTTTTCTTTAGCCAGACATAACACTGCCTTTTAGGAGCTTCACCTATGCAAGTGTCCTCGTCCATCTATCTAATACCTTGTAGGAAAGGATGACGTAGACTCAATAAGTTAAGCGAAATTTTTTTCTAAATATCAGATGCATGTATCCTTCTCATCTCTGGATGTATCTAGAGAGAGACTTCTTGGGACTTTAACCTAATATGCCCGCAATAAACTCTTTTCACATCTCAGGCTAACAACAGTTTTCCAAATGAAAAAGCTACAAATGTATTGATTAGTAGTTTTGATGATAAAACATAGTGAGTGTGATCATAGAGATATGCTGTTTTTTAATTTGAATAGTTACAGGTCAAATAAATGTACAATTTAAAGAAATAGACAATCTTACTGCTTTGAGGCCTGTAGTCAATAAAGGCAGGTTCCAATGAAAACCAAATACAAACCCAAAAAGCCTTTTACTTCCAGCCCACATGCTTTCATATAATCACTGTCTCCTTGGCTTTGTCACTCACGAACTCGAATGCTTTTTAATCTTTTCCCTGAGTCTCTTGACATGTTCTAATTGCTCATCAAATCTTGTAAATTCTACGCTTAAATATTACCCAGCATCCCCAACTGTCTTCCAGACCCACCGGCATTTTCCTGTTTGAGGCTGTTCTCACGCTGCTCACCAATGGCTACCACAGCGCCTTCCCTGCGTCTCTCCCTTCAGTGAGCCATCTGCCAGTGCACTGCAGTCTGCACCCAGAATTGTGATTGTCTCGTGCTCAAACTATACCGACATCTTCAGTTGATAAGCATTCTCCCGTGCTTCTTTTCCTCTAACCTGATAGCTTTTAAAGATGCTTATTGTAGCTATGGTGATCTGCGGTCAGCATACCCTTATTCTTCTCTTATCCCTGTTCATCATCTCTCCAGCCTTCACTATATATTACATTTTCAATTTCTAATGCTCTGTCCTGTCTCAAGTCCTTCCAAAATGTTAAGCTCTCATTGCAAAATACCCACTTCCTTTCTCTTTCCCCCACTCCTTTGCTCTAATAAGAGTTTATAGTGCATGGCAATGTGAAAGCACCTGAGGCGAAGAAACACAACTTAGCCTCATTTGCTTGTCTTGAAGAAGGGAGAATATGATTAGCAGGCACTTTTTTTTTTTTAATGGATTAGCCTGCTATGCCCTAATAATGGAAATGCCTGTATTTGTATATTTTTTTATGGGAGGCTTTAAGGAATAACTCTTCTCGTAGGTCATTCAGAAATTCTTACTTTTAGGAAGTCATTGATAATCTCCTAAACTCCCACAAGGTAGTTTTGTAATATTAGTCACTAGTCAGGTGATTTTTATATATCAGTTTAAAATAACATATGTCCACCATCAGAGGATGCAGGAGATGGGCATCCTCTTCATGTCCGTGCTCTGTCTGAGAAACAGAGAGAGACCTAACATTTGCAATAGGATTTCTTTTTAAGTTTTATTTATTTTTTCATATAAGAACTGGGGTACAGGCCAGAGGTGTGGGGCTGAGAAGATTTTCCAGAGACAGAGCGGAGAGCAGAACAGGCAGATGGACTGAAATACACTGCTGAGGGGTGCAGCGGGCATGGTAAGAGAGGTCTGCTGTGCTATGTGCGTCAGCTCCCTGGCCGGGGATCGAACTCGTGCTTCAGTGGCTGTGGATACCTTCATAGTGCTGCGACTTACACCTTGTGTCTCCAGGAGGCCCCCATTCGTAATAGGATTTTAAGAAGAGAAACAGCAAGTCGCCATGACTGAAAAAGATACTTGTATACATGAAGGTAGATTTAAAATGTATCTGGGTAGAAGTTTCTTCAAAGCAGCATTCAATTAGTAATTCATTACTAATTCATTAATTCACTAGTAATCTCATTACTGCGCTGACAGTGCAGCCACGACCCTGCTGTGCTGCTGCAGCCGGAGCCCGCGGTTCACACACAGATGACATCGTGGGCAGCTGGCACGATTGCTGTAAGTGGGCCCTCGCCTTTCCCAGAGTTGTAAGTCGCTGACCAAGGGCCCGTACTGATGTACCTGTGGCCCCACAGCCAGGCTGACTGAGTTTGCTACAGCAAGGGCAGATGCACCCCTGAGGAACAGTGGCGATACCTCCGAGGCAGAGTTGGAAGAAACTTCTTAGAGAACTCAGGCTTGTGCAGGATGGTGTGTGGGAAGAACTGAAGCCAGGACAGGCTTGGAACTGGACATTTCCTGGAAGCAAAGGGGATTCAGAATTAAATACTTTAAACATTTTCTCTGGGAGGAAGAGCTTTGCTACAGCTCAGAATTGACACTGCCAATAACACAACCATCAGCGCGTTCATCATGTTTGTCCACACGGGTCATGTTCATCAAAAGCTCGATTCTTCTGAGGCCTTTCTGGTGGCACAAGGGGTAAGTCTCAGCACTATCAAGCTGTCTGTGGCACTAGTTTGATCCCCGGCCAGAGAGGGGGCCCATAGGTGCAGCAGACCTCTCCTGTCTCCCTGCTCCTCCCCTCAGCAGTGGATTTCAGTAAATCCACCTGTTCTGCTCCCCACTCTTTCTCTGGTGTCTCTTCTCACTGCCTGCACCTCTAACCCGTACCCTAGTTCTTGCACAAATAAATAAACAAACAAATAAATACATAAATAAATAAATGAATGAATGAATGAATGAATGAATGAATGAATCTTTAAGAAAAAAAGCTCAATTGTTCAACTGTTGGGGGGCTGCACGGTGGCCAGTCCATGTTTTGTCCCCAACAATATGGCTTCTTTGGGTGTTATTTGTATTCAGTTGAGGAGACCCTGTTCTGGCTGTGAGCAGCGTTGTTCTTCTTTTTTTCTTTTTTTTTTTTAAAGACTTATTTGTCTATGCTCACAAGAGCTGGGGTCCAGGCCAGAGTTGCGGAATGGAAGAAGATTCACCAGAGACAGAGCGGGGAGCAAACAGGAAGATGGACTGAAACACACTGCTGAGGGGAGCAGCGGGCAGGCAGGAGAGGTCTGCTGCGCCCTGTGGGTCCCTCCCCGGCCGGCAGCAGGGATCGAACTCGTGCTGCAGTGACTGCGGTCTGCTTCCTAGTGCGTTGCTGAACCCACTGCGCCACCAGCGAGGCCCAGCAGTGCGGTTCTTAACGTTGCCCGCACTGACTGTGCGTCTCTGCTCTCTCACGGCCCTGCGTCTCGTGTTGGCTGAGGACACTGAGTGATCGGGGCGTGATGAGCTGAAGGTCTCAGACCACCATGTTGCCTCTCAGCTCCCTTTCCCTCCACTGTGAGCCCCAAGATGCTGCAGATGGGCTGCTCCTCGAAACTGTGCCCCAGGAACGACAGAGAAGAATCACTGCCCTCACAGGAGGAGCAAGCACAGAATGGGAAGGAGTGGCCGCTTGGCTTGGCGCTCCTGAGGCTACTGAGAGCCCGGCGTTGTCACCTCCGACACGACGGCACGTAGGCGGGGGCACGTAAAGTTCCCAGAGCGGCTCTTGTCTGCTGCTAAGCATCCTATACAAATGGCCTAATTGCATTTTAGGTTCCCTTCATAATAATTACAGGTTAGCAACCTGATTTGCCCCCGTCCTGACCACAGACTCATCTGTCAGGCACTGAATTATAAATAATATATAAAACTAGGCTGCCAGCATTTTAATTTAAGTGACAAATATCACATTGCCGGGTTATTTGCTCAGCAACATTTCAGAGAAATACCACCGCAGGAGGCCAAAGGCCTCCAGGTCCTTGTCACCAGTGCATGTGTTTTAGAGGCAAATCTCCAGGAATAAGGTAGACAGTGAGGAGTAAAGGGCTGAGAAAACATGGCACCCTTGCCCAATAATTTAAGGAAATCAAATGCGTACTTGCATTAGGCCGTGACACAATCATCTTTAATATTGAGTGAATCGGCATTGAACATTCAACGTGGCTTGATTCTCTCTCCCCTAGAGGGTTTGGTTGGGTATTGACTAACGAGTGCACCGAGGTAGTGACTGAGAGCCTCATCACTCATTCATACCTTTATCTACTTGTATAAAAAGCCTGGAGGGAGGCTCCCACCCAACTTCCCATTCAGTATCCTGTGGCACTTGTAGATTTGCACGTGCTGGGAAGCATGCTTTCTTAATGACTTCATATATGAATTGCTAGTTTTCTTAATGGGGGCATTAATCCCACATAAAGCAAGTGCAAATTTGTCATCATCTCATTCCTTTGTGCCTCTGTTAAGTACATCCCCTGGGATGACCAAGGACAGAGACTTTGTGAAGTGAAGCTTTTCAGTCTGGAAGTGAAAAAAATGATTCCTATCTCAGCAGATGGAACATCACTAATTGAGACTAATCAGCTCAGTGGGTTTTGCAAAATTTCTGCCTGTCAGGTTCTGTGCCTTCGTGGTGTATGATTTGCATCTGAGCTGAGAAGGCGTGTGGCTGTGGGTGTCCATAGCTGGGTCGTGCTATCTCCCTCACCTTCTGTTGACAGTGGTCTTTGCATCAGGCGACAGCGTAGCTGTTGAGAACATGAGCTAGATTAAGACTTAGGAGAAACCATGACACACTGTATGTGCTGCACACCGCCAAGAGAGCGCACCATTATTTCATCGGCCACAGGCAAATGTGCGACAGATGAAGGGGGGACACTTGTGCATCGAATGATTTTCAACCAGGAAGAAGATCAAGAAATTCGAAGACTGGCTCAGTGATGGATTCGGTGCCTGTTAATTTATACCTCCATGCACTAGCTAAATGTTTATTTTATTTGGGGGGAGGGAGCAAACCATTTTATTGAGGGACTTCTTTGCAGGATTGAATGGCTGGAAAGATGAGACCTCATGTCCTTGAACTGGACGGATTTCCTCAGCTTTATTGCAGCAGAAAGCTTGAGATTTTAATATTGTAAAGACCTAGCTTTATTTCAAAAGTTTTAGGAATATTATTTACTCGTGGAAGTAATTCAAAAATAATGTACCTTAAACTGAGAGCTAGGCTTTGAGGAAGTTGTTGTATTTTTTGGAGCTTCATTTCAAGATGTTGCATCCCCAATGTGATTACGTGGAGCAGATGTTCAATAGTTTATCCAGTTTCTTCTAAATGCCTGAATTGAAACATTTTATCCACACTAAACTTCTCTAATTTCCTTTCAACTCCAAAAGTGGAATTTGCATTAAGTAGAATCCCAAAGGAATTTAGATCCTGTGATCTAATGCCATGCTGTTTTTGTTTAATTTAGCCACTGTTTTTCAAAGGCATGGGAGAAGCATCTAGGATGTTGATTCATAAATGTTAAAAAGCCTAGTTCTCTTTTTTACACTGTTACTTCAGTTAAGTCCTCTCTAAAGGGAAATGGAATTAAATTACTTCTAAACAAATACCAGCATTAGCTATGACTTGGTAATCTGATACCAATCTGATAAATAGACACAGGCTGGGTCTTCATGTGATGATGGATGGAGCAGAATTAATTCTAGGGTTAAAACCATTGTGGAATGTGGCAGTTATCTGAAGACAGGTCAGTTGTTTATATAAGAATGGAAGTCAACAGTCTCTGTGCAAACCTTACTGGCAGAATAACTTATTTTTGCATTACTTTGTAATGTTGATTTTATATCTGTACCTCGATGCCCATCAAGCATCAAGTCTCAGCTCTCCTTGGGAAGGAAAGTGTACCCACTCACAACTGGTTACCAACCGTAGCCTTAACCTTTCCTCAGAGGAGCTGCCAGAAAACTGGCTTTTACAGAAATAACACAAGTATTTACTTTGTTTTGATGGGATGGAGGTGAGGGGAAGGAATCCATGGAGTCTAATAGCTTGTTTTATTTTTTTTCTTTCATGATGACCATGCTGGTATCCTGTGTTGAAATTTCTCTGGTTATCAATAGGTCGCCACTGTGTGCCAGTACTGTTCCTATATGCATGACAGTTGGAAAAGCTGAATTCCTCCCCCCACCCCCAGCATTTTTATTGAGATAAAATACACATAACATAAAATTTACCATCTTAACCATTTTCAAGCGGGAAGTTCATTTTTTTATTTTATTTTATATTTTAAAGTTTAGCTTCCATTTCTAAGTCTTTTTTTCTGTTTTTGATTGATGAATTAATTTATTTTTCTTACAATGTTTTCTTTCTTTTCTTGGTGTAGTCAGTTCCTTAGAATTTCCACCACCAGTTCACCCATGCACCATCACCACAGTCCCTTGTGTGTGTAGGTTCCTACACCCAAATATAAGCATGAGTGCTGCATGAGCAATGTGACTTAACACATTTTAATATGTGAACTCCAAACAAACATAAAAATAAGAGGACAAGATCATGAACCTGCTTGTACTCAGCATCCTGCACTAAAAAATCTAAGCCCCTTCGATATCGTCTCGCCCACCTCTCGCCCATCTCATTAGAAACTCACATAAATTTACAACCAACCCCAATGCTATTTCATTCGATTTTTAACTATTTCAGTCTTTACCTCTAAAAGATAGTCTTTAACAAAATAATTTAAAACCATCAAATGTCTAGTTGATGTTCAAATGTTCCGATTTGCATAGTGATTATCTTTCAGTTTGTTTAAAACAAGATTCAGAACCATTATATACTGAGTGTGAGTGAAATGCAAGTCTCTGAATATGCAGGCTCCTTATTGTGCCTGTCTTCTCTTTTCCATGCATTTGTAAGTGAGAAGAATAATGTGTCCCATCCTGTTCCTTGTGGTCCAAATTTTTCTGATTTTATTTGATAGTGTGACGTGGTCTCTATTCTCTTCTTGCTGCAAATTGCTAGATTCTTGAATAGAGTAAGTTTTCCTCTTTTCATGGCAAGTTCCTTTCCACATCTATTGCCTATATTTATCAGGTCGATAACAACTTACTAATAATAGGTGACTTATTTTTTTCTGATTTGCTTCTTGGTGTGACTAATGTAGTTATGAGGTATAGATTGTCACAGCTGGGTAAATGTGGTGTGTGGTTTTCCAAAGATCAGCTGAATGTGCGGTTGGAAAGGCAGGCATTATGGTTGAACAAAGAAGAGGGATAGAGCATGATTTGCAAAAAGAGAGAATACATGTTCCAGGGAGCCTGGGAGTAGCCAATGACTGAGATCCTTCAGGGCCCATTTGAGGTACAGTTTCCCATCCAAAGTGTGGCCAATCCCCTAGTCCTATTGCTTTGTTAGCTACAGAGGAGTAGATGTGTCCAAAACTCTTGATTTAAATAAGGATTTGCTTTTGCAGAGTTCGTGGTGGTATAGGAGAAGACAGAGGGAGAGACGAGCTTATCAGGCAAGCTCTTACAGTGATTCCTAAAGTATCTAAGTTGGGTACCAGGATGAGAATCAATACTGAGTGATCACTGGGAAAAATCCATGAACTGGAGATGCTGGCAGACACAAAAGCTGATAAAATGATGCTGCCAGACTGAGTTAAGTGGAAATGAAGGTGGAGTGGACACAGAGAGGGCTGCCTGGAAGGTCGATTGCCTGGGGGGGGGGGTGGGAGGGTCATGATTGGCCACTAGGACCCTGAGGAAGACTGAAATGCAGATGGAGAGTCAGATAAATTGATTCTGGTGTGCCAAAATGCAAACCCAGATGTCTGACCTCAGCTCTCATACAACTCTGTTTTAAATTTTGTCTTTTGGCTCTAGACTGATATCAACTACCTAGTAACTTCCATTTGCTGATAACACTGCCAGAAAATGCAACATATTTTGGCCATAATGAGGTACAACTTTCCATTTGTTCTGAGCGAAGCTGGAGAGTTTTAAGCCCAGGAGGGTGTTGCAGTGACTCCTCGGCAGCATCTGCTGCCACCCCGTAGGATTCCCAATTATTCGTCTCCCCAGCAGCTCTCAAAGGAGTTAGCAGTGAGGGCTTGGCCAGGAGGTAAGTCGTTTTTAGACTTTTACTTATTAAAATCTCACTTTTTCCTCCAACTTTCAGGAAATGCATTTCCCTTTCATATCACTCTCAAATTTAAAATGCACATATGTTACTCTTGGAATTGTTTATTTATGTCTGTATTCTGGGTCTCTACCACTGAGTGACATGAATTTCGACTGCATAAGGGCCAATTGTATTTAAACCACTTTTTGTTTCTCAAAACTCAGTGTGAATCTCTATGGCTTCAGAAATGGTATTAATAATCACAATTATTTGCATACTTCACAGGTTAAAAGCTTGCTGGGTAGGACAGAAGAGAGAAACTGCTTTTTCCTTTGACTATTAGACAACAAGATACTAAACCTACATCATTGTAATGAATACTCGTGCAAAAATCATGGGGTGATTTTCTTCAAAGTTTTCTGAATTGAGACTCACAGGAAGCCGAACATGAGAGAGTGCGTCACGGACAGCAATGGTGGGTTTTGGCTCCATTTTCTAACTTATATAATCCCATTTTAGTAGAAGCTTCTTGTTTGTTTGCTGTTTTAAAGCCAAGGAGGGAAAACCCTCTCTGTGTCCACCTTCATTTCCACTTACTCAGTCTGGCAGCATCATCTTAGCGTTTGTGTCTGCCAGCATCTCAGTTCATGGACTCTTCCAGTCATCACTCAGTATTGATTGTCGTCCTGCTACCCAACTCATCTGTAGATCCTTTAGGAATCACTGTAAGAGCTGCCTTCAGTGTGGCTTCATACTGAAAAGATTTTAATTGAAAAATCTAGCAAGTATGTAATTTGGCCAGAAGATGTATTTGTTACAATTGTTCCATAGAAAAGTTTGAAGATAGCTGTCTATTAAAAAATAATGTTCTTGAATAGCATTTGTGAACCTACTGAGATTCAGTCAGTGACAGATCTAAAATTCTGTATCAGTTTTCTTACATTCAAATATATTCTTCACCACACTTACTTCTAAACACTACAGGGTTTCAGTGGATCTGAAAAACTATGTTGAACTGCAAAATCTCTGGCTGAAATTTTGAGTTGTAATCAAGTGCCTATATTCCCCACAAATGTGAAACCATCCAATATTTGTCTTTATTTCCAGGGTAACTTAGCTTTGAATAATCCCCTTAAGTTTTTTTCCACTTTGCTGTAAATAGCAGAAATTCATTTTTCCTTGTATTTGAGTCATATTCTACTGTGTATCTGTACCACATCTGCTTTATCTATCTATCCATGGTACTTAGCAGATGAACTGAAAAAAATGATATTAAAAATAAACTAGTGGGCATTGATAGCTGAAAGAGATTTCCAGAGGTGAACTGGAGGGGGAAGGCAAGAGAAGGAGTGAAGAAGGTATAAGGGTTGGTGGTAGAAATTTTTTTTTCTATTATTGCTGTTTTTCAGGAAATATCAAGAGCCTAAAGAATTCCACTTCCAGAATATAAGGAGAATGGCGAAGAATGAAAGAAAGAGGGTAGAACAGATATGAAGGTGGAGTAAAGGGGGAGGAGAAGGGGAAGGAGGAGGATTATCATGAAATATTAATGTCTAGATGCAGAAGTCATAGTAAATAAATAAATGCAAATAAAAGGAAATGGTGTCTATCTCATGAATATTGAACTTGTAAAAGCATTGATTTAAGGATGTCTGTGGAGACAGAAACTCATTGAGTCAGAGAGGTAAAGATAGGTCTGGCCTGGTTGCTTAACAAAGAGAAAACTAGTGTTAAAGGGTTGCCTTGGAGGAGCTGGTGTCCCACACAGAAACCGCATACGTAAAAGACTTCGAAAGACTTCGGAGAGAGCAAGAAATCTGTGCCTTTGGAGATTTCACCCAAAAAGCAACAAAATAAAAGTGTGTGGGAGAAAATGAGATGTTAGAAAATGCTAAAATCCACAAGAGGATCAATCCAAAGAACAGAAATTGATAAAATAAATCAATAAAATAAAATCCTGCATTCTATTTACTTTAAGAAACAGGAAAATAATAAAAATATCATTTATGGTCTCCTTTTGCTAACGAAGTCATAGTCTATAAAGGAACAGCATAAGTGTGATAATAATGTAATAAAATATGTGCAAATGGGGTATGTCTTGGGATTTGACATACTCCAGTAATAAGGAGGAGAAACTGTAGTTTAGATAAAGTGCAAAAGTAATTCTAAAAAGATAAGAGCTTGCTTTTAGAGGAGAGAGTAGTTATATCACAGAACGATAGAGAAACTATTTGGGGCATTCGTAGAACCAGGTAGAATCTGAGCCACACACCTTTCCAATGACTTACAGTACATAATGAAATAAACTTTCTGTTTCCTGAGGAACGAAGATGATCTCGCTACCACGGAAGGTTCAGATATTCTGAATATGGTTCTGGAGCACAGATACTATTCTCAACAGCTCATGCATAGTCAGTTTATTTTTTTCAAAGATTTGTTTATTTATGCACACAAGAGCTGGGGTACAGGCCAGAGTCGCAGGAATGAGAAGACTCACCAGAGACAGAGTGGGGATCAGAACAGGCAGATCGACTGAAATACACTGCTGAGGGGAGCAGTGTGCAAGGCAGGAGAGGTCTGCTGCGCCATGTGTATCCCCTCCCTGGCCGGGGGTGTAACTCATGGTGTGGTGACTGCAGATGCTTCATAGTGCTGCAGCTTAACCCCTTGCACCACCAGGGAGGCCCAATATTCAGTTATGTGATCACCATGTAAAGGAGATTACTTGTCAATATCCAGTTCTTCATGAGGACAGAATTCCATGTTCTTTCTAGTGTAGTAGATTGTTCTGTGCACTAAAGGACTTTTAGACACAGGAGAAAGCATTATCAAAGAGTTTCAAGGTAAGAGAAACACGAAATAAACTATGAGACTCAAAAACAAAATAAAAATTCATGCTGGGAAGAAACTTACATACTAAATTGCTGATTTCTTTTTTGCATATCAATTTTAATGTGGAAGGACATGGTGGAATGTGACAGAGTTTGAGATCGATGCATTTTGGGGAAACCAGCTAGTTAGAACCACAATGTCAAGATGGACAATACACAAACTACCAACATCTGTACCTGTCAGTACATTTCACATGGACAGTTACTATCTCACACCGATGCTGTCTTATCCCACATCACCATGTGCCACATCTGCCCAAGGGCCAAGAGATCTAAGTCATATGAATGGCTCTACAGCCACATTTGTATTTGATGGGTCGTCAAGGAACTTCTTTTATCATTAGCTCTAATATCATTCATCAGTTTCTTCTTACTAGGCACTATGCTAATACTGATGACAAGTGTGTCACATCTTTTCTAGCTCTAAGAATGAAATTTTAAGCACCTGTGCCAAGAAAGTGTAGATAAATCCCTAGGGATGACAGATAGTACATAGAAAAGGTCTCAATCACAAAGCACAATGACCATGAAAATGACAGTTTCCATGGGATTCCAGTTTCCCCTCAGCTCCTGTATACTTTGCCACTAAAGGTCTTTATTAACTTTCCTGACAAATTTATATGTAAATAACACACCTGCATTTTCACTTAGGTGGTTTTTTTTCCTAATTTCTCTGCATTTCTTATTCTCCATTATGCTATTATTATTTGATATTGGCAAATACCAGGGATTTCATATTTGGAAACAATAAGAAACCACTATATAATGCATCCCTACAGTGTTTATACAAAATCAACACATCACTTTTATTATTGTTTTATTTTCAAATTCCAATTAACATTTTATAATTTACAAAAGAACAAATAAAACTGTCAGATGACTTATATATCTCCCCCAAACTTGCCATTACATTAAGATAATTTGTGAACTTATGGATTTAATGTGGGACCTAGCATTTAGGCAAGCTCTTCATCTATTTTAAACCATCAAGAATTGCAATATTCAACTGATTCCATTTTAAAATTGAGTAGTTGTATGAATTTAATAAACAATAAAACGATTCAACACAAAACTCTCAGAAACCAGTAACTCTGTTAACCGTTATTACCTTCCAGATTTCCTCCCTCACATGCCTCCCGCTGTGAACGTCATTGCTTCTATAGACTTCATCCCATTCACTTTTGAAATATTGAGGCCATCGATGACAAGCTTTGCATTCAAAGTTTTAAAATGTTTATTCCCAGTGTCAAAAGTTAACCTAAATGTTGTGAATAATATTAGCTTGGATTGTAATTTCTTTAAAACAAGCTTAACCTTTTTCAGATCTGTATTATAGCAGACCTAACTATGGGATGTTGTCATTTGAACTACAATTGCTGGTCAACTTGGGGGCAGCTTGGTAGTTAAGGTGATGCAAGGAAAACCAAGCAAAGCAATTCAAGATTGGCTAGAGTGAATCCGGTGAGCAACCTCATTAATGAAAGTCATTATCTCCTCCTGCTTCTTAACTATTGTTAATTTTGCAAGTTCCCTTAGCAAGAATTTGCCAGAGTTGCAAACAGGGTCATTAAGTCCACAGTTCTGAGGGGAGATACATACACAGAATATAAAAGTTAGGTATGCAATGGACTTGCACATGAGATTGTAAATATTCCAGAAGATAACACAGTATCACTTTTCTACCTAACCTAGAGGAATGTACTGCAAGATTTAAAATGATTATACTGCCAAAAAATAATCTAAAATAAAACAAATAGAAAGGCAGTGAAATATCCCCCGTGTTCTTAGTTATTAGTGTTGGCGGATTTGCAGGATTTTGAGATGAGAACTTAGTAGATTTTCGTGACTTCCAACACCTCCACTCAGGTCATCCCTTTATACCCAGAGACTCCACGATTTGGAAAGGACATCTCAGCGATACTAAATACTTCAGTGTAACATGTCTTTAATTCAGAGAAGTGATTGAATTTTTATATTAAATGCCTTCTCTCTCCTAGACCTTTACAATTCTATTAGAATTTTCAACTAAGTGGTTTGTGGTAATAAGTTTTAAGGGAGTTTCACATTAAATTGCTAATTTTTAGAAACATATTGGTTATTGCCACATTATTTTAGCCTCTCTGTCTCTGTCTCTGTCTCTGTCTCTCTCTCTCTCTCTCTCTCTCTCTCTCTCTGTGAATTTCTATCACTGGGAGTTGTCACTCCTTTTCTATGTCTCTGTTTTAGTCCTGTATGTTTTAACCTCTGGCCATTATAAATAAGTTACTACTTTATGTATCTAATTTTAAAAAAGTGACATGTGAGCAACCAGGTGTCTCTTTTTTATATCACTTGAGAGTTTAGGAAAATAATTTAAGGAGCAAACCCTTCATACTATATACTTCACCCTTAAAATATGAGAAATAATAGAACAGGTTTTGCTAAATGTTTGAAG
The DNA here is from genome assembly GCA_019455555.1 of Galemys pyrenaicus. NCBI lineage: Eukaryota > Metazoa > Chordata > Mammalia > Eulipotyphla > Talpidae > Galemys > Galemys pyrenaicus. Next base: position 6,103,699 of record JAGFMF010011662.1, read on the forward strand.
ACGTATAAAGGTGATCTTTCCCCCTTCTGTTCCTAGGCATACTCTAAAAGCAATAGGAAGAATTAAAACCAAAATGAAGAACTTCTCTTTCTTTTCTCCTTTTAATAAAGTAGGAAAAATTTAAATACTCCTATCAAGACCAGTTGAAAGGTCTTCCTGTGAGAGGAGACCAGAGCATCATGAGGAAGGAAGGTGCCAGAGAAAGAGGACCGAGAGAGCAGTGATCGAAAAAGATCCATCAAATACACTGCTCAGAGGTTAAGTGCAAGTCCACATACAACAGCCAAGGAAGGACTTGGGCAGAGAGATAGCAGAGTCCCAGCAATTTTACTGGGCTTCAGAAAACAAGGCTGCAGAAACAAAGGTGAAACACATGAAAAACCCACATTTGTTGGCCACAACTTGCATTTAAAATAGCAATTGGGCCTCCCAGGTAGCACAAAGGGTTAAACAATGGACTGTGAAGCATCTGCAGCCACTGTAGCAGGGGTTGGGTCCCCAGCCAGGGAGTGGACCCACACTGCGCGCAGCAGACCTCTCCTGTCTCCCCATTGCTCCCCTCAGCAATGTGCTTCTGTCGATCTGCTGTTCTATTCCCCACTCTGTCTCTGGTGAATCCTCTCACCCAAACCCCCAAACCTCTGGCCTGCACCCCAGTTCTTGTATGCACAAATAAATATCTTTTAAAAAATAAAATAAAATATCAATATAGAAATAATTTTCAAAAAAGAAAACAATTCCTAGTGACATGTTTTTCTCTTGGTTAGGGAGAAACAAATAAAAACAAACTTATCCATAATTTTTGGATTATGAAGAAAAATTTCAGATAATCACAATCACTCCCTGCCCCCACCTCTAACGTACAAAACCAAACAAAAACATGCAAAACCACAAAAGGCCTGTAGGTATGTAGAGCAGATCCAGGAAATTCTTGCATGTGTAAAGTGCAGAAAACTAAAGCAACAGAAAATAATCTATTGATCTGAACTTAGGTGTCTTCTGGTTCCAAAAGAATAGAGTAGCTGACAGGAGACTGGAGCTTCTGCCTACACAACTAGAGAAGATGAATGAAAAATTACGAAGTGTCGTTGGAGAGACGCAGAAAGATGCAGGGGCAGGAGGAAGCGGAGGAGTCAGAGATCCGCAGGGGGAGGAGTTTGTTCAGTTCCTGCAGAAAGTTCACTCAGCCTGACTGATGGTGAGAGGAAATCTGAATGCGCATCAGGCGGTTCATCTACAGAGAGAAGCTGGAGAAGGGAGGGAAATTAAAGAGCAGGTTCCACGTTCTGGCTATTGTGACTAATGTCCCCTGCACCCAGCAGCAGCATTTTCTTATTCTCCAGGTAAATGCCTAGCAGTGCTAATTCCGGATCATATGGTGCTTCTAGTTCAGCTCCTTAGGGAATCTCCAAAGTTGTCCATAGCGGCTGCACCAAACCCCTCACCCACCCGAGAGTTCATTTCCTCCACACCCATGCACACTCATGTTTCATGTCTCCTCAAGAAGGGCCTCCTTGCAGGAGATCTGGTGATGGGGTCCTAGCACCGGAGCTTCAGTGGAAGGTGAGTGAAGGAGGGACACGTGTCCAGGTGTGATGTTTGACTCCTAAAATTAGAGCTTTGTACATAAACGTTAAGTCAATGAAAACTGTTGAAAATACCCACACAACAAAGCAGAGCTTTGGAAAAACCCAATGGGCTTCAAACACTGGACCCATTTCCCTCGATGACAGAAGTAGGTTTCAGACAAAGCCCTCTATGATGGTAGAAGGGGTGAGAGAAAGCAGTACAGTCGATGAACTGCCCAAGCAGAAAGCTTTGCTCATGCAGATTACAGGCTGTTGGCAAGCTGGGGAGACCATGATGAGAGCTGCAGAGGTTAGAGGCCCACAGAATCTATAGGGCTCACATAAAAATCCTTGGAGTTTACAGCCAACCAGAGCACTTAGGGCAACCAGGCAGCGTCGTGTCTGATTGTGTTGTTGTAATGAATCTGACCTATGTGTCCCTCAAAAGGGAGTCAGAGAAAGAGAAAATTGTTCAGTCTTAGTGAAAGGTTTTCACGCGTCATTCTTACAAACCAAGAGAAAAAAGATGAAGATTCTGTAATGATATAAAAGACTTGAAATCACAATAATAAAGTCCACTTAGCTGACATAAAGGACAGTGCCTGGGGCAAGACCATAAAAAACATTCTCTTCCAATGTACGGAAAACATATCACCAACATTGACTGTACACAGAGTTTTAATGCAAAATCGATCAAATTTCTCAAGACTTAAATCATTTGAGTAGATTTTTCTGACCACAATGGAATTGAGGAAGAAATCAATGGCAGAAAGTAGAAAAAGTCCTGACATTTTGGAAAACCAGCAATATGCTTTCTAAATAATGCAAATCACAGAGGACCCTGAACTGTGTGGAACTGGTTTTGGTTCATAAAGGGCTACAGCAGTGGCTCTGAATTCACCGCCTGCCACAGACACACTGAGGCTACACCTGCATGGAGAACAATTCTCTGTGCAAAAGCAAAATAAAGCAAGAATTAACTGAGCAACTCCTTCATGTGGAGGAGTTAAAAACCACCTAAACAGGCAGCACAGGCCGACACACAACCTTACGGTAACACCCAGCCCCACGGTAGTTAGAAGGGAATCCAAAACCTGGCACTTCAACCTAAGGAGCTGTGTGTTTGACTCCCCAGCTTTTAATACCTGCACACGAGACTAGTCCCAAAAACATTTAGCTTTGAAAAACTAAAATATGAGCTTGGGTACTCACTCACCCAGCACAGAACCATTTGCAAGGCAACTGACTGTGTGTGAAAGGGCTCAATTATTAATCTTAAAGGCCCCACCTGGGAATGGGCCCTTCTGAGATGTTGTCCTGCATGGAGGCGGGTGGCCGCCATCTTGAGGCCTCCTTCTCTGTGCCGACTTTGCAGGGACCATCTTTTCTAAATTCTAAACTGAATGATAGGGCCTCCCTGGTGGTGCAGCGGGCTGAGAGCCGCACTATGAAGTATCCACAGCCACTGAAGCATGAGTTCAACCCCCGGCCAAGGAGGGGGACCCACATGGTGCAGCAGACCTCTCCTGTTTCCCCGCTGCTCCACTCAGCAGTGTATTTCGGTTGGTCTGCCTCTCTGTCGATCCCCACTCTGTCTCTGGTGAATCCTCTCACCTCCAGTGCCTCTGGCATGTACCCCAGCTCTTGTTTGCATAAATAAATCTTTGAAAAAAATAAGCTGAATGATAGAAGTATGACGCTTAACAATGTGCATGTAAATCGAGCCAAAATAACATGTATAACTTTAAGTAAATATTAGAAAAGACATCTAAATACAAGGAATTTGTCCTCTATCTCCAAGAGAGTGAATAGCAAATCAAACATGGGTTTGAATAATACTGATAATCTGGTAGGGAGACTAATGAAGAGATGAGGAGAGAGTGGAAAAGAAAGACTAGTGATAAAATACATGAGGGAGAGCTTTACTAGACACTGTAGACATTAGAAATATGATACAATGAGCAGGTTGATGCTAAAACTGACAATTGGAAATTGACACACTCTTTGTAAAGCAATATGCTTTATCACAAAAAGAACTACAGAATAAGGTGAAGGGTGAAGTATTTAAAATTTGATATTTCTCAAAGCTTCTTCCCTTTAGTTTGCAATGGAATCCGATAACGGCTCACTGTTTTTGTTAGCCCCACCATTGCCTTTGTGTGTGGGGAACCCTCCAGCAACCCTCCCTTGGTTGGTTTGCCACCTCTATTCCTTGGTACACCAGGGCGAAGAGGACAGCCTCTTGCCATTCAGTCACACACACAGCCATGGTTCAGGAACATCAACATGTGAGTATTTCATGTTTGTCAAGTGCATCCTCTGGAAGTCCTAGTGTATTAGCATCCAACTGTTTTTGTTTCCAGTAAGTGTCACTGAAACAAAGAACTTGGTAATTAGCTCTCAGGAGAAGAGAAAAATGCCACTGATCATGGCCTTGTTCTTTTGGTACAATGTCTGCATGAGACAAGACAGGGTTTGCAACACGAGGTGAGGGCACAGGTGGAAAAGAACATGAGAAAGCTGAGGACACTGACAGGGAGGCCAGAGGTCTGGAACTACGCAGTGCTTCTCTCGGGATGAAGCACACTACTCACTAAGATGGTTACATTTGATAATGTGCCAAAGTCAGACACGGTAATACTATCCTTGAAAGTGTACAGCCACATAGCATCCTTATAAATTTATAATTACACAGAAACTGAAATGGCAATTGTCAAAAGTAATAATTATATCCTAAACTGACTACTTAAAAATACCAGATGGCGTTGCTTTTATGTGGAATAGAGAGAAACCAAAAGAAGGGTCAGATAAAAGTCAAACCCCTGGAAAGCCGATCCAGAGCTGAGACATCCCGAGGGGGAGGAGGGGGAGCGGGAGGGAAAGACACACCATGGACAGTGGGCGTCTTGGTGGTGGGACAGTGGGCGTCTTGGCGGTGGGACAGTGGGCTAGCAGCGCTCGAGGGGCAGAGTCCATCATTCTCACACACCACGATGTGAACCAGTGTTACTTCAATAAAATAAAAAAGCAAAACTTGAACTGGTAAACTGTTAAAAATCTAACTGGGGCCTCCCTGGTGGTGCAGTGGTTTGAGCGCTGCACTGTGAAGCATCCACCTCACAGGAGCTCAAGTTCAATTCCTGGCCAGGGAGGGGACCCACAGGGCGCAGCAGACCTCTCCTGCCTCGCCCACTGCTCCCCTCAGCAGTGGATTTCAGTCGACCAGGCTGTTCTGCTCCCGGCTCTGTCTGGTGAATCCTCTCACCTCCCATGCTGGCCTGTACCCCAGCTCTTGTACACATACATAAATAAATCTTTAAAAAAATAAAATAAAAATAAAAATCTAAATGGCTCATTCATCTGCCTGTTGTCCTTTACCTGTTGATTGACATTGATATACTTACTGTTTTTAACTATTACAAAGGATAGTTCTAAACTTTATAAATATATTTACAACATTTGTAATGGAAATAGAATTTTATCTCTCTTGGGCAAATACCTAGATGTTCAAAGAATTCTTCAAGCAGTAGTCGATGCTGAATATTTGAAATAATTGGTAAATTATTTCCCAAAGTCGTCCCACTTACAAGCAGTATATGAGTATCTCAGTTTATGTACATCCTTGGCAAAATTTGCTATGGTCAGATTTTCAGGTATAGTCTTTCGAAGAGATAGACTTAGAAGAACTAGGCTAAAAATAACAAAACCGTCCATATTTTAATTTCAACTTCCCTGTTGATACTGTTCCCCATTCATATTTCCTACCTTATCTCTATCTATCTGTATTTCTATCCGCCCACCCAGCCATTCCCATCCAGCCATCTTCTTGACTGGTGATACATTTTAATATTTTAGCCATTTTTTAAGTTGAAATTTTTTTTATTTTTGAGACTTTTATGCATTTGGAAAAGAAGATCTTTATCAGATACATGATTTATAAATTTTTTTCTTCAAGTCTGTCATTTCATTTACCAAGTCTTTCAGAGGTTTTAATTTTAATAAAGTACAATTAATCATTGGCAATAGAGTGCTTTATATGTTTATTTATTGGCCTTTGAGGATGTCTGGTGTGCTAAAAAATCATTATTTCATATTTTGGCATTTTTTAGTTGCTAGAAGCACTGTTTTTTTTTTTTTTTTTGTAGAATAACATTTAATTATTTCAGGGTCATGGAGAATCTAAATTATCTCAGAGAAAAAAAAAGTTCTTCATCCTTAAACTTGTAATTTCTTACACATTTTTGACTATTTCAAAAGATATTTAAAAAGTCCAGCGTAAGCTTTGCTTTTAATAATTTATATATAAATATATCAATGTATATAATTCCAATTTCTCATGTTTTGGTTCTAAAAATTAATAATATTTATTTTGGAAGAATGAACTTTTGGCGAGAAAAGGCAATCTCTTTGAAAAGATGTTCAAGCAATAGAAAAATGGATTAAAATTTTCAAGATAAAATTAACCATCGAAATAATAAAATGCTTCAAATCTGAGTTAGCTGATACAAATAAAAATATTGACAGAAAAATGCCATTAACACAGCCCTCTAATATTGTCAGATAAATATCACTGTCTTCCCTTATACTTCTGGAAACCAGTCTCAGGTCTTTGCTCAGCCTGCAGGGGGAGAGCATTGTGGGCTGCATTTCTATTGGAGGGTAACCTGCGGCGTACGGATACATACATACGCATGCATATAGCATCTGTAGAAATATACATGATGTAAAACAGCAATTATGTAAGAGACCTTGTAATCGTGACACAACTGTTTCAGGCCTTGCTAAAAATGAATATATGCATTAGATCCCTGGCAATATTTACATCTGAGCAACTGAAGCCTGTGTTGGTAAGCATCCTTGGTCTCTTACTTTCTGTGTTTGAAAAGGCCACACTGAAGGAAGTTGGAGAATCCGAAGGCCGCATTGGGTGGTTGGGGATCCGTTCATCTCCCTGCTGTCCTGCTAGAGGGAACTGGCTGTTCAGGGTAGGGGCTGCTGGCAACTAGAGCACACTTGGCATGAAAATCTTCAAAGTCTTTTCCCCTTTCCTGAAATGTCTTCTCTAAAGCAGGGTTAATAACAGTCATTTCCCTCGTAGACTTTTGTTCAGGGATGGGGACTTAAATGAGCGAATAAATTTCACAGTCACGGGGAAATTTAATTTTAATTTTTAAGATAACATTTTCAAAATATCAATAATGATATCGATTTAATACTGGTGCCATGTTCGCCATACCATGGTCCAGTCTCTCATGGAAGTTTCCTTTTATTAAAGACACTCATTGAGTATGAACAACAAGGTGCTGAGTGGCACTTTGTAGTTGTTGTGACTTAGTCCTCTGTGAAGATGGGCTTGGATTTCTGTTTGTGCAAGTGAGTGCACAGGCTGGAGGCCCACTCTGAGATAATAAATGATCTCCAGCCACTTCGTGACAGCTCTGGCCAAGGACGAAGCCTGACTTTGTCTCCCTATGTCACCTCTGCAAATGATATTTCATTGAGGAACTTATATGTGATATACATTTACACAAACAAATAGCATCTATGGTTTATTTCCTTGAAAGTACTGATGAACTGATCAAATAAGGAAGAAAAGGGCATTTTCTGGTTTTTGTTTGTTTGCTTGTTTTACCTTTTACCAAATCTTTTTATTTCTAGTTTTTTGTTGTTGTTGTTTGTTCTGTTTTTTAAGTTCTGTTTAATTTCTCTTTCACTCTGGTCTGTGAGTAACTCTCTAATGTGTCTTGATGTGCAAGTCACATGTAATAAGCAACCACAGATAGGATAGCTCTGGGGTTTTATTCTATCAGTGGATTTTGAAGTTCATTTAAGGTTAAGCTAGAGGATAGCAGTAGCTTGGCAAAAAGGATGCGATTCTGGCTTTCTGCAGATTAAAATGCGCAGCCTTTTTCCATCCCCTGTAGCCTTTCTGTGCCCTCCAGGAAAAGGAAAATCGGTGAAACAAACAGGTGCCTCCCCTGGCGGGTCAGAACAGCAGCATCAAGTCTTGTTGAGCCCATGGTGTGTGTGTGTGTGTGTGTGTGTGTGTGTGTGTAGGGGGAGGGAGGTGGGTGGGTGGATGCAAAGATGCATCATGCCCTGCATCTTCGGGGGAACAAAGCAGCCATTTTCCATTTGAGCCGGGATAACTGATACTTATCCACCAGGAATTCACAGGGGTGTTATCATTATTCTTGGGCGCAGAATTCGCCTGATCAACGTCCCCAGAAGAGACTCGGTCAGCAGAAAATCGCAGTCTGTTGGGCAGGCCGCCTCCAGCTACCCCTGGACCTCACTTCCATCTCACACTTCACTTCCAGTCTCAGATGAAATCCACAGGACACCGAATCTCTGATATGGGGTTAGGCGCTACAATCAGCATGGGAAGAGAAAATGTGTATCATCAAGATAACAACAGCCAGTGAGCGGAGTGCCGCTTCCCCCTGAGAGGCAGGCCCGACAGAGACTGCCCAGGCGAGAAGCAAATGGACCCTCTCCCCTCCGCATCGCGAGCGACCTGCGAGGCACAAGGCGCGTCTGCTGTTTATCTGACGACTGATAATTCAGAAAGCAGCGCCAGCGACCATGGATGTGACCTGCATCTTGTATTCCCCCTAGCTGAAGAATCAGAAAGAAAGTGCAAGGCTGACATCTAACCTCGCTTAGAGCTCACGTCTCAGGTTAGGAAATTAGGGGGCTGGGGTTTAATTCTTGTTCACTAAGAGGTGGTGTTTCATCCTGTTTTTATTTATTTTCCTGCTAAACACTCACAGACGTGGGAAGGGTCAGGTGCAGGCTCAGAGTTTTCTTTCGTGTCTCTAACTCCAACGATGTTTAGCGCTTACCTGTTTTCAGAGTTCCCACCTGGTCTGTTCTCAGTGTTGTGCCTCCAGATTTTGAGTCACTGTAGCGATAACAGTGAAAAAGTGAGGCGGTTCGCATCCACTCACAGGGTGTTAGAGGTATCGGTTTCAATGTCCACGAGCCAGAATAGGTGATGTGAGAGTAAACGGCCTTTATAACCTCCTTTGTTCCATTGCTGCATCATTCCAAGCTTAATTAATATGAAGCATCGTTGTTTTTCATTTGTTTTCCTTTTTAATAAAATCCTGAGAGTTCAAACAATGGGTTATATAACCTTGGTAATGGATTTGAAAATATCTATTGCCACTGGTCTCGCCAAAGCTTCATCTACACACATAATCATCACCACCTTAGGTTTTTACTTTTCTTCAAGTTTTACAGAAAAGAATTGACAGTTGTTCTTGAAGGTCCACTTCTATTGAAAATATTCTCATGTGTTGCAATGGCACTTGCCAATGTAACTCACTAAAATTGATAGACAACCATTCACAAGTGGGGAATTTGATAATTCAAACACTTAACTGGAATGTCTTTGATATTGCAGGTATTTCAAATATACATCAGATATGGGGATGTTGCTTGAATTTTAGACAGCCTGTGGAATAGTGACTTTACTCGGGAGAAAACTGGAGAAGTTGTGTGTTTATGTTTTTAGTGGATGGGAAAGATAATCTAGGGAAGAACTTTGATTTGTGATTTTAAAAAGTCTGCATCTCCAGTGACTGGGGGAAGGGTAAGAATAAAGATGGAGACGCATACAGACTAGGGGTGATTTAGAAAGGGGGGAACTACCTGGTGATACTGGAGGGAGGGAGCCTATACTTTTTTTTTTGAGATTTTTATTTTTATTTTTATGCATACATGAGCTGGGGTACAAGCCAGAGTCACGGGAGGTGAGAGGATTCACCAGAGGCAGAGCGGGGAGCAGAGCAGGCAGATGAACTGAAATACACTGCTGAGGGGAGCAGCAGGCGAGGCAGAAGAGGTCTGCTGCACCAGGTGGGTCCCCTTCCTGGCTGGGGATCAAACTTGCACTGCTTCACAGTGCGGCTCTCAACCCGCTGTGCCACCAGGGAGGCCCGGGAGCCTATACTTCTAAAATACCAACAATAATGTAAGGTGAGGACACCTCAATTAAAAAATAATTAAATTTAAAAATTGTGCATTTCATGAAATTTGATTTTTATCAAGGTACTCACAATGATGGATGGAAGACTATAATTTGTTGGCTGTACCTGTGTTTATGTAGTGGAAGTTACCATGTAAAAAATGTCAAAAGATTTGGAGTACCGTAGGAAATGGACTGATAAGTTAACAATTTTCATATGTTATGATTTTAAAGGACATATATACCATTGTAACTCTCATACTACAAGGCCTTCACAGATATGTAAAGAAGAGCTATGTAGTTTTAGTTGACAATAAAAAGGGAACTTCTGAGGGTTTTTTCTCAGCAGAAATTATTTGCTGTTTTATATATAAAATATGAAACATCCCAATTATTTCCTTATCACAATTGTTGCCTTCCAATTTATTCTTGATTTTAGGAAATAACACAAGGTCATTTGTGAGAGTCTACATTGATGCTAGAAATTAGTAGTTGGATTTAATTAATTCTTGTTTAATTTAATCATAGATGGTAAAATCTGGAGATTATAAACTGACACTGTTTTTAAAGTTCTTATCTTTCAGTAATGTCTTGGCATGACTCATGGGGAAATTTACTGGAGACCTAAATAGGGTATAAGTTCCTGAGGATGTCCAAGAAGGTATGAAAGTAAGGTTACAGCAACAAGACATATATATATGTGTGTGTGTGTGTGTGTGTGTGTATACACACACAGAAACACACATATTTATATTAGTATACATATACACTTATAGCATGTACACATATACATATGTACTTATATGTATGTATATATACACACACTCATACATAGGCTATAAAATTCAATAAATTTATGCTTTGGGGGTGAACCATGGAAACAAATCACTGATATCAAAAGAAGCTCAAGCATTTACTGAGCCCAGATAGTATTAACTGTGACATACCCACTACAGGGGGAGTTTTGCCTGAACCTAAATAATTTAAGTTTCAGGGACCCTCCTCACTGCAGCAATCACCCTAGACCCCTATATAAATGATGCATGTACAGGTTTGTAAGTTTGTAAAGTCCACAGAAGTAATATATGTCATTAGGATCTCATCTTTGCACTGAAATTTCCCACCATCACCTTTTTCCTAGAGAGATGGGAGTAGCTTGGGGTGCGATTGACTCTTTTGGGATCCTGTTAAGTGGGGGGGAGTGAGGACACATGAGGCGGTTGTGACTTTGATCTCCCTGTTTCTCTGTGTAGCTCAGTTGTTGTCAGTTAAACTGGATGGGAAATGGTTTCCAGAATGCTCTGCTCCCACCCATCACAATATGTCTTCTCTAGAAGGCCCAGAGTCAGCAGGGGTTCTGTGATATGAAGATGTCCTACACGCTCCTGCAAAGCATGGGGAGAAAACCAAAGTCAACCATGTAATGGGCTGGATGCCAATCTCTTGGAAAACACCAACATACCACTGGTATTGTATCCTCATGGATGCTTTGTCCATTGGACATTCTCTTTGATGAGCATCATGCAATAAGGGAATTCAGGATTCTTATATTTGCAAAGTGTAACCTATAGCAGAATTATAAAACATAGAGAAATGGAAACACTCAGATATGGAAAAATCTGAACCAAGATGTTCCCAAAATTGATAAACATCATATAATTGTGAAGCTGAAGAAAGTTTTCTAAACTTCAATCATGAAAAGTAGATTTTGATTACTCAGGCTAAATGGAAGCTCAAATTATTTTTTTCTTATCTCTACAGAAAAAATTATAAATAGCACTTTGTCACATGAAGGGTGATCAAATCATATGCTACTAAAAATGAAGTATAGGGTTTGTGAGGGACTCAATAAACAAGTATTTTCTACATTTTTAAGTTTGAGATTTAGTCGTCATTTATCACTTGTGATTTTTTTTTCTTGCATTTACTTGTGAAGTACTGTTATGAGCCTTGTTTGAATCATAAGACTGCATTTATTTGAAGTGCATGGCTTAAAGATGGATACATGCCTACACTGCAGAAAGACTATACTATGAAGCTAATTAGCATACCCACACTTCACATAGTTACTACTGTGTGTGTGCACATGTGTGTGTGTGTGTTGAGATTTAATTTAATATGTACCCTCTTGGAAAACTCCAAACATACAATGGTATTGTTAAGTATCACAGTCATGCTGTATCTGAAGTCTTTCTTCATGTTTTTATTCCTGAGTTTGTGTCATTTTTCTTAAAATGGAACCTCCTACTTCATAGGCACCAAACCCCATACAACCTTCATCTGTGCCTGCTGAGTTCTGAGATGCTCTTCTTCCCCTGGCTGTCTTTTTGGTAGTTATTTCCATTTTTCATAAAAACAATTTGAAATCTAAGATCCCTGTAAGTTTTCTAATGTTAAAGGTGTATTAAAATGATTCTTTCTAATGAAAAAGTAAATTTAAACAAGCATTGACATCAGTGAATAAAGTTAAGTAGTAAAGTGACAGGATCTACATTTCTGTTAATATGCTACAAATTTACTTTTTGGAAACATAATAATACGAAGTAACTGAAGGAAACAATATTAGGACAAAAAGGATTAAATTTCACAAATGATGTGTTTAAAATTATCTCATTAATGTTTTATCAGGAGGAGAACAACACACTATATATTTGGTTAATAGGAATTAATAAATTCCAAATAAAATGTAAATCATCAAAGAAATTTAATACATTTTTAAAAAACAGATCTTATCACAAGAATAAAGTAGATAATTGGAAAAGGTATCAAAATTATAAAAACAAAACATAGTCCTTTATCTATGAAGGAACATAAACCTTTGCAAAACCTTTATGTGAAAACCTTGAATGTGAAATGATTACATCCTTGTGCAGTTTGAATCTGTTTATTTGTAAATAGTGTTCATCATTGATCAGATATCTACTCATTTAATATTCCCATGTACCAAAGAAATTACAGTGAACTGATTTTATTTTCTGGTGTGCTTGTGTAAGTTTCCAAAAACTTCAAGTTATTTCAGGACTGCTGAGTCTGTGCCTTAAAGGAGTCTGCCCCAACTCCTGTCATTCATTTTATTAGCTTATAGTGACTAGGTTTCACATTCTGTGAAGACGTGATACAGTGAGACCATTTAGGAAAAGTACTCGAAAAGGTTTGAAGATGGATGAGAACAATTTCCAAAAATCCACTTTCTCCAGCTCTTTGTTTCAGATTTAAGAGCCCACGACCTAACTCAACCAGGAGAAATCAGTGTTTGAAAGAACCTTCACACACTTCCACTAATCCCTGCAACATCGGGATACTGGCACTAGTAATTCTTTCACCTACGTCTGCTTTGCACAAATCCAGCTGCACTTGGAAAACTGCTCTGGAATTGTACGTGCACATTTAAAAATAAAACTCATGGCCTTCCTTTCTGTTGAAACCATCTGAACTGTCAGTTCAGCTCACCTTTGTTTGCCTGTCACTGAGTTCCCGTGATTAAATGTGAAGATTATAATCATTAACCATGCCAGGGGTTCAGTGTAGGTGGGGTTTGATGTGTCAATGACATTCTGTTTATGTGATGAAGTCAAAATCAGACCTCATTTCTTCTAGCTCAGCACCCAGAGGTCTGTAGGTGAACTACCAAGGCCAGCCACACTCAGAGTTCCTGTCCAGGGATTACATATTTATTGCCTGGGGAATATTTTCCTAAATCCTGTCATGTCTGTCCCATGTATACGTGGACACAATCCTATTTGATACCATAGGGGCAACTTCACTGAATGAATTTCATCCACTTAAAATACATTTAAATACGTTTTAGCTATTAAACCTTTAAATAAATATGCATTTGTGATTTCATTTCAAATGTTACACTTAGTGTTATAAATGGTTAAACAAGAATGTTCAATATTGAAGAAATGATTTCCCTCCAAATGATTGTAGAGTTTATATGGCTTCAGCAGATTAAGTGACAAAAGTGATTTTTCTCAGGTGTGATAGTCTTTAGTATCTCATTATCTTCTCTAGTTATTATTATTGATAATAATAATGTGTTTCTTCAGTACATGTGATAGGTTTCACTTAGTCATTCAAATGCTTAGTGATTTAAATTCAAGTAAAATAGATATTTTTGGTTTCTTTTAGTTGACTTAAAAATCTATTGAGAAGTCCAAAACCAGTCTGCAATTTTTATGAAGATTTAACTATTGAATGAATACTCAGTTAAATGACTATAATATTTTGATATCTGTATTTCCTTATTATCCTCAATTTTTATTGTTCCCTTTCTTTCTTAAAACCAAGTCAGATTTGTGGTTTGTACCTCTCACTCCCTATCATAGATTAAAATTTTATTATAAATGTGTGAACTTGAAGTCAATTCCCTTGTTTTGATGATATGTCTTTTGCAGCTGATTCAAAGAACTAAAAGTCATATATTTATGAGGGAGTTAAGATGGTAGTACCCAAAGAACATCATCACAAGATCAAAGATTATAACAAAGGCCCTCAACGGACCACTTCTAAATTCCATATTATTTTTCTGTATTCTGCTAACTTTTAGTCCACAAAATTAGAAACAAAAAAAAATGAATTTTTTCTTAATGGCTTTCCTTTGGCTTACTAGTCGGTGAGAATCAATATTATTTACCCTTAAATCATAACCTGTGAACTTCCAGTAGCATCCCAAGCATCCTTGGAAGTAATGAATCTCCAGCAAAAGGCCATTAAGTGTTAGGCTCTAGGATTTCAAAGAAACCTGAGTCCCTTTATATACACGCTGCTTCTACTGAAACTCAAATGAGGTTATTCTTTAACACATGGAATGACAAGTTAATAAGTGAGATGACAAAAGAGTGTGGAGTTAAAATGAAATTTGTTTATTGTTAGTTGGGATCCACATTCAGGCAAAACCCTTCAAGAAAGGCTGGTGCTTGAACCCGGGTAACTGGTAACTGCCGGACAGTAGTTCAAGCAGCAGGACTGGAGGGGAAGGGGGGGGGACAGCGTGGACTCTGTAGAGGGCTTCAGAGACAAAGCCTCATGGGCTGTGCTGCTGCTAAATCTCCTCTGACCTCTGTGGTTTTCCTCAGTGTTCCAGTAATTCCTGCAGCGAAGCTCCGCGGAGGGAGTGCTCTCCGGTCCCAGCCCTCCATGCTGTGGGAGGCGTAGAAAGGCAGAGCTGAGCCCCATGGAGAAGCTGCAGGTGCTGGACCACCGAGCCACACTGTCCTCCTGGGTGAAGTGGAGAGAGGGGTCAAGGTCAAGAGAGCGATGTCTCTTCTCAGGGGATGGAGCGCCTGCCAAGAAGATCTGAAATACTGCACATGCCGCCTTTCCCGCGCTTCCCGCCCAGTTCCTTACTTCTGCCTGTCTTCTACCTCACAAGAGCCCAGACCTCCAGCTGGCTGGGGTCCCTTTGGGACTCCAAGCAGATCACGTCCACCTATTGCTTCCCTTGCTTAATCCCCCTGTTTCACCATCACAGTGGCCCAGAGATTAAATTCAGCTCCTGCTTTTACTTTCCACATAGGCACTTGATGGAGAGAACCTTCCACATCACCCTTTGCGGGCAAGGAGGCTGAGCAAGAACGTCAGCCACAGACACCGTGTTCCTCCAGATGCCGGTGGGTTCGGTCAGTCTGTCAGCCATCTGTGTCTCTGCGCTGTTTTTATCTGCCTAGCCCCTCTCTTTCCCTCTCACTCACTTGTCCATGCTCCTTGCTCACAATGTTCCTCATTTCTAGAGCGAGCAGCAGCTTCCTTTTCTTCTGTAGTCAATGCTGTTAGGTTTTTCTTCCCATTCATGTTTCTTTTCAATGTTTTTTGTCCTAAACCTTTTCTCTCTCAACAGGGATTTTTTTTCTTTTCTGCTCCATTACCTAAACACACTGTAAGGTATGCATACTTGATTCAAAATTACCTTAAATTATTGGCTTGGTTTCTTAATTCCACCACTCATCTAATCTCTCCTTCATTAATTGGTTGTCTTGCTCAGATCTATCCCCCAAAACTGACACTTGAATAACTTTTTGAATAGACACAATGATCATTGCATTCACTGCTTTAAGGACTTCAAACTGGCAAAGGTCATCTTCAGTCCATCAGATTCATCCAAACCTACAGCCTGATTAGCATATCTCAGGAACTATAATTGTGACAAATTTTTTGAAGTTTTGCCAAAGATGTGCATCTCTTGCACAGGGATTTTGTTTAGTGTTTCTCAAACTTTAATGTGAATGAAAGTCACCTGGACATTGTGTTAACAGACATTCTGTGTCCCAGACCCTGGTGTGGGGTATGAGGGTTTCATCTCCAACTGGCTATTAAAGGAAGACGCTGTCTCTTCTCATAGCTCACACTGTGCCGAAGGAACTTAACTGGTAAGCCAGGGGTTACTGAGTGAGTGTGTTTGGATTTTGGACTCTGGTTTCACTATTTACTAGTGGGAATCTTGGCTAACCTATATAAATGCTGTCAGCTTCAAAGGATGATTCCTATAAACCAGGCTATTAATACTTCATGGAGTTGGAGGGTGGACCCTGGATAACAGAAGTCCCATACCACGATGTGAAGGCTCTCCCTGGCCTCTCTCTGCCCTTGAACTTTCAACCTGATTCACTTATTGAGAGAGTCTGTCATTCATTGAATCTACCGGCCCTTGCTCCTTGCCTTGTTTCTAGTTTCATCTCTGGTGCTGAGTCTCTCTATTCATTAATTCATCATGGCTTAAGGATTATTCACACCCATAACTGGGCTTACAGGTTTACCCTCCTAAGATTGCAAGGACCCACAGCAACCACAGAGATAAGTGCAGCACTCTGAAATGTGCCAATTCTAGATCTATTGGCATTGGTCTTTGTGAGATTTATGAAAGTTCATGAAACTCATTGATAGTTTGATCTGGTAGGACGCAATAAATCAGAGTACCATTTCCCTTTATAAAGTTCTCTCTATCTCTGCAGTCTAACTGATTTTAAACCAGTGGATGGGATGTGAACATCGAATATGTATTTGCCAAGATTTGTTTTTTATAGAACTTTGGGGGATATTTGAATACTTTCTTACACCATATTGAGTTTTGTGTGTCTAATTTAAGGAATTACAGGAAGGCTTTAAACTGTGTGCATATGGAGTCATTGGTTTGACACTCACATGTAGGATTTTCTCAGCTACAAGCAAACTGATATCCAGGTAAAAAGGACTACACTTGGCAAAAATTGGCAAATCCATATTTTGTTGTGAAGTGAAAAGTCATTTTGAAAAATAACCCTTCTTCTGTAACTTTGCATCACTGAGTCTCAATTTACCCTCTAAGAAAAAGCATAATAAGCATTTTCAGACACTAGCATTACATCTTGATTTGAATTTGCATGTATCCAACTTGTAGGTTTCTCCATCTCTTTTCTATATAGCTGTTCACTTTGTTAACCTATTTGGAAATAAAATATGGAAATATATTTAAATATTGATTAGAAAACTTGGTAGACTCACCTTTAATAAAACACATTTTTAAAACTATTTATGTGATGAAGAATAACTAGTTGTAACTGATGAATTCTTAAAATTTTCAACAGTTTTTGTGTGTCGATTAAAAGGAACAATTGTGCGCAGAGCAGAAATCACCATCATAATGTAGCAGTTGGCATGTCAACAATTAGGTGTGTCTGACCCCAAAATTAAACAAGCAAGGACCTATTAGATCGAATATGCTGCAAACCAAAATAACATGACAGTTAGTGACTGATGCATGCGTATCTATCATGGATGTGACATTAAGTAAAAATGTGTTATTTGTGATATTTTTAATCTACTCTGCGTTTTCTTCCAATTTTTGTTTTGACAGTCAGTTTTCTTGTTATTTACTGCCACTCAGAGATACAAGCCACCCCTCCCCAGTGGGACACAGTCATCTGGTGCAATGACTGTTGAAGGTACAGCTCCTTGTACTTCCTGAATTTCAAGGGGGATTATTCGCATGTTGTTATTCTAGCATATCTGAGACTATTCTTTGGCATTACATGTGTTGTGATTAAGCTTTAAACTTGAAAGTTTATTCCTACTCAAAAATGTATTCAGGGCCTTGCCGGTGGTGCAACACACTATGAACCAAACCGCAGCCACAAATTGGATCCTTGCCTCTGGCCAGGGAGGGACCTACATGGCGCAGCAGACCTCTCCTGCCTCGCCCGCTGCTCCCCTCAACAGTGTGTTTCAGTCGGTCTGCCTGTTCTGTTCCCCAATCTGTCTCTGGTGGGTCCTCTCACCCCCCACATGTCTGGCCTGTGCCCCAGCTCTTGTGTGCATAAATAAATAAATCTTTTAAAAGAAAATGTATTCAAGTGGTCTAACCCAAATGTGGGGTTAAGCACTGTATATAAATGACTACTTTTCTATAACAGGCTCATCATCTGCTTGCCTGGAGAGAAATGCCCACATTCATGTCCTCATCTGTGTCATAATTTGTCGGATCTTTGGGTCTATCAGACACCTGACCCCTTCAGCAGTTCCTCTTGCAAGTTTCCAATTCAAATGTCAATATTCGAAGTCAGCTAGTATTCAGTTATTTGACTACTATGCTAATAATTTAAAGATCCATACAAAAGAACAAATAGATAAGAGATATTTTTCTTTCTCTAAATATTTATTATTTCTAATTTATTTTTGCTTCTTGGATATAAGAATGCATTGACACACGTTGACTCTTCAAAAGCAGTTTCATTATACAAAGCATGGATTTCCAAGCTCTCATACTCATGAAGCTTTTCAATGTTTATTTTTTTTATGAACCAGGCAATAGGTCTATAAAACATACTAGCAATTGAACAAAATGAAATTATGCTAGACATTGTTGCAAACAAATTTAACAAATTTATTAGCATAGTTGAGGCTTAGCATTTCCTTAACAAAGAGAAAGTGGCAGTGGAAACTATCTTAACAGTTTGATAGAGAAATTAAGTGAAATAATATATGTCGGGGTTAGCGTAATTTCGTCACCTTAAGAATTAATACATTTTAGCTATTATAGTTATTACATTGAGCTTCTTTTGGTTACATCTGAAACAATATCTGGTGACATCTCCAAGTCTATTTTAGGGTCTACTAATTCTGACTATCATCTCTTTTTTCTTCTGTGAAATGAAGTACTGTGCTCCTGTCTAGCACAAATGTTTACCTGAACTAGTCCCTGTAAGTAACTAATCCAGCAACAGGCTGTTTATTGTGTGTTTCCTTAATGATGTTGAGCAAGAATAGATTCATCGCCCCTCCTGATACCCATTGGTTGATCCTTGTCTGGAGCAATAGATCCAATCTCAGTCCCTATTCTTGTAATGATATGATCACACGCACTAATCTCATACTGTACTATTTCCTCCTCAAGGAGGAACAATTCACAATAACCTAATATCCTAAAAAGTCTAATAGTAACATTCATGCTAAGTGAGCTAATAAAAATTGATATTAAAATGTATTAGCAACTAGCATTCTTAGGTGTGGAAGCCTAGTTTAAAAAGTATAAACCCAGTAAACATTTGATTCCTTTTGCTTTCATTGGAATTATCCCATAATCAGCACAATAAGTAAATTTCAATTTCCCCATCCAAATTTTTACAAAATGTAAAAGAAACTAAAACCAAACTTTAACACATTTTATTATCATTTAATAATCATGAACAAATATGGCCCCTCATATCAATTAATATTTCTGTTAGATCATGTACATGTGAGTTTTCTATTGAATTCCTTGAATATCTCTAATTTTTCATCTAACAAAATAATATTCATAAGGAAATCAGCCTCATCAAATGCAATTTGCATTAGTCTTTTAGAATGAGATGAGTTTGTTGAGTAAATTAAGTGCATACAAATTCCTAACACATTATTTTATCTCTGAAGATCAAGTCTCCATTTGGATTTCCTATGCTAGAGTCCCCACCTAGAAAGTCTAATAAATGATACCTTTATTAAAATTCATGATGAAATTTATTGTGAAATATTTAGAACTCTGAGCACTAGCATTCTTCCTCAATATACATATTTGTAGGGAAATAGTGTAGATTTTAATAATACTGACATCAATTCAATGACTCCTAGACTAAAAGAATTATCTGACTTCATATCTTTATCATGTTTTTTTAACCCAAAACTTAAACTTTCTCATACTATTTCTAAACTTTCTCGTACTATTACAAAATGTTTCAATAGACTCTTCATGTGTTTGAATTGTAATGCTACTCAACACACACCTAAGTACCGTCATCACACACGCGCGCGCGCGCACACACACTCACACTTCAAATTGATTAGACCTTGATGCATCCATCCAAATCGGTGAAACTTTCTACAGTTCCTTGATGCTTTTGTTACAACAGAGATGTTTTTGAATCATGTTTTGTCTTTTCCAGTGTCTGAGGTTGTTTTTAATTAAATTTAGATGTTAGTGAACGTGGTTGTTTCTCTTATCCCGGATGATAACCTTAATTATAGTCTGTGAATGCGGATCATGCTGTGTCTCTGCATTACTCAGTTTCTCACCTCCTGAGCTGCTCTGTTCTTCTCCTTCTGGGGTTTGAGCCGCTTCAGAATTTCACGCGGTCTTCTAATATCTCCTCTAGATATGCCTTAGATAGAGCACCATAAGCTACGATGCAAATTACAGTACAGCTTTTGCTTCTGAGGTTCTGGCCCCTGATCTCTTACTGTCACCAGAGGTCACTGCTACCTTTGCAGTATTCCAGCATGCCAGTCACGCCCTCCTTTGGACGCCCCAAGACCACCCCAGTGCACTCCGGGAGTGGTTCTTGAACCTCTCCCTGGCAGTGGGGAGTACCCAAGACCTGCCAGCATTCTCCTGTAGCCTGAGATGCGCCCGCCCTCTTCCCTCTCCCCAGCTCTTGCATCTTTCTTGGAAACTGGAGCATCCTCCTCCACGCACCCACTATCACTTCTGGACCTCCTTCCCTCTACCTTTGTCTCACATTCTCCCCAGCACACATGCCCCAACCAGTGCCTGCCTCACCTTTAAGTCTTCATTTCAAATGGCTGCTTGCTCGTCTAAAAATCTGTCTCTGGCCTCTTCGGCTATTTTGTTTACTGCTCAAACCAGCCTTTGGTGAGTGCTTTGCCCTCCCTCATTTTTATTTTGTCTTGGCTGTTCTTACTCTCCTAAGTTCTGGGTTTTACATAGTTCTGCACTCACTCTCCTCGAAACATCATTGATTTCCTTGTTCTTCCTTTTAGTTTATTTTTTCGGCAAACTCACAGTAGAAATACCGCGGCTTCTTTCTCTGGTGACTGCCAGACGCATATAGTTGGTTTTCGCTGGAGAACATTTCTGAATGACCTCACATCACGTTTGCAAATACTGATACAGATAAATTCTCAACATCCTCGGATGACACAACTCTATCTCTCTGTTAATTCCCTGTTCTGCTCTCTGGGAGGACTTCCTCATTCCTTCTCCTCCGCTTACCAATAACCCCAGTATAGAAAAATATACTCTCAATATAGAAAAAAAAAAATTGAAACCAGTCAAGAGCAACTTCATCCTGCCTTTATTTGCTCAACTCCCAATTTCTTCTCAATCTTCTCTGGTCAGGATTCCTAAGTCCCACTCCAGAGAGAGCCCCTATGAAGTCTGCCCAAGTTGAAGGTCAGTTTTCTGCTTTCATGTTGCATGTTACCTTGGTAGCATGTGGTCGGTTTCTCTCTCACTCTCTTTCTTTCTAACACTCTAACATTTTCTTTTCTTGCACTTCTGGATACTCCCCTCAGCCTGTGGTAACAGACCACTCACACTTCCCTGTTGATGTTGTTCTCCTACTTTATCAGTGAATTGATGTGACGCCTAGGGATGTTCCATCTGCATCCCTCCCCACAGTCACCTCATTTATTCCTGGCTGCAAACAGCACCCCACGTGGAAGCTAAATATGTTCAGATAACCTTACTCCATAGCCATCAAATCTCTGATTCCATCTCCTTTCTTCGGCCTCCATTAGGATAAGTGCTAAGTTCAGACAAAATGGACGTAATGTTTTTTCCTGCTATGAATGTCTTCACAACTCCCCTCAAGACTTTTCCCTTTCAATCAGTGTCACATCCATTCAGCCAGCACTCATGAGGAATTCTTTATCTTTTCCCTTATACCCACATTCACTCCATCACATCCTCTGGTCACCTTTACTACTAAATGCCAAAATCACACTGTCTTTCCCACCTCCAGGGCCACAACCTGCACCCCAACTATTACTTGTTCTAGGCAGTTCCAGCTGACTGACTCCCTCCTCCATGGATCTTGCTCCTGTTCATGTTCTAGAGAACAACCAGAGCTAGTTTTCTGAAAAAGATACAGCATTCCTCTCCTGAATAACGCCCTTCCATTCTTTTCTGTGGTTCTTAAAGTAAAACGCCAGCTTATCAAGAGCCGGGCATTTTGAGGTCAGCTTACTCCTGGGCCATGGCTGCTGCTCCTCCTCTCTGCTGTCAAAGCCGTGTCTTCCTGCAACAGCACTTACTGGCTCTTCCTCCCTTTGGAATCTTCTCCCTTGACCGGGGGGCGTAATTCCCAGCTCCTCAGGGATCTCTGGTTCACATCTCCCCCACACATGCACCTGTCAAGACTCGCAGTCATGTTGCCTATTTTGTCTTATTCCTGCTCCTGGTTAGTAACTGGATATGTTGATTAATGATTTACTATATGTCTATCCTTTAGCTTCCTAGAGAGAATTCAGGCGCAGTGAACACAGACTGCCAGTCCCTTAGCACTGGACCTCATTTTCAGGAATCTGGAACATTTGTCCACAGTATCTGTCTGCAGACTGACTCATCACATGCACATTTGCTGAGCAACCTTCCAGCAGAATGCCTTAGAGTATGTGACTATGGGGCTCCCTGGTGGCCTAGGGGAGTAAGTCTTAGCGTTATCACCTCTCAGGCCTAAGTTCAATCCCTGACCTGGGAGCTGACCCACAGGGTGCAGCAGACCTCTCCTGTCTCCCTGCTGCTCCCCTCAGCAGTGTGCTTCAGTTGATCTGCCTGTTCTGCTCCTCACTCTGTCTCTGGTGGATCCTCTCACCCTCATACCTCTGGCCTGTATCCCAACACTTTTATGTAGAAATAAATAAAATCTTTTTAAAAAAGGAGTATGTGCTTGCTTATTCTTACAAATAAATGAATCTATTTCTCAATGTTTAATGCTATTATTACACTGTTTTATTGTAATAATTTTATATAGCTTATTAAATTCCTAAATATATACATTTTTATATTGTAACTCCTCTGTATATAAATTTCAATATTTTTTTTTGTTAACCCAAGTATTAAAAATAGAAAAAATAAAATAGAACTCTTGCTTAGCACTGAATGGAATTCCACTAAGAGTGTGAAAGAATTTTAAAAAAAATTGCATCAATAAACTTGCCTTAAAGTAATGGTAAATGTATATATATACATATATATGTATATATAGACAAGCTAATTTTAAGAAAAAATAGATTAACAACACTTATTCCGCCTCATTTGAGTTTTCTATTTCAAACCACTTTTACTCAAATTTCTGTCATTTTGGCAATGAAAATCACATGTTATAATAAATTACTATATATATTGCAAACACTAACTTACAGACACATAAATTAAAAAATTATATAGCAAATGCAATGTATACATACAAAAATTTGAAAAAACTTAAACACATTTCTATCATTGTAATATTTATATATTTATCTGGAAATAAGAATTGTCTTACTGTAATTTTAATTACTGGCAATTCTATTTCTATGTTTAATACTCTTTATCACTTACCAGTTTTCTGTATATACTATATATTTAAGTATATGCTATACTATGTGTCTAACTAATAAATGAGTAATTTTCTTTAAGGCATGGAAATTATTTTAATAATATGGAACTATTTATTTGATTTATAAAATGTAGTTATGGGACAGTGTGATTTACATAAAAATATGAAAATATGAAAGCAAAAATATAACTATTGATAGATCTATTTTGCATGTAGCTTCTTTGTGAGATTTTGTAGGCATGGTAGGAGACTGATTATGTTAAGCAAATTTTATCAATATAAAAAATTCTTGAAATTGGAATTTTTTTAATATATCACAAAATATGATTTAAGTGTATAAAACAATTATACCATACTACTTAGACATATGTGAGCAGATAATGGTTTATAGCTAGTTGACCGTGAGGGTGGTAACATTTTATTGTTATCACTTTTTAGCTTTGGCTAGGTCAAAGACAGTATTATTCTCCCACTTTTCCATATTCCGATGCTTTATTCCCATCCTCTTATAAACTGACTAACTCAAGATGATTTGCTTTGTATAGTGTTTTAACCCCATTTATTTTGCTTAACTGGAAGATGTGGCAAAAAGACACTAGCTACTTCTTTTAACATACTGAGTGAAAATACCCCCACATAAATTATTTCAGGATTTAACGTAAGATAACAGCTCTGTGTAATCCCAGAGTTAACCACACTGGACCTCACATATGTAGGTATCTGTGCCTCGGAATCTTCTCTGCTCCCTCTGGACGAGCGTGGGGCTCCGCGGTGCGGACGGGTCAGAGACGCCCGTGTACAGTGACACGTTGGGGAATCTTCAGGGTACCGAGGAAGAACATGTCTGCAAATGCCAAGTTCCAGAAACTGTTGCCCGCCAGACAGAGGAACTGGACAGGACAGCCGACACAGCACCCCAGGGGAGCTTGGGTCCCTCGCCCCTGGAATCCTCTGTCCTTCAACTCAGTAAACACAATCACCAGGCCCCTCCCCCAGGGACTCTCCCTGGGTCTCCTAATTTCTGTGTCAGATAGCGCTGCCAAAGTGATGGAATCAGAGTCGGCCAGGAACTTAGTTCTTACCACCCTCTGTCACCAGGGGAAGAGCCTCTGCCCCGCCTGCCCTTACACCAGCCTGAACATGTTAAGGAAACCACACATTTCCTTCGGTAGGAACAGACATTAAGAGGAAAAACCCAAACCAGCATGCTGGCCTGCCATCTGGAACCATGTGTAGCAGAAAGGACACTCTGGTTTCCAAGGTTACGTAATCCTATCATTTCACAGCAAACATCAGGTGAGCTCCACGGTGGTTAGCCATGGTGAGAATCTCCAAATAGCAACAACAACACAGATTTTGTTCCAGCTTTTATTACATTTTAGAAATCTGCAACAAACTTTCCTTGAATATCTAAATGTTTTAAAAACTATAAAAGATGGCAAGGGTGGATAATCACATCACTCAAATATCTGCAAAATATCTGCAAAATTATTACAAAACAGTTTGATCATCTGCTCTAAGAATTGAAGACTCAAGTGAGGACAGTGTGCAAGGTGGATTTTTTGTGAGTTCTTCCCAGCAGTCACACTAGGCCAGAGGTTCACCTGAGCTTCTTGAAGTTTACCCGAACTGTTCAGACCCAGAGAACTCTGCTTTTATCACCTATTTCTATATATTTTTTTAAAGATTTATTTATTCATGCACACAAGAGCTGGGGTACCTGGCAGAGTCAGGGAAGGTGAGATGATTCACCAGAGACAGAGCAGGGAACAGAACAGGCAGATCGACTGAAATACACTGCTGAGGGAAGCAGCGGGCGAGGCAGGAGAGGTCTGCTACGCCATGTGGGTCCCTTCCCTGTCTGGGGATCAAACTCGTGCTGTAGTGGCTGCAGATGCTTCATAGTGTGGTGCTCAACCCCCTGCACCAAGAGGGAGGCCCCTAATTAACTTTCTTGTATCTAGAATTTTTGTACATGGAATTTTCTGTCTGGAGTTCTGGTTTTCCAGTAATTTACCTCAACTTGCATCCATTAGCTCTTGAGTTTGAATGACCTGGTCTTTTCTTCAGAAGTTTGCATTTCCCTATCTCCTGGCCCCTTTCTTCCTTTTGTTCCAAGACTTAACTATTCCAAGGTCTCACCTATTCACCTTCCCCTAAGCTGCCCAATTTCTAACTTGCCCTTAGGCCTCACTAGTTTCAGGATTGCCTGATAAAAACATAGCAATTACCTTTCAAAATTTTCCAGAGTTGAAAGAAGAAAAAATATTATATTTGCAAGATCAAGAATAACAATATATTTAAAAGCAAGCATCTTTGCGGGAACTATTTTCTTAGAAACTTCAATTAAAATCCTGGTAAATGCCCTAGGGGTCTCTTATTGTAAATGTCTATAAACAGGTAACAGTGTGGTCCCCAGGAAAGGGAGAAGTTCCAGAATCACAGCTCCACCCTAAGTAGAGGAAAAAAAATTCTGCAAAGAGGACAGAAGGAGGGGGAAAAAAAGGAAGCAGGATGGAGAGCAGCAAGGAGACCTGGAGGAGGCACGTAGAACAGAGGGACATGTAAAAAAACTGCCCTTGCTTTTTAGTCTTAAACTAGTTAAAACAAATATAATAAAAAGCCCATAAAAAAGTTAACAACAGCAGCTTTTATCTTAATTTTAATTTTACTCTTTTCTTCCAAATTTGTCTAACTCTTCTAACCCTTTTCTATGGGTTTCAACTAAAAGGTCCTTTAAATGTGTGGCGAACTTTTAAGTCTTGATTTAAGCCAGTCCTGTAACAGGGTGGTCCCAGGAAAAGGGGAAGTTCCCAAAATCCTGGTTCCGCCCTAAGTGGGTGGAGCTGAGGATAAGAAGATTTCTGCAGAGA
>JAGFMF010011662.1:6130180-6214873 GCA_019455555.1 Galemys pyrenaicus
TTTGTATGTTTGTCTTAATGCGGCGGATGGCAGAACCCATTCAGAGAGGGCAGGCTTGGGGCTTCTGGGTGCTCCTCTCCCTGCCCTGTAACAGTCCTATTTAACTAAACTTTTACCCTCAAGGAGATGGGTAACTTTAAATGCTTAACTTAATAACTATAGTCTTTGTCCTTTCAGTATTACACCCTAATTATATTAAAGTTCCATTCCATTAAAAGTTTTATATGTTTATCTTAATGCAACAAATAACAAAACCCATTCAGAGAGGGCAAGTTTAAAAATTCTAAGGTACGCCTCTCCCTACCCTGTAACAAACACACACCCAGACTGTATGTACTATATTTTGGAAATTACTCAGGAAATATGTAACAGCATATGACAAATAGTGATTCCAATTTAATAACCAACATCCTCTTATAAGATAGTACTTTTAAAAAAAGATTTATTTATTGATGCATACAAGAACTGAGGTATAGGCGAGAGGTGTGGAGGGTGAGAGGGTTCACCAGAGACAGAGTGGGGAGCAGAACAGGTGGATCTACTGAAATATACTGCTGAGGGGAGCAGCGGGGAGGCAGGAGGGGTCTGCTGTGCCATGTGGGTCAGCTCCTTGGCAAGGGATGAACTCGTGTTGTGGTGACTGTGAATACTTCAAAGCAGTGCTTAACCCCTTGTGCCACCAGAGAGGCCTTAAGAAGTACTATTCAAACTAGGTAGAATTTCTGTGCTAGATACTAACAGAGTCTTAGTAAATCCACAGAGGTGGTTTTAGGGAAAAAGCCTTCAAAAGATCATTTCATACACATTTACTCTATACTCTAACAGCTATTTACCTTGCTATCTCACATATAATCATATTTAAAAACACCCTCCGTTCAGTGTTAAGTTCTCATTGTGTTAGTTGATTTATTAATCTAGGGCTTAGTTGGCAAAAACCTGTGCTTTAAGTTGCCAGGAAAACATGAAATATAATAATGTGTGTAGAAGTAACATGTTTAAAATTGTAGCCTTCCCCTTAGCAAAAGTTCTCTCCTAAATGAAAAGGAAACACCTCAAGTTACTCACAGCGTGAGCTGGAATGACCAGAAGCAGGTTCCAGAAACAATAGTCATCAGCCTTCTGCATGCCCATTCTAATTCCATGTGTCAGCCCCTAATCAGCTCTGTTTCACAGCGCTTTGCTCCATGAAAGCAGATTTGTTTAACCACAACCTCTATTTCAGCATGACTGAGGGCAAAGAAAAACAGAGGCACCCAAGCACATCTCATGGGGTGTTTTATGGGGCTAATGTGGATCATTAGCCGGAGAGGCAGAGGGAAAGCGACAGGTCCATTCATGCCTTGGAGACATTTTTAGGTCTCTTGAACATTTTAATCTGTGCACTATGGATGCACGCATGTGCGGAATCTGCCTGCCTCCGATATAGGCAGCCGGTGCTGCAGCACCCACCCCCTCCCAGCTCTGTTCTCCTGCAAATGCATCCTGCTTGAACTTGACACACACACACACACTCACACAGAAGCTCCATGTACAGGAGGATTTCAGAGTTAATTAAACGCTGAATTTGTTTCTTTAGAAATCACATACGCCCGGGGTAAATTCACAGCATTTCAGCAACTACTTTAATTTAGGATTAAGCATACAGTACATTTTCTGAGGGAATTTTATTTTTCGAAGTACACATCTAGAGAAATGGGGAAAATGTCCTCCTCTATGGCTACAAAGGTTTTAAAAATAGCCTCAAAAATACCATAGGCTAAGAAAAACTGCAAATCAGCAAATTCAAAAATCGCCCATTACAGAAATACACTGCAAACAGCAAAGAAACACAGGAGAGTCGGTAGAATTGCAGCAGCGCTGATAAGCCTGTCCTGACTTCATAGGCTCCCGGGAGGGCTCCCTCTGCTCTGGAATCGCTCTGCGCACCCACGGAAATCATTCCAGAAGCGCAGCATTTACAAATATTTGGAGTAAAGATGACAGGTCAGAATTTTTATTATCAAACTAGCAAGTCCACGCGGTCATCTATCACTTTCCTTCCCAGGAAAGGGCCCACATGGAACAGTAAATATTTTCATTCTTCCTTTTCCCAAAGGTGGGTCCTTAGCAGGGGTCAAAATGTTAGCAAACACGGAGCAGAACAAAGCAGGGACCCCTGGGTCCTCAGTGGCAGACCCAGACCTCCTAGCTAAAAGCTTCACAGCAACGGGGTGGGGTGGGGGTGGGGTCCCCAGCTGACGTTCACCAGGTCCTTGGCCAAGGCTGTTGTTGTTGCGCTGTCGCAAAATGACCAACCAGAGCATTAGACCATAGATGTAGAAAAAGCCGGTAAGTGTCTTCCAGACAAAATATGGAAAGACACTGAAAAATCGAAGAACAAAACAACACCCGGTCATTCAAAGTTTGGAGCCACCCCGGCTTGCCTTGCTGGGGATTTCTCCCTGGAGGCAGAGACCGCGCGGCA
Organism: Galemys pyrenaicus; assembly: GCA_019455555.1. Taxonomy (NCBI): domain Eukaryota; kingdom Metazoa; phylum Chordata; class Mammalia; order Eulipotyphla; family Talpidae; genus Galemys; species Galemys pyrenaicus. The sequence continues at coordinate 6,132,645 of JAGFMF010011662.1, forward strand.
GCTCTTGGCCTTTGTGGGTCTGATGAGCACGTGGAGATGGAGGTAAAAAGTTCAATTCCTGAGGAAGAACAGAGACAACCAAGGCTACAAGGACTTCAGTAAAATAAAACAGCTCCACAGCCCTGCCTCAAACCCCCATCCATAAATCTTATTAATCAGGATACTTCAAAATCAAATGAGCAAGGGAGAAAGCATTGCCCGATTTCAGCCGGGCCCGGATTCCTTACTACTGAAGAGAAGGAATTGCAAGAGAAATGAGCAGGATCCAGCAAAAGAAATCGTCAGGCGCCGAAGCAAGGAAACAGTCTGTAAAATGCAAACCGGTGCAATAGTTTGAAGCCAGATAGATATCTTATATTGCACCAACCAATGGTTTATATTTGCATACGTGCAGAATTTCATGGGCGGTGAGATCACTCCTCTTTTTAAGGTGATGGAGTCATAAATCATATGATTTCTACTGCTTGACCTATTCAGATAAAATAATAGTCCTTCTAAATGTATTGCTCCTCCACATACATTGTCCAGAGGTTTCACTCTAGAACATTTCCTGTTGCACTTCTTATTCATTTGGAGAAGAGTTATTTTCCACTATTCCTAAGAACAGAATGTCGCAAAAAGAAATAGTACAAACTGAGATGATCTAATTGTTAGTGAAAACCTTAAAACACCATCACTTGGAAACTTCATCTTAGAGAGTATCTAAGATGTACTGGTATGTACATCTGCTGTACAACAAATGGTTGGTCTTAGAAAAATAACCATATAGTAATGCGAATATCTAACAAAAACTAAGGTGCCTACTACCTGCTAAAAATTAATGACTTCAATTGATTTTCATGATGATTGCTTGGGAATTCTAAAACGATATAATTCATAGAGTTCAACTCTATGTAGATAGTAAAATGATTTTTCAAAATGGTTTTTACATACTTTGTTAATTATAAAATGAGCTAATTTATTTTAACTCCATCCCAACAAACGAATGCATTTCTTTTTAATATGTTTATTTATTTATTACAATGGTTGTTTTATTTTCTAGGTGTAGTCCCCAGAGAATTTCCACCACCAATTCACCATCACCATAGTCCCTTGTGCTTTTCCTGTCCCTGCCTAGATCTCAACTCCTCCCTCTTCCCTGCAGAATGTCTTCGATTTGTAGTTGTCTGTTTATTTTTGTTACATTGAGTTGTAGTGTTTTTTTCCTATTACCCCCAACCCCCATGATCCTCTATATTCCTCCTATAAGGGAGACTGTCTGGTATTTTTCTTTTTCCTTCTGATTTATTTCATGGAACATAATCTTTTCAAGTTCCACCCATGTGTCTGTGAATGCCATTAGTTTATCTTTTTTGATTGCTGAATAGTATTTCATTGTGTATATACACCAAATCTTCTTGACCCAGTGGTCTATTTTTGGGCACATGGGTTGATTCCAAGTCTTACCTATTATAAATAGTGCTGTGATAAACATAGGAGTGCATGTAGTCTTTTGAATCAATGTTTTTATGTCCTTTGGGTAAATCCCTAGGAGTGGAATTGCTGGGTCATATGGTAGCTCCATTTTTAGTAGACTGAGGAACCTCCATATAGCTTTCCATAGATGTTGGACCAGTTTGTATTCCCACCAACAATATAAGGATTCCATTTTTACCACATCCTTGCCAACATTTGTACTTGCTACTTTTTAAAATATGTGCCATTCGTACTGGCATAAGATGCTGTCTCAACATGGTTTTAATTTGCATTTCCCTGATTGTGAGGGATGTTGTATGTTTTTTCAAATGCTTGGTGGCCATTTGCATTTCCTCTCTGGAGAAGTGTCTTTTAAGCTCTTCTGCCTATTCTTTCACTAGATTGTTTACTTTGTCATGTGAGTGCTTTGTAGATTTTTATGATCAGTCCCTTATCTGTTGCATGGTGTGCAAAAATGTTTTCCTAATCAGCAAGGTGTCTCTTTGTTTTGGGTAATGTCTCTTGCTGTACAGAAGCTCTTTAATTTGATGTAGTCCCAGCACAAAGTAATGTTTTGTCTAATACTTCAAAGGCATACACTTAATGAGAAAGGGCACATAACCCAGGCCAGATACTCGGAGGGCCGGCTAGCTGGGTGGATGTCTTACTCAGGGAGGTTTGGCTCATGTGATGCTCCAGTGTACAGTTACGAATGAATGCAAAAGTGAGTGTTGCTGTTCTGTTCATTTGCATGGCTCTGTTTGTGTGTCTTCACATAATATTAAGTCATAAATACTTGCCATGTCAGCAAATGCCCTTGGGGAACAAAAATGTTATTAGCTTTGTGATTTTCGACCCATAGATGTGGCACATTTAGTTAATCAATCAAATTGTGTTGAAATGTAGGTTATTTCCTTTGTCCACATATTAAAATCACCTCTGGCTGTGTTTTTTTTTTTTTTTAAAGTAGATCCATGGCAATTTTTAAAAATTGTCCTTTCTTAAATTTTTTAAACATTCCACTCCTAGTTATCTATCCAAAGAGCACATAACAATTGTTCTTTACATGAAATTTAAAATTAAATTTCTAACTATGAGAATAATATATTTTTATTGTTTAAAGTTGCATTTTGGACTTTTCTAAAATGAATTTTTTTTAATATATAAAATTATTGGATTTTTAATTTTATGTAATTATTATTTGCATTTTTTCTAGTGATTGTTAACCTTTTTCGTATAGTCATTCTTAACCTTTATTACCAATATTTTTCTTCTTATATTCTAGGGAGTGTAAAAGATTTTTGATTTGCATATATATTATTTCAAATGTATTTAATGTAATATTTTATTGTAATCTATGCTTTCATATAAGTACTTATCAAATCATTCTTCATGGAAATCCTGGAAAGAGAAATATATTTTCATTTGTTTGTTTTTTTCTTTTTTACATTTTAAAAGGGCAGGTTTATTAGGAAAAGGAGAGAAAAAGAGTCACCTGTATAGTCACAGGTGGGCAGAAGAGCTGCCTAATCTTTTGCTTTTAATATTACATCAGGCACTATCTGTGGGCATCCTCTATGGCAGAAGAACTAATTTATTTTATTTTTAAAAAGCTAGCCTAGAACTATTTACTCAAAAATTCATACCTTTCATATAGTCCATAGCATCACCTTTCCATATAATAAACTCTATACACTGAGCTCTATCTTTGCACTTTGTTTTTGTCCCAGTAAATTCTTTCTCTTTTTCTTCTTTAGTAGTAAATTATGTAAATCACAAAACTTTCTAAATGTTTGATGACTTGGAAGACCAATCCTCTCATCATTATTTCTAAGTAACATGTTGAGAAATCTACTCTCATAATTACTTCCGAAACAATTTTATAATAATCTTAAGTAGACAAGGATGGATATTTTCATTTCTATATTAATTAGAGGTAGGTCCATCCATATAGTTTTATAAAAATCTTCTTTCAATATACAGGTAGTTATGGATTCAGACACGAATTAAGCTAAATTTTGTGTTATATATATTTTTTATGGTATGTGTGAATGACATCTTCGGATCCATATACTTCATTGTTATTGCTGCATTTTAGAAAATTTTGAAGAGATGCCTATGATCTTGATATGTATCAATTTTTTTAATCTTGGTTTACCTATGTAGTAAATTAAATCTGCAAAGAGCACTTGCCCATGACTATTCTATTAGTAATAAAAAATCCACAACAGACTAGAGTGTCCAAGAGGATCCAGCCTCCTCCATGATCTAGAAAGACAGCCTTAGCGTGTATGCTTTTTGCACCACTATTTTTTTAAGTAAAATTCTCTCAAAAATCCCCCACACTCTCTTGCTGTGTTTTGTGCTTGCCTGAAGAATGAGCATTTGCTTCCCATATGGCTTATCCTAGACAGTGACTGAAATAAATTAGTCCAAAGCTATGACTTTGCATTTTTTCTCCTTTGTATATTCTCTTGTCCTTCTATCAGCAGTCTCCTGAGAACTAGAGGTTTAGTGCTTTTCATTTAATGTGAAGCTATTTGTGCTATTGTGCTCCCTCTGCCTTATAGAGGAAGAAAAGGGTGCTTTTTAATGCTTTTCAGTAATTTCAACCTTTACTCAGGACTCTCCTTTCTTCAGAATCTCGAATCTCTTTCTGAAACAGATGTTTTATTCATGATGTTACTTAGAAAATGACTAAGTCTACCCAAGTTCTTAAGATAATCAGAAGTGAGGTGAGAAATCCCACACTGTCAAAAGTTAATAAGAATGTAAAAAATGGTATTTTATTTAAAAATAATTCATTAAACTAGAAGTTTTTGAATCTATGCCTTAGTATGCTTGGGTTGTTATTAAAAAATACTATGGAGTGGGTGACTTAAAAACAACAGAAACTCATCACAATTCTAGAAGTTGAAATGGCAAGACCGAGGTACTGACTGATCTGGTGTCTGTGGAGGACCCTCTTTCTGGTTCATACATTTCTAGTCGTGTGTCCAAATTGTGGAAATGGGGTGGGGCCCCCATTTTTTTAATATAAAATTTTTAAAAATTTACATATATTTGACATCAATTGTACTCTCCATGTATTCCCCATCACCGTAACACCAGTGCACCATCACCTCAGTCCCCTATGCTCCCATCTGCCCTCCACCCTTCCCCTCTTCCCTCCCCACCAAGTGTCCCCAGTTTGTCCTTGTCTTTTCATTTTTGGTTTTTGCTTCTTTCTTGTTGTTATTATTATTGTTCTTATTCCTTTCCTTGTTCCTTATTTGGTTCCCTTATGTTCCTCCTGGGAGAGGAACCATTGAGGGCACTAATCCTGTTAGTTAGGGTTCCACCCTCCTGACCTAATCACCTCTCAGTGATGATTCACTAACTCCTCCTAGGAATCAGGAATCTGACAGATGCATACTGGGGCACAAACCTTCAGTCCTGCTCATCTGATATTCTGTTGACATACGAAAACTCATATTTTGTTCCTCATTTTTCCACAGTCAAAATAAAATTATGCTCAAGGAGAAAGGTTTACTCCTTAACTGAATCCATCTCAGCTCCCACCACCAATATGACTCAGCATTTTTTCAGAGATGGAGGACCCTGGATGCAGAGACACACCTGAAAAGCTGGAGGCATGCTGGTGATGAGCTACCGGTGTGAGGGGATGCAAAAGTGTTGGTGATCTCTGCTCAAGTGTGATATTAACATAGCTAGTGGTTAGGAGACAACACATTTTGCTTTGAAAAAAATCCTGTGACACTTCAGTATCTTTCTGGAAATACCAGTTCTGATTTTCAGCCTTGGTGGAGATGTTCTTTTTCATTGGAGTTACTGACTCAATCCACAGTAACTATCCATCCTGCTGGTGAAGACTCTTCTCGTCCTCAGAGTGGAAGAGAAGAGAGAAGGAGGTAGCTGCCTGTGTCTCCCTGTGAGACTGGATGTGCTTGGGACCTCACTGCTTAGAAAGCTTCAGGGAATACCCCACAGAAACGCTATTGAGTCAGGGTGAGAAACTGATGGCTCTAGAGACTGGGACCCACACTTGTGTTCACAGTGTGTTAGATGTGCTTTCATGAATTTGCCTCAGTAGCCAACCACATCGTCATCACTCCTTGCATAGGAAGAAGGTCAAGTTCAGGGCAATGTGTTATAAAATCAACCACTGGAACGTCCCTGTTTATCCTGAGTCTCTTTTCTTTGTGCAGAGTATGACGGGAGACAAGCCCCAACCGTGTTTGCTAAATGACGTCGGAAGTCAGAATTCTCAGCCAAGCATCAGGATTATGATGATCTCTGTTTTGGGGTGTGCACGTTGAGCTAAGCATTGCTCTGTTTCACTCCAGAATCTGCCGGCTGCGTTTGCTTTGCGATGCGTCGTTACTTGAGTCTGCAGAGTGGCGAGGGCACGCGGAGTTCACTGCCAGCCCGTAGTTCTTCAAGCGTGTGTTTCCCTGTCAGTGTTGTTATGTCAGCAAGTATGTGTGGGTGGTAAGGGAGCCCTGGGAACAGTAACTGTTCGCCCGATTAAATAAAAGGCTGCAGAAGTAATATAAATGGGGAGACAAAGGGGCTATCAGCTAATCCCTGTGTTCTGGGTTTAAAATTAAAGGTCTTTTTGATAAAAGATGCCAGCATTGCAGTTATGAATATATATGGTCAAATTTGTCACTACCTAAAAATAAACATTTCCCACAAGGGTAGGGAATGCTCTGGAATGCCTTATCTTTGTGCTTTTATCTGGCTTGCCCTCCCTCCACAGGAGGAATCCTGAGGCTGTGCTGTCAGAGGAAGCAGACATCTGTGTCTGGCTGCCTTTTATATGAATCGCTGTGGGCAGCCTGTGAAGTGAGTTGACTTTGAGGAACGCATTGTTTGTTGGCAAACAGAAACAGGCTAAACGTGTGTGCAAACTACTGCCTGAAAAATGTGTCCACTCAAGAGAATGGGGTGGGGGTCCGGAGCTCCCCATCCTCCGGCTCTCCTCTGGCTGGGGTAACCTGTTCTCTATCAGGGGGACTGGAAGAGCAGGTTCTGGTGCAGGGAATCACCGCCCAGGTGAAGATTGATGAAACAGAACCCTTTGATCTTAATGAAATCCTTAATGGGAAAGCCAGCCCAATTACGTTGTTCCCTTTCCAGTGCCCTTCCACATTCATTTAAATTTTCTGAAAAAAGGCAGAACAATATGGGAAGTATATTAATCATGTTATTACTCTGGTTGGAATAATTTATTAAACAGTATCATAGTTTCCTGGAAGATTTACTAAGCCTCTACAATTACCTAACTCTTTTAGAATAATTTACACACTGGCAAGAGCTGATGAAAAAAAAAAAAAAAAACCCATGAACAGAATCATTAAGTTGGAATGGTTTAGAAAACTCGATGAGGACAATGTTTCCATCTCCTAAGTTTTTCATGTAATAGTGTTTCCTATGTATCAAATTTTTTTTAAAAAAATGTCTTTATAAATTGTTTTATTTCTTTTTTTTTTCATCTTTAAAGTTCTGGATAGAAGGCAAGATTCACCAATTAATAAATTCACATCAGTAAAATAAATATTTGACATCTGTTTGCTCGTGGCTAAAATGTCTTATTTCAGTTTAGATCAGGCACTAGTTAAGAGTTATTTACCTTTTTTTTTTTTTCATAGTGTCCTCTCCATTTCCTCTTTTTATTATGCCACTTCCTCCCAATGTTTTAAGCAAGTATTATCTACATGTGCTGGTTGAAGAGTCTGCTTATAGATGTCTTTATATCAACATAGGGAAGTATTTTCTAATAGAATTCACATTATTTCTCTAAAGTGCATTTGAACAAAGGATCTAAATACTCTCATAATAGAACTGTAAGCTTCACTATCAATATAATAGGTGTTTTTTTTTTTTTAAATCTAAGGGCCATAGATTATTAAACACACTATTATTTTATGTACCAATCAGAAAGGGGGAAAATGTGCTTATCGCTATAGTACCTGCTTAAGAATAATTTACACAGCATATATATTGGTCACACTAGACCTCAGAAACTTTAAAATGTGTTTAATATTTTAGGAAAGATGCCATCTTTTTCTTCTTTATACTGTTTGCAGGCGATAAACAATGACTTTGAAAATATCTGTTATGAAATATAATGTGCTGTTATCTAATTGGTTCTTTTAATTCCGATTCTCAGTACAATAAACTACTTCGCTTTGGATTTGCAAGGGAAAAAAAAAAAGGAATTGCAGTCTTCACTCCAATGGGTGACATTTGCTGGCAGAGATGGAAAATGCCACCAATTCCTAGAAGTGTCTTGATTTTAGAGTTGAAACAGTAGGGGGAAAATGTGATTCTCTGTTAGATAAACTGTAGTACTTGAGAAAAATTCCATGCATAGAGCTATTTTATTAGTCTACTCCAACGAATGAACTGTCTAGCATCCTCACTTACCGGTGGTTATCAATCCTGGAATTTCAGAAGCTTTAGTAACACATTTTAGAAGAAATAGATAAATAGAGACAGACTACGGGATACATAGTCTATGTTTTCATTACTGAATCCCTATATAAAAATTCCAATAATTACGTAATCAGCATCTTCAATTTTCCTTGACTGTTTGTTATAAATGATATAGGTTTGTAAATAAGTATTTGTTCTCAGAAAGATTACAGACTAATTGATGAGTATGTAAACATGTATGAAATGAGGTTAGAAGCATTTCAAAATATTAAAATCACACAGTTCTGTGTACTCTGGTGCATGAACGTTGCAAAGTGAGTTAGTGACACTTCAAGTCTATAATGCAATTATTCACGAGTCTATATTTTCCTCTTGACCTTTTGCTATTACTTTTTTGCTAAAGTTTTTATCATGCTCCTAAAAGATGGAAAAATTGTTCAACATCTGTTATCAATGAATAAATTTATAAGAATGGCTACTTGAGAACAGCTTTTTTAAAAAGATTTACTTTTTCATGCATATAAGAACTGGGGTATAGGTCAGAGGTATAGGGGGTGAGAGGATTCACCAGAGACAGAGTGGGGAGCAGAACAGGCAGATCTACAGAAACAGAAATTCACAGCTGAGGGAGCCGCAGGGAGGCAGGAGAGATCTGCTGCGCCATGTGAGTCCCTTCCCTGCCGGGGAACCAAACTTGCACTGCAGGGACTGTCCATAGCTTCATAGTGCTGGGACTTAACCCCTTGTGCCACCAAGGAGGCCCCAAAGAACAGCATGTTTTTAAGCAAAGTATTTACTGTTAATTACCAAGGTGATAGACATAACAATTTACACATTATTAAGCACTGTATCTAAGAAAGCACCTGTATATAGCAAAGCATTACACAAACTATGGCATAGGTAGTTTACATTTTTGGCACTAATGTACAACAGCTTTAGATTTTAATAATTTATCACCTCAAAATAAAAAGAGAAGAAATTTTATTAGGTTTCTTCTTTGTTCATTGGATAAAATCTCCATTATACATGTCATCTTTGGAATTTCAATTTATTTAAGATTAAAGTGCAAACTTTCTTCAAGTCTGTGACTACAGGATCTAAGAACCTTACTGGGAGTCATTCGCAGTGCTGAAAGGAAGAGACGTAGACTGTGAGGTCAGAGGGGGCTGTGTCCCAAGCCAGTGCTGAGGCTGCCCCAGTCTGTAAAATGGGACAGTGAGACGTGGGCATTGTGAAGTCTCCTTGCGCTGATACTTGCAGATCTTGGTTCATGATTTCTAAGATAATCAGTTAATCTCCCTTCCCCACCTGATATACCATATAAGGTAATTACAAAAATATGAATAACCATAACATTTATGAAAATCAACATCTTGAAAACAAATATCTGATGCCTAAAATAATTTATAAAAGAAAAAGATGAAGAAGCTAGAGAAAAGAGAGAGAGAGAGAGAGAGAGAAAGAGAGAGAGTGAGAGACAGAGAAATAGAGAGAGAGAGAGAAAGGGGGAGAGAGAGAGAGAGAAGGAAGAGATTAATAGACATTTGTAGAGAGGAAGGGATGAACAAAGAAGGTTACTTTTTGCCATTACATTAGAGAATTTATTTGAAAAATATTAATTTGAAAATATTAATAGGTGTTTACTGTTTATATTTCATTTGTGTTTGCTGGTTTTCCATATTAAGTATCATTAAAATGTCATTCACAAATGAAACACTATTGCTATTTTATAATTGTTCACATTTATGATATGTTTGGGGACAATGTCTTAGTCAAATATTCCCCTACAATGAATTAAGTTGGAATTTCGTTTTTATTTTACTGGAAAGACAGGACAGAGGATGAGGTTTATAAGCTAGATAAAATCATTTGAAAACACAAACATCCTTATTACTGTAGATATAGACCCATCTTATGAGCCATAACAGAGCCTTTAAAAACAAGCAAGTTATAAAAGGTCATTATTCAGTAGCGAAGAACCAAATACAAAAACAAAAAGAAAACCAGACTAAATGTTAATAAATCTCTTTGAGGAAACATGAAGTGAACTAGTGATAAGGACCATGAGTAACTTTCATTTGTGGAGAATGTGGAACACTTGCACTACGCATGTGTATTGGGGAAAACCCTTGGCAGATCCCTTAATAACTTGAGCTTATTTTTTTTTGTATAAATTGGATACAATAATGCAACATCACATATTTGCTAAGACAAGGAAATATACAAATTACATAAGTACTATATAATGATTTTTATTGCAACCTCTGTAAAGATAAATTTTCATTACATAATAATCCAGAAATGTTTATAATAAGATTATTTAGTTAAATAAAAAAGGACTATAAACCCATACCCTGTTTTTTGAAATATGCAAAGTTCTGAGCAATAATACTATCAAAAAATAAAACATTTCTTATATAGCATATTGCTATTGAATATTTAAAAAAATAAATGTTACTTGTACAGTAAAAAGTATAAAATTAGAATGTCATAAGAGAGAATTTAAAATGTTTTTTCACTAGGTAATATTTAACATACGAGTCATGGACAAGTCTGAACACTTACCAAGGAGGTCATTCAATAAGGATAAATAATCTGAATCCTGAAAATACATATATAATTTGGCATATTTTGATGAAGAGCCACATTGCATCTTCTTTCATTACAGAGCAGTAGCTGGTCTTCCAGGGTTAAGAGCACAGAATTTTCACAACAGAAAAACACTCAAATATCACTTGAGCAATAGACAACAGAAAACGTGAAACTTCATTCTAAAGGTGAACATTTTATCTGGGGGAAGTAAGGGAGAGGCAGACCCACGGGCGCAGCAGACCTCTCCTGTCTTGCCTGCTGCTTCCCTTAGCAGTGTCTTTGTCAATCTGCCTCTTCTGCTTCCTACTCTGTCTCTGGTGAATCCTCTCACCACTGTCCCCCGCCCCCACCTCTGGCCTGTACCGCAGTTCTTGTAAACATAAAATAAATAAATCTGACAAAACAAATAAAAATAAAAACAAGTTTAGAACAACAAAAAAATATATATATTTTATTTTACTACCGTTTTGCTTTGGATACTTTTATCCTCCGCTATTGAAACATTCTCTGGGAGGTAAGGAGAGCCAGATGAAGATTTCCAGTTATACTTAAACATATAGGTTCTGCTTTGGGAATTTTGAGACAAAGTCAACTGAGCACATTTTGTTTCTGACAAAGCATTGATCAAGGTAACCAAAACCAGAATACCTGTGGAAAAGGCTATCAGAGTGTCAGACCTTATATTCCAAACTTCAGGTAATACATCCTGATGTAAACTATAACTATCCTTTGAACTAAGAGATGTTGTTTCTTGACTCACGAGATAAAATAAAATTAGCTTAAGAAAAATGGCTTCTTTTACTGAATATTGCACTGGCTATTAAACTTGAAATCACGATGTTACCTCGCTCCACAGTACCACAATAACTGGAAAAGTGTCGATGGTGTTTTTTTTAACAGAAACAAAACTTCAGGACTTTTGAATTTAGTGCCCAGTGGCACTAAAGCTAAATTGATTTATTGATTTGATAGTCAAATCTTATTTTGAAAGTGACAATACCCATCCTCCTTTTTTTTTTTTTTTTTTGCCTCTGATCACTTTAGATGCTTAAGTCCTGGCAAACAGTTGCCAATGCATGTGTCGTGTCACCAGAAGTTTCAGAGATGTTAACCATTTTAATAGTTGGCAGAGTGAACAATTGCTGCTAAATAAGGCCAAATGTAATTCAACTACTCCTGTATTACATTAAATTTCAGGCTAGGTCAGTGAACACTGAAAATAAAACCTAATTATTCTCAGTTGAAAAGTTCAATCCCACCATTAGGATCTGACTTATTTTGGAAGCTCTTGAAGATTTTTCTTGCTGCAATGAATAGCAGGTATCTAAACTGTTTTATAAAACAGTTGGCTGTTATGTAAAACATGTCACTATATTACAAAATTGACACGTTATAGTACACATGCAATTAATTATGAGAAAAGGCAATTTATAATTTGATGCTTCTCTGTCATCTTAGATTGAGGATATTCTTTTACAATCAATATATATTTAAAGAAGTGTATAATTAAATAGGTGAGTGAACTAATGAATTAAATTTAATGCTTCGCTAATTTCATACTTAGTTAATACAGATTTTAAAATGTAGTTATCACGTGCAAATGCTTATTTCATCTTAGGTATCCAAAGGATATGTGTTAGTTTTGGCTTTAAGTAAAAAAAAAAAAAAAAGTATTATAAGGCAAATTAATCTTACTCCATAGGTTGATCAGCTCAAAATTTAAACAAGGAAATGAACTAGAACAATTTTTTGATAAAAATTTTTCTGGACACTTGATTGAAGTATTTTTCAGTATTTCTTACACTCTGAATAGCAAAACACACCCATGTTTGAGTAGCTCTAAACAATTCTATATGAAAGTATTGAGTCAAAATTGGGGGGGGGGATGGTATGTGAATGTCCTTTATAAATACATTAAATTTAACATACACATTTATACCTACATATTTTTAGTTCAGGGGTCAATCTGTATAGTTTGACATCACAGGTTACATAAAACCAGGTTATTTTCTCTTGTTTGTACCTTAATTGTAAAAGAGCACTCATTCTCAGGACAGAATTAAACTATCTAGACAGCTGGCTGATAAGTGGAAGGCTGGGTCATGGATGGATGGATGGGATGGGTAGATGGATGGGATGGGTGGATGGGATAGTAGATAGACAATCAATGGATTGATAAATCAATAGATAATTTTAGATTTTGCTGCAGAACTGCCCAGAACTGTGTTCTTACTTACTACTATTGTCCAACAATGATTTGTGCATGAATTTATTTCTTGAATTACAAATTATTTTTCTTCTCAGTGCTCATCTTCAAATCTCTGCTCAACATTTGAAACCTTTAATGCCCTTTCCCAATGAAGTGCTCTTCTACCTGTGTGGGCTACCCAGATCTCTCTCTCAAAGAATGACCTATCTTCAGGGCATGTGATTTATAAGACAGCTACCTGATGGAAAATTTTGGTTCACCTTATCATTCGGTTACATTTTCATTCATTCATTTATTCACTCACTCATTTATTGAGTCAGCAAACTCTAATAGATCCTAGTTACAATGACTGTTGAACTAGAAAACTAAATATGATGTCATGTCTTCCTTGTATTGAGGGAAACAAATGTTTACATATTAAATTCTATGAAATCTATTATGAGAAAAGTATTTGGAAAACACATCCAAGGAATGTGAAAAGTGAATTTGATCTTGAAGGTGGATGCTCAGGAGGACAAAGAAGATTCAAAAAGACTGAGAGAATGAGGTATCAGGGTGAGTCTTGACACATAAGGGTCCACACTACCTGAAGTGAGTACTTTTTATGCAGAAGAAGCAACTCTGCAAGAGGGGAAATGAAAGAAACTATAAGTTATGTTTGGGGAAGTGCAGAATTCAGGTCATGTTAAAGGACAGTCATATAAAGACAGCCAGCCAGAGCTCACAGAAAAGTGAGGCTGGAGAGCCATGTTTTAGAAGCTCTGCGAGGACACATCAAGCTGTTGAACTCTACTCTGAGAACAATGGGAAGAGGATCAGTGGCTTCTTGGTAAGTACAATGACTAGGTGTTTATTTTTCAAAAGGAAATAACTCAGAATAGCCTGATCTCCCACAGACATCTCATCTCTGAAATATGATGTTTCCTGTCTAATTTTTTCCTGTTTTCTAATAGCGTGTTTTCTGTCTGGTCATCTCCTCAGTGAAGGCCCAGTTGTCATAACGTTTAGCCTGTGGTTCTCCCTTAACGGTGTCCGTTGCTTACCTTAGTAAATCAACTCTTCCTCAACCTGTCTCTTTAATCCACTCCTTCCTCTCTATCCCAGTGAAGTTTTCCTATCTCTGCCTCTCAGAATCCATTACCTAAATGGCTGTAATATTTTTCTGACTTTACTCTGCCTTAATCCCTTCTAATTTATCACTTACCTTGTCACCAAGATTGCTGTATTAAATTAAGTTTATCATAACACTCCCTGTTGACTCATTACTGGACAAAATCCAAATACATCAGCATGAAGTCAAGATTTCTTTCTTATCTAACCTCAACATTTTGGCTCTTGAACCCCAATTCTGTCCTTGTCACAAGGGATTCTGTGATACTCACAGGTGAAAATGGGATTTGACACTTTATGTGTGTCTCATACACATACATTATGTACAGTATTTTCTGTTCTAATTACCAAAAGTTCCAGATGTTGATGGAGCCAAGAAAACAAATTAAATGGAGAATCAAACTTAAAGTTAAAATTAATGAACTGGAGGATAAATTCTGAACACATCGAAGAACTAAGGTTTGTGAAATACAGGCAGCATATATAAGAATTTCCAATCACAGAATGTAGTGTACAGAGCAACGGATAGCACAAGAATTTGGTAGAGAATTCTCTAGAGCTCCTTACCCACAGGCAATTTTGACCAATAAATTCTGGACTGAGATAAATTCTCTCCACACTTGCTTTCTTATTGTCTTCCCTTTTCTCATCCTGCATTTAGACTGATCGTATTTAACTGATACTAGTGAGAAATAGTCTACAGTCCTATAAAAAGTGCAGTGTTATCTTTGAGAATATTATTCTAACTAGCAATGAGTAGAGACAATCTTGGTTTCTAGATAAGGGAATGTCAAACAGGCTGTGTCCTCAGGATCTTGTCTTGATTTAGACCTTTGTCGGCCCATCCGGTGACTCTGCAGTCACCTGTGTCCACTGAGGAGCTTTGTGCCACCAGCTCTTGCTTGACCTTGGCGGCAACATCTTGCCAAGGGATGCAGGAGAAGCTCTAGTGGGGGTAAATGCACTATGATGATGTCTCAGACCTTCCTGTTTCGGTCTTCTCGCCCACAGGTCAGCACTTGGCACTGCCCGCTGTCTATTCTTGGCACCCATGGTTTGTTTGGGGACCAAATCTAATTTAGCTCTTTCTACTTGCTGAACTTCAGACCAGCATCTTCCCCTAATGGGGTTTATTGGCCCATGTCAGAATGATAAGAGCAAGGCTAATTCAGTAAAAATCTTCCCAAGGCTGAATGCATTTATTAAGAACTTGAAGGGTTTAGATTATTTCTATTCTGATTTTTACTATTGAAATGTCTTTCCTTCCATGAAATAAGAGTGATTAAAGAGTCTACTCTGGGTGCTAAAATCTAGAGTGTTTTTATTTGTGGTCTTTTTTTTTTTTTGCATCCTTATTAGAAAAAGTAAATGTTTCTAACTCAATCAACACTCTCTTCTATATATTTTGAATGTTGCTTCCCAGTGAATTTCAAGTATATAAGCGTTCTTTCAGTGTACACTTACAATGACCCTCATCCTGTCATTTGAAAGACCAGGGCTTAATTTTTCTTTGAATTTAGAGGATGCCCCTTCGTTTAAATTTCACTCAATACCTTTTTGAATTACTGAGCTGGTGGGGAGAAAGGGTCATCTTGGCCTGGACTGTGGAATAATCTACAGAGACTGAGAGGTCAGAAGTAAAGCAAGGTTAATTGAAAGTACCTTCTGAGAGAAGGAGGGGAGGAGTCCGTTGATACGTGTGGTGTCAGGGTAGAGGCTGGAGCCTGGTTTTATATTTGAGCTGTTCTGCTCTGTGATTTCTGGTTAAGCTCACTTAGCCAGCACACTTTATCCTGTTCTCAGAATAAAGGAACAGAGATTTTCCGCCAAGACTGTGTTACAGGAAATGTTGTCAGTGATTGGGGTACTAATGGGGGCAACTCATGACCCCATTTAGCTTAATCTCATTGACTACTGTCTTTGGGTGTGGTGCTCATGAATATTGTCTCCATTTTTTGTTTTTATTTTTTAAAGATGTATTTATTCATTCAAGAGCTGGGGTGAAGGCCAGAGGTACGGGGGTGTGAGAAGATTTATCAGAAACAGAGTGGGGGGCAGAACAGGCAGATCGACTGAAATCCATTGCTGAGGGGAGCATTGGGGAGACAGGAGAGGTCTGCTGTGTCATGTGGGTCAGCTCCCTGACCTGGGATCGAACTTCTGCTGCAGTGGTTGCAGATGCTTCATAGTGCTGTGATTTAACTCCTTATGCCACCAGGGAGGTCACTCTCTGTTTTTTAGTGATGGTATTAGGGGCTGTCTATAGTTACATTAAGTTCTCTTTTGGATGCCGTACTACAGTAAACTTACAAATAAAACTACGTATATGTCACTACACCTATATAGAAATATCCATTTTATGTTTCAACAAAGTAGACATTAGTTAAGGTCTATTAGCAAGATTAAATTCTTGTGGTATGCTTATGGTCTCAGACTATATTCTTGATGTCAGAGCTTCATACCAAAAATGATCAGATAATGACTGATTAAAATATTTACTTCCTTTCACTTGAGGAGTCCGATGTATGTTTAACATTTTTGTGCCTGAGTATGACTAAGAACCCAATGTCTGATGGCTAAAGAAGTAATTAAGGTGTTTGGAAACATGCCTCTTGCCTTAATGAGAAAAGCATACTCAGGCCAGGAGGAAGCACGGGAAGTCTGGAATGGTCTATCACCATCCCGGGAAATTCATAAACATGCACTAGCTGCTAATGAAGGGTCAGGTCTCATCTTGGTTAAAACTCAGCTGTTCAAATACTATCAAATGAATGTCTTCACACTTTTCGACCCACACAGGTATGTTTAATTGAGGGTCACTTATTATTAAGATCAGTGGAACTTCTGCTTCTGGTTCTGCGAGTCAGGGGCTAGCAAGGTGCCATTCCATTCTAACGAGGAAGCATGACCCAGACTCAGGAACTGCAGCTCCTCTGGGGCCATAAAGAGGGTGGTGTGGCCAACCACTGCCCCCCAGTGAGAAAGATAGATACCCACGCACAAGCTCCCCTCAGCAGGAACACACAAATAACTAGTGTCACAGAATCAACACCGAGGCAGGAGAACCTGCATTGTCATGATTGACTTGTGCAAGGCTCAGTGTGGGCAAATCTAAGTTAAAACCTCAGGGGAACACAGTCACTGCCCCCCAACAAAACTGGGGACTTACTTCCCTGAGCTTGATTAAGTTCCCAAAGTGACTATCAGGCACCTCTCATAAATCTGACGTTGTGAAGCAGGGAGTTACTAGAGAGTCTATTAAATTGTTCTTTTTAAAGAACAATCATTTTTAAATGATTCAATTTTATTTACAGGAAATGGGAAGAAACTTATTTTATATTGATACTTATTAGTCTACCTTATTTCTTAATGATTACATTATTTTCTATCACTATATATACTATTTTTAGTAAATGCTATATATACTAAACATTATTTATTTTAATATACTAAATATACAATAATTATATTATAGCACATAAATAAGTTAATATGTGAAATAAATACTTTTTCATTCCAAATAAAAACTGATCCCTCTATTAACTTATTTACATGAATAAAAATAAACAATGATGATAAAAATGCCCACCTTTCTTTCTTTTTACCATCTTTCTATTCTCTTTTTTGATGTTTTCCCTTCCTTTTTTGGTATTTTCAAAGAAATGGGCAATTCATTATAAGATACATGATTTAAGATTAAATTAAATTTATTTGAGAAAAATAGCATTAAATTCTACATTATTCTGTGTCTGAATTTTAAACTGTTGTGACTGCAATATATTTATGGGAAATATCCCACCGACACAGAGGAGGACACAGAAAATGTCCTGGCCAGGGGTGATATCTGTAGCCCAATGTACTGGTCCTGTTCTGGTTCTCCTTAGGAACCAGGTGCCAGCTCTTCTATCTCTTGATGTGCTGCTTTAAAGTCATGGATGTGGAGAAAAGAGAGGAAATTTTCATGGGAACAAGAGACTGTTTGTTGTGAGATGTTGCAAATGGATAGGGTTTTGTTCTTTCTGTTTTTTTATGAAATGTAAAATGTCACTTTTGAAGTAAAGACAAGAAAGAATAAAAAAAGGGAACTCCATGACCGAGCTTCCAGGATGTGGCAGAGAGAGATTAATAAAATATTTTCTTAGATACTTTAAGTCAGTCACAGAACAACAAAGGACAGTTGTTGTTGAAAATAAGTCTTTGGAAAGACCCAGGAGAATCAACCTGCTACTAATTTAGAGACAGAAAATTAGCTTGTTGAGTTTTCAGATTGTAAAGTAAATATTCAAGGTTGGGCTGAACTGAGTAAAGTAGTTCTAGGGAGAGGACTTTTTACATTGGATTTCATATGGGCATCTCACTGTAGCTGGCGAGAGAACATTCTGATATACATAATGCCTTAACGTGAAATCAACTCATGTAAATGTATTTCGGATGACACACATTAGTTCTTTTTAACCAGTTAGTTTGTATATTTGCTCACGTACAATTTCAGTCTTAACATCATTTTTTCATATCCCAAATTTAACACCATTGTGGTAATTCTTTGTCTGCAGCAACAAAGATCATTGGCTATGACTTTCTCCCCCACTCTCCACAGTCCCCAAAGTCCCCCGATTCCTTCTTGATCCCTGGTGACTTCTAGCTGGTCTCAGAGTGGATGATGTCCCTCTTGCTATCCATGGAAAATCCTTGAATATCTCACTTGCACCTTATGTTCTCACAACTTCTCTGATTAAAAAAGAAAGGAAAGAAGAAAGGCAGGGGAAGAGGAAAGTCATTCTCTGAATATTTTTTCCAGAGAAAATGTACTTCCTTTTTCATTCACACTTTAGTGGATGATGCTAGAACAGATGTCTGTACATTGAAAATTTCACCCCCAGTGAACTAAAATCTTGCTACATCACAGGTCACTGATGGTCATCGATGAATGCTTGAACATATTTACAAAGTAAATTCAACTAATATTTTCAAGTATTCCTTTGACTATGCATTAGTACAAAGGATTTTACTAATTAATGTGGTCAATCACATTAATTGAATTAGAGATTGTATTGATGGCTAATGTCTACCAATAATTTCAACTCTCAGCTGAAGCATAGAGAGGTCTGGGGCACCTCAGTGTCTAGTCTTCCCTCATTGGTCATGCACCTCTGGTTCGGAATAATAGATGATTTCTTTTAATCAGGTCTTTCATTGCTGAACAGAATGAGGTTATTGAAATCATGAATATCTATTTTAGTTAAGAGTTGCATAGATTTTATGCTCTTATACACTGTAAGGAGAAATTCCTTATAGACAAGAAATTAGTTTCAGTGTTGATAATCCTTACCCATTGGTATCCTGCTGATGGAGGATATTTTAGAGATAGTTCTCTTCTTGTGGCAAATGTCAGAGGACCAGCTGACAAGGAGGCAAGACCAGCCCACCACCTCTCCATCTACTTTTGTCTGCTTTTCCTGCGTTCAGCTCTGATGAAAGGAATGAACAGGTCATAGCCAACTCTCTCCCTTCCATCTACTCACCCTCCTTTCCCTCTTCTCTGCCTTCCATGCCATGGTTTCCTGCTACCTCTTCTTCAGTCCTTTGAATAGTTGTCCAATCTCTTTTACTGAAAACCCCCCTTTACTTTTCCTCCTGTCCATCTACAAAGTTGTTTTCTTCGTAAGTAATTTTTATGTTTTCTTATGTTTTTAAGCATTGCCCTATATGAAGACGCAAAATAAAACTTTGTAATTTGCATAAAGCATTCCTGATGTGCAGACACAAAAATGTGCTAGACATGGCTACCTATAGGACCTGCGTCAAGCATCTCAGATGCAACATATTCTAGGTGGAAATGATATTCTTCCTCCCACTCCATACTCTGACCTCCCCCTGTTCATTATCATCATTAGCAGCAACAGTGAGAGGACTAAGGGTCTTTTCTAGTGTGATTATCAGTCTCCTCTCAGTTTTCAATGATAAGAATAGCTAGGCTTTGCTTTCCCACTGTTCTCTATGTTCTACTTAAAATTATTTAATTTAATGTGTACGAAAGCTTAAAAGAGTCATTTTATCAGATCCTTATCTTTAGGTGTTGAGACTCAGAACTTTAATTGACTTACACGAAGCGCACCAATAAGTGGCAGAACAAGGCCGTGAAGCAGGGCTCTCTCCTGGGTGCTAGAACACACCTCTCCCTTGCTGAGTCACCTTCCGTCCGTGTTTTCTATTTAAAAACATGCAGCGTGAGCAGGAATAAGTCTGCCTCAGAGGCCTGGGCTCCAGAGCTTTGTCTAGGTGTATTTTGGAAGTGTGAGGGAGACAGGGGCTGTGACCTGGGAAGGGACAGAGGCCAGATGCGTCTAGGCAACAAGTTGTGTCCGTTAGAGAAGGACCCTGTAGGTCCTCAAATGCAGCAAACGCAAAGGCAATGATTTCCATGAAAAAGAAGTTAATGACATTCTCAGGTTCATGCAAGGCTGTTTGGGAGCTGGAATTTCTCTGCCCCTCTTAACATCATGTGTTTATAGTCAGTTTTGGCCATGTGCTAGCTGGAAGAAATGGTAATAGAGAAACTGAATGGTAGGCAGCTTCCTTTTATTTTATCTTAAGAATTTTTTTAACAGATTTATTTATCTATCTTTTTATTTATTTATTTATACAAGAACTAGAGGGCAGGCCAGAGGTGGGGGGGTGAGAGTATTCACCAGAGACAGAGTGGAGAACAGAACAGGCAGATGGACTGAAACACACTACTGAGGGGAGCAGCGGGCGAGGCAGGAGAGGTCTGCTGCGCCCTGTGGGTCCCCTCTCTGGCCGGGGATCCAGCTTGTGCTGTAGTGGCTGCGGATGCTTCAGAGTGTGGTATTTAACCCCTTGTGCCACCAGGGAGGCCCCAGATTCCCTTAAAAAAATATAAGTAAGTAATGCACAAACCACTTTTGCTCACATTCCACTTCGGCAAATTATATCATTTATTTTTATGGGAAGGAAATAAGGGGTGACATATATTGAGGGACATTTGTCATCTATGCTACATTCATCAGTACGGAGAGATAAACAACTGAAGCAATTTGAACTTGGAAACACAAACTGACTCGTTGAGACACAAGTACATGTTCAGGTGTATGTGACACCAAGCAACACACATGAGCTTAGAAAGGTTGACTTTCACACCTTACGCTTGCCCAGAGAGCACCGGCTGGGCAACCTCCAAACCCACTGACAGACTCGAGTCCTTTCCTGGGCTTCTCGGGCCCTGGGAGGGCTCTGTATATGTTTGCTAATTAGGTCAATATTTCCTACAGTCCCTTCCAATTATGCCCAGCACAAGGAGCGTTCCATAGTGAATAGTCTCAGGAACCGAACGTCTCTGAGACTGAACTAGGTGTGATCCAAGCATCTAAGCATCTTATACAAACAAACCATGGTTATTTTAAAGATGCCACTGTGGATGGACAATCTGGCATTTTGAGGAATATTCCATACGTATCTGTACGTATTTCTTTACTTGTTTACATACAAACTTTCCATTAATCTTGTCTTAATGTTTTATTGCTTCTTAAGAAACGAAGCATTTCGCAGCTCAAAACAGCAAACATATACTGTGTCAGTTTCCAGGGGACAGAAGCTGGCACATGCATGGGGCCTCGTGGACTACACCCCAGGACAGGCTGCATTTGCACTTGGAAGCTTGTCTGTTGTTGGATCCATTTCCAAGCTCATCAGTGCTGTTGGCAGAGTTCATTTCACGAGGTCTGATGACCGAGGTTGCCTCTTTTGGCCAGCTGACAGGTGACAACTGCTCTCAGGGGCTAGAAGCTGCCGAAATACTCCTTTGAAGCATGGTGGTCTTCTTCAAGACCCGCAGGAACACCTCCTTCTTAGGTCGGCCAAGAGGCAGTCTAATCAGATTGTGGGAAATAGTATAATCTGTGATGAAATAGCCTTCACTTTGATCACACAAGACAATTAAACATTGCTACACCATTACCTTTCCATAATCTTTTGGCCAAGAACAAGTCATGGAGGGTTTTCATGCTCAAGAGAAAGGCTTTATGGAAACGTGGGTCATTTCAGGGTATCTGGAATTCTGACAGCACAATCTCGAAATCTTATTTTATAGACGTGGTCAACTTCATGCACAATAGTATCAATGTGTGTGAAATTAAGGCAATGTTATCAACTTGTGTCCAGGTTACAACATCGATCTTTGATTTTGGCAGGGAATCTGATTCTATATCTAACACTTGCACTGAATCATTGTGTGTGCATATCTTTGTGTGTGCGTACATGTACATGTGTGCACATACATATAGTTAAGTGTATGCTCTTGTCTTAAAACTGTGGCCTGATGTTATTGCTGTTCTTTAAAATGTGCTTGTGTTAGGAGAACACCTAAATATGGAACAAAGTACATAGAATTCCTCATTGACTAATACAAATTAATGCAATCATAGAATAATCAGAACCCTTGCCTCTCTTTCGCACATTTTTGTTTCATTTTTTTAGTCCTTCAAGACGTTTCTTGGCTTAGCAATACAATATCTTCATGCAAAAGCCCAAACATGAATAAGCAAGTAAAGACCTATGTAGAAATAAGCATACGTTGGCCAAAGAGAAAACTTAGAGAAGAAGCAAAAAAAATAGTTATTTCTTCTTGAAGGGCTGTCCTGTTTGGATAGTTCTGGAGCAAAGTGAGCAGTGTCTGTGGAGTCACTGGGGTAGGGAGGGTGGGAAGGTGGGGGGTGGGGGTTCTGTGTTTGCCGTGTGCACGGTGGGTGGGGAGGAGGTGATGTCAAACATTAACTGGGAACTGGCCTCCTGAATCTCACCACTGGAGGCTATTGTGTAGCTTGGCTTTGTGCTCTGGCTACTGGTTACACTCCAGACTTGTTCAAAGACATCCAGATGGACAAGGACAATGGAGTGTCTCAAGCAAGATGCAGGGACAAATCTATTTCAAGGAAGTCTGATTTGTTTGCAAGCCTTCTGATGGTAATAATGGGGGGGATACCTGAAAAACCCACTTACAGATCTTCTCAGTCTGAGACTTGAGAAGAAGGTGTGTGTTTATGTGTTTCCTTCCTGTTTTATAACAAAATAGCAAGACGCTAAGCACGCACAGTTTCTGGATAGAGAAAACCATAGTAAGAATTTTGAAGTGCATTGCTCATTTCTGTTTGCTTTGCTTATTGGAATAGTGTGCGTTATTGTAGGAGTCATGGACTACTTCAGGAAAAAATAATGATGGTTTATCAGATCCATCTGTTCCCAGGAGACGGCGGCTGCATGCAGAATGGATATCAGATGGCCCGAGAGCTCTTCCCGCCTCTCTGCGCCCTCTGCAATTCGCTTTTCTATGAACTCATCTCCATAAGTCAGTGTTCCCTTTGCTTTGATTTCCTCATCCTTTTAGAATTTATTTTGAAATATATATCAAATTTATATGTACTTAAAAAGGAAAGGGAAAAGCAATAAAGCAATAAGGGACATGATGAAAGAGGAAGAACAGACAGAGGAAGAGAACGCAGGAAGGAGGGCAGAGAAGCAAGGAGGGAGAAAGGAAAGTGAACAACAAAGAAGATGGGAATTTATGGGATGAGATGCATTCAAGGCTGAAGACATTGTTTAGTTTTTCAGAATCATCCAGATTCCAAATCAGGTTGGAATGTTTACGCTTGTGCCTGCAAACAGAACTTTAGCCTTGAACACTTCTGACATCCGAGTTTCTTTATCATATCATTATTTGCCATGGTCTGCAAAAGCAGTAGAAATTCTCTTACAGTCATCCCGGTACTCAAAGTCTCTCATAAAGTGTTTCTTTACTCGTTCACTTTCTGGAACATCTTCTCCACTGTGGACTTGGACATTTCCAAGTTCATGGCCATGGACTTTGGTCTCAGTCTGAAATGAGTTTTCTTCCTTTAAAAAAAAATATTTATGCATGCAAGAAGTGGGGGTTCAGGCCAGAGGTGAGGGGATTCACTAGAGACAGTGAGGAGCAGAACAGGTGAATCGACTGAAATGCACTGCTGAGGGGAGCAGCGGGGAGACAGGAGAGGTCTGCTGGGCCCTGTGGGTCCTCTCGCTGGTCGGGGTCGAACTGATGTTGCAGTGCTTCGGGTTAGCTTCATAGTGCTGAACCTTAATCACTTGCACCACCAGGAAGGCCTCGCAAACTAGGTTTTCTAATTTGTGCCCTAATTACTGGATGTAATGACTTTCTGTCTTTTTCTGTATTGTATTTTTTTCTAAATCCATTCTTGCTGAAACCCTCATCGTTTTGTAAGCTTGATGATAAAGCTTTGCTTTCCACGGTAGCTCTGGCG
Organism: Galemys pyrenaicus; assembly: GCA_019455555.1. Classification (NCBI taxonomy): domain Eukaryota; kingdom Metazoa; phylum Chordata; class Mammalia; order Eulipotyphla; family Talpidae; genus Galemys; species Galemys pyrenaicus. Next base: position 6,156,765 of record JAGFMF010011662.1, read on the forward strand.
ACATGTAAGATTTAATAACATTTCTCCAGGCTACTTCCTGACTTCTTCCTCTCTGACACACTCTCAGAAGCTGCCCTTAGTCATCCATTCTTCCTCCTGCCTCCCCTCCCAATATCTCTCCTGCCCCCATTTGCATGGTTCAATCCACCAAGCTTAGAAGAAGATTGGCACCTGTCTCTGAGTCAACCAGACACTTGGGGCTTCTGAATCACGAGCTCAACTGCCTGCCGAGTGCCGCCATCTTGATGTTCTGTGACCATCTCGAGTTCTTGTCGTAACTCAAACCCATCTTCCTGAGTCAAACTTGTCCTCTTTTCTGTATCTTCAATATCCAGCCGAGAACCTGGGGATTTCACCCCACACTCAGTCCATCTCTGACTTCGCTGCTGCTCCTGAAGTTTTGACATATTGCCCCTAATCCCGTCTCCTTAATCAGAGCTGAGCATGCTTATCTTCCTGTTTCTGTTTTGCTCTTACTACAGAAAGGCCGCCCTGAGATGCCTCTGATCTCCCATGTGCACATGCAGCGGTGTAAACTGCTGCATTGCTCACTTGGATAATCTGTCCACAGCTTCTTGTAAGTGAGAGGACACAGTCCAAGCTGCTTAAAATCACATCTGGTGCCTGGGATTGTGCTCCTTGCCAGCTACTGCTTGGCGCTCTCTCCCCTCTGAAGCTCTGATCTTGCTCTCCTTATGGTTCTCTCGATGGCAAAGTGCTGTGTCCTTGTGCAAACCTCCTGTCCTCTACCACCTCCCGCCTTCTCCCTGGGAATCTCGCTCTCCCCTGGAATCTACATTTTCATTTTTAAAATAAGCATCTCAGGAGAGCTTCCCTTACTGCTAGAGGCCGGGGTGCTGGTTCCACCTCTGGGCAAACAGCACATTAAACCTGCTATTGCTACTAAAGCGTAATGTAAGTATGTACCTGTGCCTGCCACAGACTGAAGACTTGGCTACAGGAAGAGCAAGAGAAGGCTGCTTCTCCCCTCACAACAGGAAAGCTGGAAGCCAAAAATTAAATTAGCAGCTTTCCTTAAAACGATCAGAGGACTGGGATTTCAGGTGATGAAATACACCAGTGAAGAGAGACTTAGGAGCAGAATGGCCCCTTCTCTCCTTGCAGGGAAAAGCAGGACGTCGGCCTATACTGGGTCTGTCGGACTGCCGCAAGAGCTCAGAATTCGTAGGACGTTGTGGAAGGCCAGCTCTGGCTTAGCGAGAGGGTGGAGCCGGTGAGGCCTGCAGACCTGAGGAACTGGGCAGCTCCTTGTGGGTTTCTCCGCAAAGGGAAGACACTCACAGATGATCAGAATTCTGAGAAGACTCACTCTTTGTGGTGCCTGGATTGGGGAACAGCTGCTGCTGCCTAAAACTGCCCAAACCTACTTTCGCAGGCTTCCCTGTAGAAAGAAAAGGACTTAATATGCAGGAGAAGGATAAGAAAAACTGCAGCCTGAGGGCAAAGACTGATTGCCACATCACTCAATTTTATTCTGCAAGAAAATGAAGAAAGCAAACTTTGAGCGTGCATTCCAAATATTTATATCTAAGAAAACACATGGTCTCAAATGCAGAGGAATTGGAATCTGAAGACTGAAATGCAATTTAATTATAATTAGTTGTATGATTTTTTTCGAGTTACTGCATCATAAAATGGAACTTGCATCAATTATGAAGGTGGTTGAACCCATTTCATTATTTTGAATATTTATGGCATGTGTGAAGAACTAATTTTCCCTGAGGGGCTACCTCTGCCAAGACTACCTCTGCCGGGAGAAACCCGAGCAGCACAATAGGTCAGAATACCAGCTCTCTTTGTGTCCTTCCCTTCGTTTAGCAGAAGAAGACATTTCCCCAGTGGAATTCAGTCCTCCTGTCCCTTGCACTTGGTATGCAATGGAGTCTGGCACACCCAGGCTCCCGAAGCTACTGAAATGGTGCCCTGGCATCAAATATGTCAGTACTAAAATGGCAGCCTGCAAAGTCCACGGGCATTTGCTCCAGGGCTAGTGGTCTTACCTCCAGCAGATTCTGATTTCCACGTGTCAGTCACTGGCCATAGCTGATGCTGTGTAGTGCCATGGAAGGAAGACGCAACTAGCAATTTCTGTGAGGATAATGAAGTAGCAAAATGACTTTGGAATGAGTTCCTTGTAGGTCCCACGTGTGACTCTGCTTTGGCTCGGAGACACTTGTCAAAATAATGAACTACCCTGAAATTCAGTCTCCTCCATTGTAAAAAAGGAAATGATACCTACATGGAGAGCTGCCGGGAGGCTGAGCTACATTATGTAAACAGTCTAGCTTCCCCCACTGCTCCATAGAAAAAACTACAACTATTCTTGCTGTTATCTTAATTTTATCTGTTAAATAAATAGCATCAACTTCATGTTGCATTTGACTTAAGTAATTTTTTTCCTGACATACCTATACATATACATATAAAATCAGAATGTGATATTACTGACCCAGTTTTTTTATTTAATTTGCTCTAATTTAAAGTAGGAATAGAAGCACATCTGTTTTGACTAGGAGAGCCTTGTTCTAGGTGAACTAGTTCATAATTTATCGAACACTAAAGCACATTAAGAGTTCTTTTAAAAGATAACTGTTGAAACTTGCAAGCTGCAGATGTAAGAGTTGATGTGCTAATAATGGACTTACAGTCCATGACATTTTATCAGCCATTCACGGAGCTAAATTTAGAGTCCAGAAGCTACTGAATTGGTACCATGGAATCAAATAGAGTCAGTGCTAAGATTGCAACCTGCAAAACTCAAAGGCATTTGCAAAGTTAATGCATTTGATTTATTAATATTTTTCCTTTCAGCATCTTAGTTTCTCAATTGTCAACTTTTACCATCACATTCTGGAGGGAAAATGAATCCCTATCATATGCTCAATTTAAAATAAAAGAGTTATATGTGGTGACAGAACTGACCCTATTTACACTCATTATGGATCAATCAATAAAGGCTTTGAGGCCATTTTCTTTGTCATTGGATTCACTTAAGATGGAGCCATCTCTAGAGACTAGAATGGTTCTGAACTTTGTCTGAGTTCACAGTGAAACATGGATACCTGAACAGACTTAGGGACTTGTCAGAGAGAATAAAAGTAGAGAGTTATCAGAAATGTAGCCTGGAGTATCTGCTACGAATCTACACAGTGAATTACAATTAATAATTATTGGTATCAAACTCTTACTAACAATGATGGTGGGTATTCATAGAAATAGAACGAATGACAAGTTACGTAGCTATGTGGCCAAGTTCGGATAATGGTTTATGGTTCGTGTTACCCTCTTGTTTGATTTGATATAGTCAGCAAAATTATATACACAGGTGAATGAAAGGGTAATAGGTAAATATATGGTAGATAGATAGATAGATAGATAGATAGATAGATAGATAGATAGATAGATAGAGAGACAGATAGATAGGTAGGTAGGTAGGTAAATAGACTAAAATAGAAGAATACACTAAAATACGCCCCAATTCACACTGTATCTGGCATTTTGGTCATGTGCAAGTCTTCTTTTTGTTTATTTGTATTTTAATTTCTTATTCAGTGGAAACAACTATAGTCTGATCATATGTAAGAAAAGGGATTATGGGGATGTTTTCAGTTTGTTTGGAAATACTAAACTATCACTAAGTTATCACTAGTTAGATTCTCTCTATGCAATACTTGAAATTGCAATACTTACTTTCTTATTATTAACTTCTAATTGTATCCCTTTCTTAAAAATTCTTACCTGTAGAAAAATATTTAAATGACTAAAAACGCCCTTCTTACTAATTAATGTCCTATAATTTAGAGATAATGAAATTTAGCATCTGAAATTTAAACAGCATCAGGCTTCATAGGAGTATTGAAATTGGAGGCCCAAAGAAAAATAATAAACCGTTATTACAGGTTTCTTTAGTCTTATTTCTTGCTTGAAAACACAAAGCTCCTTCCTTCCACATAGGATCAGGCCTTGATTGTAACTGATGGGTCCTCATAAAGTTCCTGGTGAGTTCCTGTTTTAGGAAAGATAGATGACAAATTCATTGAGGTTGAATTGGCGAAGATATGTACAGCACGACCCCAGTTTTAAACTTCTCTATATTTTCTTTTTCAGTTTGCATTGTTTTTGATTGTGGCTTTTAGATGGGATTAAAATGGCAGCACTTGAAAATTAGTGATATCAAATAACCATAAAATGGTATACACTGTATGAATCAAAAAATCGCCTCAATTCCTACGGAAATTTTATAAAGCTCAAATAAAAAACACCAAATAATATATGAGAAGGAAAAAGAAACTCCAATTCTTGAGAGTAATTTGGATGCAAGAAAAACTTCAATGATCAAAACTGCCTATGTGCATGAAGAATAAGCTGTAAGCAACAAGCAGTTAGCAAAGGGAGGCCTAATTGAATTTGATGGCTATGTAAGTGACATATTAGCATTGCTTTTGCAGAAGAAGGACCAGTGGCTTGAGAGACTTAAAGTGATTCCACTCTTTCTACATGTGATGTTTTATATCACATGAGAGTGAAACTGGACGGGGTTCGGAATGGCTGATGCCCCTGAAACACGGTGTCTTGTACAATGACGTGTGCCTAGACAGAGAGGATGGCACTGAAATAATGGAATGCAAGTTTTCTCATGCCACAAGTTCTATCTCTGTGCCAAACGGTGATAACTTTGACTGTTGATGAAATCAGTTGTTTAAGGAAATTGTGTTTGAATTCATTGCATTTCAATGCAGATCGAGAATATATTAATATTTTTTTAAATCAGATGAGTTATTGGTGAATAACTAATTGGTGAATGCATATATATGAAACACATAAATAGCAAAAATGCATTGATATGATAAAAGAAGAAATCTCATTCACAGGCGCTACAGACATTGTAATAATATTTTAAGGACCTAAAAACAACACCAAAATGATCGAGGGGATCCTTCTCCAGTCTTCATCTGAGGGTTCAAGCTGTCGGAATCCTTTAATGTCAGGCCTTTTGGACACGGGTTGAAGAATGCCTTCAGCTTCCTTGGCTATCACTTGCGATGGGCACATCACTGCATTCTGACCCCCCAAACCATGCGAGCCGTTGCCCAGGGGAGCCCAACATAGCAATCTCAGGGGCCATTTCGCTGAGCTGGTAGACCATCAAGATGGCACCAGCAGCCCCCTGTGCTCTCTCTGTCTCTGTCTGTCTGTCTGTCTCTCTCTTGCCTTCACCCATTCTCTGCATCTCATAGTTTTTCACATTATCTCTAAACCCTACAAACTCTCCTAACTGCATTCATTTGAGCAGCTCAAGAAAATACATTCCAGAAAGATGGACTTTCTACCGTTTTCAAAACATCCACAGAGAATCATGGTTTGACCTCAGCTTATACACACTGTTCCGTGAAGAAAGAAAGTAAGGGGAGGGAGGACCTGAATCGAAAGAATCATTCCTTTGAATCAAAGATGCTTCTTTAGGGCTGTTTGGATATATCAAATGACAAATTAGGAAAAGGTAATGACAAGTGATTTTTAAAATATCAGAGTTACATGCATCTTTTAAAAAGCCAGACTGCAATTCAAAGATACTCAACTAATTCTCCCTCAGTGTCTACTGTAGAATTACTTCTTCAGAGGCTCCCTTGATCAAAGAATGTCTTCTTTGCATGTGTTTCCAAATGTATGATTCCCTTTGGATTTGTTTCTTAAAATTTTAGAACTTCCTACAAAATACAGGACTCAATAATGGAAAATGTATCTCTGGAGCAGAAGTTGAACTCCGGCTTCCAAATACAGGAGGGGCGAGAATCCTCTGCTTTGTATTTTTCTTTCTTGAACATCTGACCATTAAATGAATGAGTTGGAAGAGTTTAGGACAAATATAAAAGCATCTTGTTCTTTGACCTGAGTCCCCCAGTAGAACACGGAGGGAGGGACCTCACCCAGATCAGGAGGCCAGGTGTCACTCCCGCGGCCCACTCACCTGTCACTTCTCCAGAAGCGTCTTCTCTCTTCTTGAATCTAAATCAGATGCTGTCCTTATTTTCTTATCCATACTCTCATTTTTCCCCTCAGAGACCTTGTGAAAAATCAGAATTCAGGGGAGTGTCAATTCCCTAATTTCTTTATTTCTGTCTCCTTCATTGAAATGGAATGGGAATCTTATCTCTTTCATGCATTTAGCAGAGACTGATACCAAACAGGCAGTGAATAGATATATGTAAACTGGAAAACAAATGATGCTATCAACATGTACTGAAGTGTTATTACTTACTCAGTGTCATAGGCCAGCAACTGTGCTTCAGGAGATACTTTCCACAGGTCTCATGCCCTTCTACCTCCCTCCGGCTGTGCCAGGAAAGCAAGGTCCTGACCTCTCCTGCACCAACCATTTCTCTGGATTGTGCTCTCAGTGACTGACCTGGGCAGATGAGGGAAAGACTCCTTCAGAAAAAAAGAGCAACTAGCTTACGGCTGTAAAAGCAGTGTCCTCCGTGTCCAGTCTCAGCTGTGACTAATCCACTCTGCTTCGCACCTGCACGGCTCCTCACAGGACCCCCAGGGCTGGATTTGCATGAATATCTCACATCCTCGATGGGTCACACTCTGCCATGATCAGTAAGTTCTTTTGTCTCTAAATCAACCACGTGCAGACAGGATTTATGAGACAGGAACCATTAAGTTATTATATTCTTGTTGAGTACAATCAAATCCAAAATCTTGGGTGATAATACATAATAAAATCAGAGAGTCTTGGAGGTTTTATAAATAGCATAACACAGTAATATTTAAGCTTTATAATTTCTTATCGACTTTCCTCTGTAATGCTCACATAATAAGATGAAGTATATTACCCTTGGTGTTATTATCATTTTCTATAAAAAAGTGTTGTTACCCAAAGGAAACATGCCAAACTAGCAAGAAAATATTCTTCAGTGCTCATGCGGTACCTATAATATCAGAACCAGAGCTAGGATAAAAACAACCATCGGTAGGTAGTCTCAGGTCAAACACTGAGAAGCGAGTGATCACCAGGCCTCTCCCAGTGCCTCTATCGCTTTCCTCTATCTGTTTCTACATTTCCCCTGACCTCCTCCCCCATAGTACTGCACATACGTTCAGCAGATATAATTTGGAACAAAGACAAATGTTTGGCATTTTAATGTTGCCATTAAATCATTTTCAAATAATAAGAAAAACAAAATTATGAGTCATACCCAGCTGAGATGTGCTAAGAATTTAGCCCATAGTCTTAATTATTTTGGTAAAACAGTTTCTAGGATGGCCCTTCATTTTGACTATAATGGGAAAGATGTCTCCACACAAGGGGGTTCTTCATTCATGACGCAGGTTATCTAGAGACAGGTGTTTCATCAGCCTCCACTGAACTACACCGAGACCAGCCATGCGAAACCACTCACTTTTCTATGATCTTGCAATGGCGATTTTTAAACAACAGTATCCAGACCAGAAATTTCTTCGAAGTGGAAGGTCCTAAACTGGTCAGGAAAGTTCTAGGATCTGAACATTTCATGTTAGAAATTCTTCGAAGTGATTGTGACTTGAGCTAGCTTTTGGGAACCTTGTCATCAGTTGCTTGGATCTAGTTGTTCAGTATGTGCAAAGCCAACTCAAGCCAAGCCCTGTCTTCGTGTCAACCCACACATGCAGCAGTGTGAATAACATCAAACATTTGCTGGTAGGACACTGTCAACAAAATTAAAGTTAAAATCCTCCGATGTGATGCAAAGGCTACAAGGAATTCTGGACAAAAACATATCAGCTACCACTAAAGGGGGATGATCATGCTCTGCCATTGAAAGAGAATTTGCTAGGTGCTATATAACCTAGACATAATTTTCTTTGAATTTAACAATGCATTTATGACCTGAAGGCAATTATTACCCACGTTTTCTAAAACATGGCACTAAAATCAGTGTGATGCCTCATTCACATATAAGAAAATAAAAGTGATGGAATTCCAGAGCAGGTAGACCATAGCTTAAAGCCAGTGCTCGTGATGTTATTATTTAGTTCTTAATATAGAACACATAGAAAGAGCTATTTTCTTTTATTGGTAACATTGGTTTGTAGTATTATATACGTTTCAGGTATCCAGCCTTATAAAACAACATCTGTAAATAATATATTATGTTCTGGTGAATTATTTTTGATGACAATGACTTCATTTTCCATAAATATATTTTGTTACTTGATGTTGTCTACAGAACATTACGAGAAAGGAGATAGCTCAGTTAATTGGTAGAGTTATTTATCAATAGCTGCTTCAAAGATAACATGCTTAAGACAAAATACCAAAGTGGCAAATTATGAAACAGAATTTATCAGGTCTCATATCCACTTTATAATCTGTTCATTTTATCTGTGAATGCTGTTTTATCATATGAAAATTAAGTGGGAAGTTTCAAACATTTTTCATTCACTCTTAAGCATTTCCAGTGATTTCAAATTGATTACCCTCCCCCAAAATATATATTGAAAACATATTGCTGCATTTTCCTGCTTTGTACATATATTTGAAGAAGAAAGTCAGTGTACTAAAAAATACTATAAACCTGATGTCTATCAAGTTTTGTTTGAGTCTAGATCAGGATGATGAGGATGGAGAAATGGTTACACATAAGCAATTTCTTAGAGTTCAAACTATTATTATTATTATTAGGTTTAAAATATTTTTCTAAGTTAATGCCAGTACCAAATAATGAAAACCTAGAGTTTGTGTAGAGTTGTGTTAATTTAATGAAATATAAATGACATACTTACTGTAAAGAAGGACTAGGTAGTAATGAGATACAATTTGTGCCTGACTGCACTCTCTATTTCTATATGAATTGATGGGAATTTTCATTATTTTGAGTGCCTTTGGATAGAATTGATTTAATTTCAAATCAAGGGGAATTGTTGGAACCTTGAAATATTGAATTACAAGGAACTTTGTCAGTAGCAATTGCTCAAATTATGCATTGTCACTAATTAGCGCTTTCTCCATGTGGTGAAGATCTAAGAAAAATCTTACATCAGTTCCTGTGCTTTTCCCACAATGCTGTAATACATGTTATTTAAACAAGGGCATGTTTAATAAAACATGTTGTATATCCTTGAGAAATGACTGAAGGCTGTTTGAGAAGTTTGAGGAAGCCCCTAGGGATATTCAAGAAAAATCCAATGACCTTGCATTCCTTAAGGTACAGCAAGCTTTAGGTAGAATCATAGGAAATTGCCAATTTTGAAGGTCAAAATGGTTACACATAAGCAATTTCTTAGAGTTCAAACTATTATTATTTGATGTCATAGACCAAGTGTTTTCTAATTTGACAAAATTACTTTTCTATATACCTTTAATGTCAACGTAAAGCATTTTTTAAAATAAAATTAGTTCTTCCAATGAAAAGTGAAAAACATTTCAAAGCAATAGTCTATGCAAAATCATAAAAGATTGTATTGAGTAATATAAAATGAAAGGAAAGTAATTTGTCTTTAATACTTCTTTCTAAGATGAGATGAAAGGAAATTATTTTGCAGTTTAGAATTTGCTGCTTTAACAATAATTTCATTTATTCAGTTACCATAATTTTTAAACAATAAACATTTTATCTTAGTTACTATATTAGTATTTATTGTAATGACAATGGTAGTTTATTAAAAATACATATACTGCTTGATTTTGCTTTATAAAGCATAAACTTACAGTTAGCTATTTAACCATTTATCTTTTCTTAATAGCTATTTTTAGTTTTTTATGCTTTCTATTTAAAAAATTAATTAAATTAAATTCATTATAAAATATATCTTGGTTTCACAAATGTAAATAAAGTAATTTCAAGCTACATTTGTTTTGTGTATAGACACCTTAATTGAAAATAAAGGCCTCTGAATGCATTAGTTATACTTAAAATTTCAATGCACCCAATAGCTATTGAGTCTATATGCAATATGATCTTGTTAGCCACAGCAAAAGAGACAATGAGGGAAATGGTGGAGATAATCCTAGTTATAATAATTCATAATTTAAAGGGAGACAAGTCTATCTGTGATCAAATATAAATGAAATCTCAAAGGACATGCCACCATATGTTTATCCATTTTCAGTTAATAAGAATTACTGGAAAGAAAACTATTGGAATGTCCTGAGGCTATAGAAGACTTAGATGCACTTAACATTTATTAAACTCAACACCCAATATAAGCAAGGTATGTGCTCTGTCAAGGCATGTGCTGTTATTCACAGTGATAAGCCCTAAATTGGCCATAAAATGAATGTCAGTTAATTCAGTCAGATTCAAATGATGCTAACCATATTCTTTAACCCAACTGAATTAAAAAAAAAATCAGTAACAGATGTAAATGGTGAAAATCCTAGAATCTCAAGTCCAATAGTATGCATAATAATTAATGGAGTTATAGTTAATAAATTGTATTGCATACTTTAAAGATTACTATGAGAGCACATTTTATGATAAGTGTTCTTATAACAAACACATAAAAACAATAACAGTAATAACAATACAGAGAAGAGGTTGAAACTTTTGGACTTAGTAAGGTATGTCTTTATGGAATAGATAGTAATGATGTGTTCATAGATGTGTAAATTAGTTTCCAAGTCACTAAGTTATAGAGATTAAATGTGTATAGCTTTTTGCATCTAATAATATCTAAATAAATTATTCAACAAAATAACCAATGGAACAAAGAATAAATGAAGAAGAAATTAAAAAACATTTCAAAAAGCACGAGAGTAAAATCACAACATGTTGAAATTAAGAGATGTAGATAAAGCAGTATTTAGAAAGAAATTAATATTAAAATCAAATAGTTCTCAAATCAGTTACCTCAGATTCTACAGTAAGAAAATGTAAAAAAATGTGCAAACTAAACTGTATGTGGGAAGAATAATATAGATTAATCAGAACTGGAATCAATGAAATCAGAAACTGAAAATAATAAATGTTTCTAGTGATAACTAAAACATTTTTAATTCTCTAGACACATTGATTAGGAAATAATATTATAATACTCAAATAACTAGATCTGTTACTTCTACTACATAGAAATTTCTTTGATGGACACAAACTAACAAAAATTTTTGAAGGACAAGATTTACCAAATTTCAAAAAGTATATTATCATTTATATAGAGTTGAAATACATTTCATATAGTCCAACATCCATTATTGATGAAAACTGAGGAAACTAGAAGTAAATTCACCATCTTCATCATTTAAGTTATACCTGCAAAATATCTACATCTTGAATCATGAATAATAATTAAAACTAGAAATGCCACAGCAAAAAATAGGAACAAATGAATGGTGTTTGTTTCTTCATATTTTTCAGAACTGTTTTGGGGGACTGGCCAGTGAAACGGCAAGAAAATTAAAGGTAGCTTTATTTAATGAAACAAATAATTGAAACTCTCCTGTAAAAGATTATCCTTGTAGGAAAGCCTATGAATTTTTCATGATTTATTTATTTATGCACACAAGTACTGGGGTACAGGCCAGATGTATATGTATGTGGAGGGGTGAGAGGATCCACCAGAGACAGAGTGGGGAGCAGAACAGGCAGATCAACAGAAATACACTGCTGAGGGGAGCAGTGGGCAAGACAGGAGAGGTCTGCTGTGCCCTGTGGGTCACCTCCCTGGCGGGGGGATAAAACTCCTGCTGCAGTGGCTGCAGATAACTTCATATTGCAGTGCTCAACCCATTGCGCCACCAGGGAGGCCCTGGAAAAATTATGGATTCTATTAAAAAAAAGACTTATAGAACCTTTAAGTGAGTTCAGCAACATTGAGCTATATAATATCAATTGTGATTTTATATATCATCAACAATCAATGAAATATGTAAGAAAAATGATTTATAATAGCATCAAATATATATAAAATGTATGGGCTAATCTGACAAAAATTGGCATGAAATATACAGAACATCACTAATGGAAATCAAAGACAAATAAATGGGGGTATGTTGTTCTCATGGATTGAGAGACTCAATATTGTCAACTTTCCCCAAATTTATATATAGGCTCAATGTAATTCCAATCATAATTTTAGCACATTTTTGTGAAAATGAGCAAGTTCATCCTAACGTACATATTGAAATGCAACTAATCTAGAACAGTCAAAACAAATTTGAAAATGAAGAATGAAGTTTGAAAATACACAGCCCTGAATTCAAGATTATTTCTAAAGTTACAGTAGTTACTAAAATGAGGAATTAATGTCACAAGAGATAAATAGAATTTGTGATTCTGGATCCAAAGGTATATAGTTTGGATTTGAATTTTGACAAAATTGCATAGGCAAAGCAGTGGATGATCTCAATAAATGACACTGGAATAATATCATATATAATAAAATAAAATTCCATGTATCCTATACACCATACACAATTATGATATTAACAAAACTTAAGAAACTAAACACAGAGCCTAAAACTCTGAGCTTTTTAGAGGAGGAAATCTTTAGGATCTTGGAAAGGCTAAGATTTCTTCTATAATATATCAAAAACCAATCCAGATGAAAGCAAAGAACATATCGGGAAATTGATCTTCTCTAGCATTAACAAGTTTTGCTTTTCATAAGAAACCAGGAGGCATGTGAAAAGAAAAAAAAAAGCAGTGTAGACTGGGAGAAATTGTTGAAAATAAAATATTTGAGATAGTGTTTTTTTCACAATGTAAAGAATTCTCAAACAATAATACATAGAAAACACACAAGTCAATAAAAATAAATGCGCAAAAGATTCAGATACTTTATCAAAGGTATTTGGTTAGCATATCAGCAAATGAAAATTACAGGAAAAAAATCAGTTTCTTTGTGCATACACATTTGCAAAACAACAATAAAAAGTTAATTTTGGAATATGTGTTGTGGGTTAAGAGATAAGGAAACTTTAAAGGCAGTATTTAAAACTGCCTGAGATGGATAATGGATTAGTGGGGTTAGGTACACTCTTCTGTATTTTGTATGTTTTAGAAAGCTTTCATGATTAAAAATAAACAGGATTGGGTATGCTTTTTCCTGGTCTAGTAGTTCTGGACCACCAACTTTTTGAAAATTTATGAGAAAAAAAAAGGTACATTCCTTTTTTCTAAACCACTTCTTTTTAAAACGTTTACTTAATTCGATCTCTCTAGAAATAAATTATATTAAATATATTTAATGATATGTAATTTAACTGAATATATATTTAATTACATCCTCATAAGTAAATACTTTATTTTTTAAAACATACATCTCTCTATCAATATACTTTATTGGTCTTTGTCTTTGCAAATGAATCTAATACATTAAGAAAACCTTTTCTTCCTTACTTTTCTCAACCTAATTCCCAATACCAAATTTTACTGCCCTGGTTATTAGTTTTGGACCATTTTAGGTTTTTCTTATAGAATGTTTCTTTTAAAAAATTCTCAACACATATAATGAATTTCATTCATTCTATTTAGGAGTTATTTTATATTTGTATATAATATAGTTATACTATCTATAGAGAAATATTGCACATGATATAAATAGTTTTATTTTCATCTCATCAATTTTTTAAATGAACTCAACCAACAAAATTACTTAATAAACTTGCTTTATTTGTGTGTGGTTCATAATCCAAAACCCTACCTCTCTAGAAACATTCTCCTTAGATTAATGGCTCTTAATATTTATGACCTATTTATACCACATATATAAATGTTTCTTAACCTTATAATTTAATTACATGTTGTTATTATAAAATGTTCATTGCATTTTCAAAGTATTCTAATCATAACACAAAGAGGAGAAGAAAAAAAATAGAACTGTATCAACCAAAAATGAGATGAATTTTTCTGTGAAAATTCTATCATCTGACTTTCTTCACTGTCTTAGAATTTCACAAGAAGATTGATTGGCAGCAAAGCCAGACAAATGACATTGATTATTAGTTAACAATGATCTAGGATACACAGCGGTGTAAATACTCCAGGTGTTGGTTCATGAGAAATCTCAGTAAGGAGTTAGGGGGAAATTGTAAGTGAAAAGAGAAAAAACATATATTGTACAGAGTTCCTGGGGTTAAAGTATATTTTTGCCATACTAGTATTCTGTGATGATATACTCAGTGCCCATTTATCCTTGAAGTAGGCTTTTGTATGAAGAAAAAATAAAGAGTTTTCTTGGCACTCTTTTACTTTATATAAATCATGTCACAATTAAAAGTGTTTTGAGATCCTCTGTAGGAAAGATTCTATATCAAAATAAATGGTTCTTTATTTGCAACTTCAAAAGCAATTTTCACTAATGAGACTCTAAATTCATGTCTGTGTCTACTTACTGCACTGGGGAACTTTAAAATTGCATTTATAGACAGTGCATCTATATAAAAATAGAAGTCAAGAGAAAACAATATTAATTAAATTTCCCAATAGTGTAGATACATTTTATCCATATTTCTGTATACCATTTTAGTGTTTTGGAAAGTAGATGTTCAGAATTTTTTGTGGAAAAGGTGAAAGAAAATCTATATGTAAGATAATATGGAAAATACAATTGCTGTTTTTACTATAATAAACCTTTTAATTTGAAAAGTTCTGATGATGTTATGACAACCAACTTTCCATAGTTGCAATATCTATTTCCATGTTGGATTTTATCTTCACAAAGGGAATATTAGGACAATAATTTTTTTTTGATGAGTTTCTTTTTTCTCAGTTGAGTTCTTGTACTGCCTGAACCCAGAGTAAGGAGGAAACATCTTGGTATCTATAATTATCCAACAGGGGAATCAGTGATTGAAAAGAAGAGAAAACATTTGATAAGATAACGCTAAGTCTTTGTATACAAATCTAAAGGACAGCAGACTGGGGCTCTCATGACTGCCTCATTGCAGATGAATGATTTTATAAACCATCAAACCCCCGGGGGCCTCAGAGATCTCATGTATAAAATGGCTCACTTGGAAAGAATGATGCTCACGGTCACTGCCATGCCAGGTCTAATATACTCTGATTAAATCCAGCTTGAGGGTAACAAAAACACATGTGGAGGATGTGGGACCAAAGGGCCTTTGCAAAGTCGGGTCCTTGCAAACTCTCCCTCATCTGGGCTCAGAGAAGGAGGGCAAGAAGAATATCCAACTCGTTTCAGTATCATCCAACTTTGTTTTTCTTCAGGTCACTTGAAAGGTGCCAAAGTCCCTATAAAGCACTTACGTCGTGTGACACTGGGACATCGTTTTCTAACACGCCCAGACCAATATCTCACTGCCAGTACTTCCCAGACCTGAAAAACAAAACAAAACAAGCAAACAAAAATCATCCACCCGCATCTCACAGTGAAGAGGCTGGATCCTGACTTTGCTGGATAGGAAAACAGTCTACAAGACCCATGGCATCATCTCGTTCCTACAGCTCCAAGCCTTCCTCAATCTCTGCCCAGATTCCAAATTGTTTCTCAAGGTACAAAAGCAGCCACACTGCCTTTGGTAAAATGCCAACATCCCAATTAAACTCTAGATCTTTTCTTATTGGAGTTATTCATGGCCCTTTTAGTCCTTTGCCTCATTGTTCTACTGGGTGTCATTTAAAATATTTACCAAATGGCTATGACACAATTCTGTGTCATAACAGATGATGCCAAACACTGACTATCAGTCCTGATCTTTTATCTCATCAGTTTTTCTCTTTCTCTCTGACCACGTTATCTATGTACAAACTCTACATGAACTCATTCTCTCCCGTGGTTTCAAATATCTCCATACATTGATGATTACTAGATTTATATCCCTGACATTTATCCCTCCTCTAAGCTCCAAGCACATCTATCCTTCCTGACATGTCCACTTGGGTGTTTCACTGTTATGTCAAATGCTGCAGGTAAAAAAAGACTTCTCGTTCTCCTGATCTGCATTTGCTCTTCTCACTTTCTCTCTAACTCAGTAAATGCTACTGCTATTTACGCATTTCTCAAACTAAAAATCTTTGAGTCGAACCTTCTTGTCCTCATTCTCCATTCTAGTTTATCCACAAAAATAACCAAATATTCCTTTCATGTATTTTTAAAATTCATGCACCTCATTCCATCCTTCAAAACCCCTCTTTTAAGTCTCACTGATCTACTGGTTATATTCTTGTTATTCTACAGAGTTCATAATCAGATTTCTTCCCAAAATAGCCTTCCATGCTATGCTTTTTAAAATTACTTCACCCGGTTAAACACCAAGTCCATACAAGTTAACTGTTTCTTCTTGTGTGGTCTGGAGAACCTCACTGCATTTTTCAGGATGCATCAACTTTGTCTGCTTGTTTATTACCTTTTTCACCTTCTAGAATGTCAGTTACAGGAAAGCGAGTACTTAATAAAAACAAATAAAAAAATCAATCAACAATAATTGACATCTAGAGAACTCTAAATGGGAGAGTGAAGAACTAACCTTCCACCTTCCTGGTAGGTCACTACGTGATACACATTAAAGTTTTAAGGTTTAAGAAAAATGCCAGATGGTTCCTCCCCTAGGAGGAATGTAAGGGAACCAAATAAGGATCAAGGAAAGGAATAAGAACAGCAACAATAATAATAATAACAACAAAGCCACAAAAACCAAAAATGAAAAGACAAGGACAAATTGGGGACACTTGTTGGGGAGGGGGGAAGGGGAGGGTTGAGGACAGATGGGAGCACGGGGGACTGAGGTGTTGGTGCACTGGTGATATGGTGATGGGGAATACATGGGGATTACAATTGATGTCAAATATATATAAATAAAAAATGTTAATAAAAAATAAATAAAATCAGTGTATTGGTACTTTCTGGTGGGGCACTGTGATAATACCTGAAGGGGATTCTGTACTAAATGCAAACCTTAATGTAAACCAATATGTTTTCAATAAATAAATAATAAAATCAATGTGGCCTTATTATTCTATTTGATTCCAAAACAATCTTTTAAAGCTAACAAGGTCAGATATTATATGTACTATAGACATAGACAAACCAGTATCAGAAAACCTAAGTGACTTGTCAAATATCACATAATACGTGTTTAGTTTGAACAGTACCAGCATTCAGGGCTTCTGGTCCTTCTCACTTAGTCATAGCTACCAAAAATTATTGTATTCTAGACACTGGAAGGGGATTTATGAATCATGTATTTGGAAGTGCACTTATTTTCTCACAACTAAACATGTCAGATAGATTATTTCATTTGTCCGGTTGAAGTGGAAAATGTCAGGCTGATCCACTGACTAGCTGAAGTTGGACATGACCTACAGACAGAAAGTTTCAGTCGGTAACTCTCCAGGCCACACTCACCCTGAATCAGGCACCCCAGCTGACTGTACCGCTCGCTTTAATCAATAAATGCGCTGTATCCTAGCGCTCGGGCTTGGAGAGAGCTCTCCTCTGGGCTGGTATAAAGCTCCGAGCATAAATGAAGAAGTTCCTGCCTCCTCACTGAGTTCTGCCTGGTGACCTGGCAGAACACTGCCATGACACATTTATTCCACATTTTAATGTATATATTACATATGCAAAACAATTTCTTATTAACATAAAATGACTATATAAGTGATATAAACTAAGCACAATGTTTTATGTTAAGTGACATTTATCTGCAATTTATAGACATTTTATTTATTATTTCTGTTTATTTATTTGTTTGTTTATTTAAAGATTTATTTATTTATGCATACAAGAGCTGGGGTACAGGTCAGAGGTGCAGGAGGTGAGAGGATTCGCCAGAGACAGAGTGGGGAGCAGCACAGGCAGACTGACTGAAACACACTGCTGAGGGGAGCAGTGAGCGAGGCAGGAGAGGTCTGCTGCGCCATGTGGGTCCCCTTCCTGGCCCGGTCTTGAACTCGTACTGCTATGCTGCAGATGCTTCACAGTGCAATGCTCAATCCGCTGTGCCACAGGGAGGTCCAATTTATAGGCATATTAAACTAATAATTAAGAAGTGAAATTTTCATACATTTTAGTATGACCAAAGGGGGGGAAAAGATTAAAAGCAGGGTGTCTTACTGGTACTTATATTTTATGACATCTAAGCCAAAATAAAGACTGTCTAGAGCGTATTGACAGGTCATATGCAGTACCATGTCAGGCAGGATCTTAAGACACAAAAAGTGCAACAGAAAAAGAGGTGTCTCCTTTCACACAAATACTAAAAGTTCCAGCAGCCAAATACAGAATCATAAATCAGGTGGTGCAATGCCACAGCAGAGGCTGACAAATGTTCATGGGGACTTGGGAACTGCAGGCAGAAAGTAATAAAGATGAAGCAAGTGGCAACGATATTGAACACAAAACTGTCCTTTAATTTAAAGTACTAAAAATAAATTGTTTTGCCACTTTAGTGTGGGTGATATATTCATCGTGGTAACAATGATGTTGTCACGGAATGGTTAAATTGACTTAGATTTTTTTAATTAAAGGAAAGGCTTACAGGAAATATTTCACTCTGAAAGCATTTGTTTCAGGATGTTTGGTGTGATTGTTTTCAGAACCAGAACAATTAGAGAGATGAGGTTGCTGGTGATGCGATTTTAAAGGAATATTTGTCAAAATTAGTATATGAGGTTGGCTGAGAAATTGAATAAAGCTGTCCCCTTCTGGATCATTTTTGCTTGAACTTGAGGCTATGTTGGGTATATAACTTTGCAGGCTGAGTTAGGATGACGACCCAGTTCATCTTAATCAGGAGTGTGGGAAGCCAAGCAGGATGAGGGAACAATCACTCAAAGTCTATGTGGAGCAATGAGAAGCCTAGGGGGGCGACACCGGAAGTGACAGAAGTGACTGAAGTGATGTGCAGTCCCTACCCAAAGGCAGGCTCTTATTCATTACCCTTGAGTACAAAGTTGAGGCAATCAGGTAGAGAGAGTGATCACAAGGAGGAAGCAGTTATGGGGATGTTACTAGGGTCAGGTGACAGAGGCTCTTGTCTGGGGGCTCCATTGTTCCTCCTGGGCAAAGCAGATTATCTCTATCAGCTGCCTGCTGTTTCCAGCAGATACTGGGTTCCAGTCTGTTCCTCAGCCCAGGACTTTTGCCCTTGGTGAGAGAACCCTGTATGGCTTTACACCTAGTTGACAAGCAGGAACTCTGGACACTAAGACATTACCACCAAGAATAAGAGGGTCCTGGGGACCCTGCACAAGAGCTGAGCTCCTTTTGAAATCTGCAACATCCACTTGGGAATATAAATGCTTTAGTACATATAGTTGTAATGGAAGAAGAAGGAAGATAGCTTTTTCTGCATGCAGTGTTATTTATTGTTTGTTATCAGGCTTTCCCATGGGAAGAAATAAAAAACAAAAAGATCCGGAGACCAATATTGAGTATGATCTAGAACAGGTTCTAGCAACATAATTCCAGTACACTAATGGAGCCTTGTCCAGATGTCAACACGACAGACATGGGGCCCTTATTATACAAGACCGACTAAGTTGATGGACAAGCACAGAAATAAGTAACACATATAGGAAAAATACAGAAAACTCAATGGAACTTCAAAACAAAGTTGAGTGTCAGACAGAGCATGAAAGGAAAATCCCCAGATGTCAAAAACAAAATTCATAATGAAAACAGTTTAAACCAAGTTTCATGGGAAATATGAAGACTAAAAATAAGATAAATATCTTTAACTTTTGCAGCTGGGACTTTGATTCCTATAGGAGGACAGACTTGGCTCTGACCCACTGTGTGTAAGTGTGGAATAGAACAACTTGCATATAATGAGAGCTATACATAAAGGCTAATTTTTTGCAATAGAAATAATAAACATTTTGCTCATCGGCCCTTGAAAACCCTCAGCGCACTTTGTCTATTATCTCATGACATGTCATGATGGATTTTGAGTTCCTGTAGCCTTATTGGATCATTAAGATCTTTGAACAAGGATGAGGGTGATAAAAGGACAGAACTTACAGGAAGAAAGAACAGGTTCCCCTCAGTATGTATAGAGAACCTATTCTAGCTATGGACTCCCAACACCAGAAGTCATTTGCCTGTGAGAGAAAACACTGATATGTTTCAGACAATGAAGTCTTGACAAGAAGCCAAGTGTAATTGCTAACGATAACCTGAACTGAACCAAAATTTAATTTCAACCATAATCAGAAAGAAGGAATTAAACCTCTCCAGTGGTCACCTCTTAATTTATCTCTGGGTTGACTGGTCACACTTGCTCTTTTAGAAGTCAGATGTGTTAATCTTTTAAAATAGTTAAGGCAGTTCAAACAATGCTTGATAAATTATGATATCTCAAATGTTCAGGATGATATTAGACTTATTTTTCCTAACTTGTGAAAAAGTACATTAGCTATAGATAACAGGTCTTGGAAGTAAACATGGGTATTTCAAAAATGAAACTATAAAAAAAAGTTGTAAAAGATTGTCTTTAAATCATGACAGCTGAAAAAGCTATCTTACTTCCCAGTTTAGAAGAGGTATTTTAAGCATCAACAGCAGCACACCAAATGGGTCCAAGGAAATAGTGATATAATAATAAACTGCACCTAAAAAAACATTCAATGGTTTTTGCAAAATTTATTTCATCTTATTGTTAATTATAGAATAAAACAGAAAATCCAGGTAGCTTATTTAAATTTATGTCACAGACCATAAATGTTCTAAAAATGAAAAACAGAATAAAAAATGTTTTAAGTTTACTTTCCCAATATTAATCATATGATGATGTCCACTTCTCTTAGAAATTAATTTCCATTAGCAAGTGTGGTAACCTAAATTAATGGAGTCTGACATTATAGAATTACTGTTTATTTAACATTTCTATCTTGCTCCATTCTTTCCTCTCTTCAATATTGATGAAGCCCATACTATGTGCGTGTCCTCTGTTAGAAGATGCTCTGCCTGGGAATGAAGGTGAAGGTCTCGGAGTCTCTAGAAGGCTATATGAAGTCAAGCCAGCCATGCAGAGACTGGAGTTTTAGCTGGGAATGGGATTATTTATGCTGACAGTTCTCTGGGGAGAGCTTGAACCCACCAATGTGACTTTGCTGTTCTCCAAGCTATTTAAAGAAGTAGAAGGTCCCTGAATCGACATTTTGGTTAATTCAGATACTATTCCTATTAAATTAAAATATACTGCATTTTAGAGTAAGAAGATAAGGGAATTTTCTAGAAAAGTCTTGGAACAATTTTTTTTTTTCATTTTATAGCTGAGAAACCTACAGAACAAATAAATTAAGTGGCTTCTCACTAGCTCATCAGTAAAAATAATCAGAAACATGGCCCCAGATTGCTCCCGTAGCCATCTTCCTGTTGGATGCCAATCTGGACAGTAGGATAGGACAGGAAATCTTTCAATACACTGGTATTGACTGAATCCCTTCTCATTGTCTGCCTCTTCCACTGCTCCCCTCAGCGGTGTGTTTCAGTCAACCCGCCTCTTCTGCTCCCTGCTCTGTCTCTGGTGACTCCTCTCACCCCCCCCCCCCTCCGCACCTCTGACTTACATCCCAGCTCTTTTATACATAAATAAATACATCTTTAAAAATAGACATATATGATATGGAATATNCTGCTCCCTGCTCTGTCTCTGGTGACTCCTCTCCCCCCCCCCCCCCTCCGCACCTCTGACTTACATCCCAGCTCTTTTATACATAAATAAATACATCTTTAAAAATAGACATATATGATATGGAATATTACATAGGTGGCATTAATTTTGAAGAATTGACAGTTAAGCTTACTGGAATTTGTTAAATGTACACTGGTGAATTATTCAGGAGTTTCTAGTGCGGAACTTTTCCCCCTTTGGCTTTCATTATTCTAGTCCTCTAACTAAAGGGTGAAAGGAAGAGTGATTGAACCAAATATGGAATAGAGAGCGCTAGTGGGAGAAGTCCCAAGTTCACATCACAAACCCTTAAATAAAATCTCAATACTTATTTTGAACAAATTGAAAGAAGATTCCAGAAGTCCACACATTGATTCCCTTGTCAGAGCATGTAGCATTATCATATTGCAGAATAGAATGGAAAACTTTAATAAGAGCAAAAAATCACAAACAAAAATCATACATTGATACTTACACATTCGGGGGAAGATCAAAAATGGTCGCTGTAGAAATATAGGATATTCATCTTCCTGCTTTCAGCCTATTTTTTCTGCTACCCCAAATAAAACACTACTGAGAACCTCAAGTGACGACTGGTGCCAGCTGGAATTCCACTCACCGCTCCATACGGCATTATAGAGTGAATTGGAGGGAGAACAGGAAATGATACACAAAAGGTATTCTTGTGGATAAAAGCATCAGGAGAAGCAAATAAATGTGTACTGTGGGAAAAAGGGAATTGGGTGTAAAAACAGACAAGTCAAAGTACAAACAAGTAAAGAAAATCTCTTCTTAGAGCAAACTCTAAGAGTGAAGGAACTAAGATTTCACCTCAACGACAACCAAAGTATAGTTGTGTGTGCCTACATTTTAGAACAGTGCTAGCCACAGAACAGGAGTTTGAATGGCATCTGCCACAAAAGACACACCAGGGGGACTCCAGATTTGAGGTGCCATTTTACCACTTTAGATGCCTGAAGGCTGAAAAGGCAAATACAGGTCTTGGGCATGAATCAACCTAGAGTATTGATTGGTTCAAGGAACAGAAGCTTACTAATCCCTCTTGGGGATGTGACACCCATGACATTGATGGCTATGGTGATGAAGAGCGTGAACCCGTTTAGTTCATAGAGTGATAAGTACTGCTTTAAATGTCTTACATGGATTCATCATTGTTCTTATCAATACACCTAGGCCTGAATTTTTAATGCCTTCATTTTCTAAATGAGGTCATTGAGGCACAGAGAGATAAAGTCTCTTACAGAAGGTTAGGAAGATGCAGTAGGTGATGGAGCCAGGAGCGGAACACAGAGAATGACAGCAAATCTAGATGAATACAAGTGAGTGTAACAATTTCCATGGCAGGGATCCTTGCCGACCCCACAACACACAACCACACTGTCTTGGCTTCCGCCAGTCCCTCTGCTGGGAAATGTCTTCTACCAGTGGTTAATTTTCTCACTTCCATGTAGTCATTTCTTTCCTCCAATCTTATTTTCTCTATGAGACCCCCAGGAAACCCCCTTTAGCCCTGAAACCAGCCCTCTACTCCATCATAACAACACTCAAGGGCTCTACCATCTGCTCTTTCGTTTTTGTTTTTTTTTTTTTAAGATTTTATTTATTTATGCATACAAGACCTGGGGCACAGGCCAGAGTCCAGGGCGATAAGAGCATTCACCAGAGACAGAGTGGGGAGCAGAACAGACAGACTAACTGAAATAAACTGCCGAGGGGAGCAGTGGGTGAGGCAGGCAAGGTCTGCTGAGCCAGGTGTATTCCCTCCCTGGGGCGGGGGGTGGGGGGATGGAACTCGTGCTACAGTGGCTGTGGAAACTCCACAGTGTGGTGCTCAACCCCTTGCGCCACCGGGGAGGCCCGTCTTTCAGTTTATTTTAGTATGCATGGACATTCAACAAACATGAAAAATTTGCATATTTATTTTTTATATTTCCTCTGTCCCTTTGTTAGAATAAAATTTTTGAGTGGGGATCTTTGACTCTGGTTCACTGAAGATGTAGAACAGTGCCTGGCACATGGTGTGCTCTCAAAAAATTCTGTAATGAACACATGACGAAATAGAAAGCACAATATTAAGAGAAATATGGCAATATGCATGACTCGATGCAATAGAAAAGATGAATACAGTGGTCACTTTGAGAAAACTAGTCGATGTTTCCCCGGGAATTAATCCACACCATGCTATTGGGTTGTTGTAAAAGTCATGATGTATTTTTTCAAGCAAAATGCATCATGACTTTTCTGACAACTCAATAGTTTAGACAAAATTAAAGGTGAATTATTTCAAACCTGCACTAATCAAATACATCTCTAAGTAAAACCTTGTAAAATAAAAAATACATAAATACCGCTACTGTTTTTAGAAAATAAATGCAACAATCAAAAAAATACAAGGTTCTTCAAAATATAACATATATCTGGTTTTCCCTGGTAGCTCAAGGAGTTAAGATGCAGCACTATGAAATTATCTGCGGCCCCTGCAGCACAAGTTCGATTCCTGGCCAGGGAGCTGACCCACAGGGCACAGCAGACCTTTCCTGTCTCCCCATTCCTCCCCTCAGCAGTGTATTTCAGTCAGTCTGTCTGTTCTGCTCCCCACTCTGTCTCTGGTGAAGCCTTACACCCCCTCAACTCTGGTCTGTACCCCAGTTCTTATATCCATAAATAAATAAATCTTTAAAAAAATATTAACATCTGTCTACCTATTTTAATGTACCATATGGCACAGCAATTCTACTCCTAGGTATCTACTAAAAGAATGCAAAAAACTCTAAGGGACTGTATATATTCCTGTCTTCATTGCCATGCTATATCTCATATAAGCTGCTTATGGAACTATTTGGCAATATGTATCAAATTTAAATGCACATTTTCACCCCCAAATCTTACTCTGATTATTGCAGAAATAGTTGGGAAAATGTATATGAGGTGTAATGTAAGGTTACTGCTTAAATTCTGTTTAGAACGTTAAAATATTTAGAAAACACCTAATGTCCCATAGGTAAATAATAGTAAAATATTTGGTTCATGCATGCAAAAGCTTGTTATTGCTACTTTGAAAAACATACATTGTTATAAATTTTCATGCACATATACTGTGTATTGTTGACTGGAATAAAACGTATTTCCAAATAGCATGAATTGTATGTTATGTGCATCTAAACATTCTTAATTGTATTAGTTTTACTGAAGAGGTGTTGGTTTACAACATTATATAATTCAAGGTACAGACCACGCCTTTCCATGTGTATGTTACCACATCACCTACCTCACTGTACCCCCCAGCCCCCCAGTCCTCCTCCACCATCCATTAGGACGCATTCCCATGCTGCTTCCAATCCCCCACACCCACTTTCCTCTCCTGGCAGCCTCCAAAGTGATTTCAACTATTTATTTACATTCAAAGTAATTAAAATACTGTTTCTTTTAGCTGACGTCATCAATAATTATTTCTTAAAGAGTGTACAAGGTCAAGACCTGACTTGGTTCCAAACTGAAATGAAGAGGACAATAAGGAGTGAGTCTAACAGACCTGAGCACGGGACGCATGCACTTCTTCAGCCACTAATCATGATACAGATAAATAATAGCAATTAGGTTAGTTAATATGTAAGTATTTACATCAGGTAATAAACTGTGGTATTAACTTATGACCTAAAGAATTTTGTAATTTTTTTTAAGGTTTGAAATATATTAGCAAGTATTTCCCAAAAGGATTTGGGGTGACATTTTCAAGTATGTTTAATTTACATGTTAATATATCAAGAACTCTCACCAATGTGAAAATGATAACACATAAATTGATGATTGGAGATAAATGCCAATCTTCCCTCCGAGCACCCTTTGCAGAATGAGACTCAGATTGTTGTCAATTCACCAAGGCTTGATGGCTCACATTTCTAGTACGTCCATTTTAGTTCCTTGTTCAAAAATAACTCCAACCTTTTTGTAGCTAAAATCAGAAAACTGAGGGGAAGTTTCTACTTCGGAGGTCAGCACATTGTAGAGGCTCCACCCAAGGGAAAGTGTAGGGGGAAAATCAGGGTGACCAGCTTGTCCCTGTTGGCATGGGACTCCCCGGTGTAGCAGAGCAAGTCCCACGTGGTGGGGAGATGATCTCAAAACTGGATGTTCTGTCATCATACACTGAGGCAGATATGTGTGTGACCTCCAGAAAAATAGCCAAGGCAACCTGACATGCTACCTTGTCTTCCTCAGGATGAATAGGAGCAAATAAATGATGGTGATGTTTGTTTGCGGTTCTTCAGTTTTTCACCTTGATCATGAAGAACCAGGTTTGCTCACAGGCAGGGGCCACGGAGCATGGTGCTCTGTGCTCAGGTAAGTCAGCTCAGAAAGAACAGCAACTCGGGCGGCGAAGAGCCACGTGGAACAGCGGAGCTCAGGTTACAACTGCAGCTTGGGGTAACCGCTTGACATCCTCAGGCTTCCTCTTAACACACATGCAATTTAAATTTAATGGGTCTTTTACTATGATTAATAAATGTCAGTTCAGCGTGTTATCTTCACATTATAGAATATTCACAGGCTTTATCTACGACAAGAGTATTTTTATGCGACTTTATGTCTCAGAGAATTATTGCACTGTTGACAATACTTTCATGGTTGATGTACTTTGTGAGGCTTTTTTTATGGATTCTTTGTGAAATCATACACATGTTTTGTTGATAATAAAAGTTCAGAGCTATAGAAAAAAGACTGCTTCGTGCTGGAGCAATGTACAGGATAAGTTCATTTTAAAATTTGTTACTAATGAATAAATTTTGATGTTTTTTAACATAATAAGAGTGGCTCCAGTCTACATAATCCAATCAGCCTTCTTCATTTTTTTTGGCATTAAATGCCACCTAAACACTATTCAGAATTACTTACACAGAACCCTGTGAAGCTTATTATTTCTTGTATGTGAATACTATTAATTCTAATAAATGTAGGTGGAATGGTGGATTTTTGACAAGTACTTTTAAAGATAAAAATTCCCCCATAGTGACATAAGACACTCTACCTCTGCAATTTTAGTTTTATTTCATGACTTGAAGTCAAAGGTCAGAAGTCTCACAATCCTTTTGCGAGTTACTTCAATACTCTTTAAATTGTGCTTCTATGATAGCTTAGCGTGGAAAGTTGAGAGCCAGCCAGGATTCTGATATCCTCTATGAACCTCTTATAAATAAAACAGAGAGCTCGGTGTATGTGCACACACGTGTGTACCTATGCATGTGTGAGTATGTATTTTAATACTGAGCTTCCCTTACAGCTGTTATTTGAAGAGTGAATTTAAAATTTAAGAATTTTGAACAACACGAATCACAAATATAGTGTGTAAAAGATGCTAAATATTCAATATCTGCTTTCTTAATTTTTTTTTACTAAATATGGTCTAATAGTTCTACCAAAAAAATAAAATGAATTTCACATTTTATAATCCCACATGTATCCAAATAAAAAATTAAAACAAATTTCAGAAATTTACTTTATTTGATCATGACTCCAGATAGAATCATTAGAATTTTGAAACCATAACATGTTGACTGATTCATAGGGATATACGTGAAATATTGTACACAGGTCTTCAGACTTTCCAAAATAAGTTTCCATGTATGTTTCTCCTTTATAATTACTTCTAGTAATTTTTCTAGAAAATGTCCTAAAGTGATATCGAAATATTTACTTAATCTGACCATGAGAAATTTTAAAAGAGAAGACAGACATGAAAGACAGCAGATAGGCAGGAGCAAAGGCAGACGCTGGAACTGAACTTTGCTTTCTTTCATTTGTTCTATGCAAAACCAGCAGGCATGTTTGAAGCACCTTCATCACACCAGCTAGAGATAGCAAGTGTCCACCACCACATCCTATCTTTTGATATTTTAACATTTGTCCTTCGTTCACACTTTGAGGAAGAAGCTATGATTTAAAGTCTCTATTGGAAGAGATTCTCCCAACGGCTCATTTAAAAATCTCAAGGTCCCTGTATTCATCCCTCCCATTTTGTTCCTTCTCCCTCCTCCTCCCCTGGGGAATGTCTCAGATAACAGTGGTCTGTTGATTTTTAATTTATTATGATTAATTTTTTTCTTAGTCCCTTATTTGTTTCCTCTACATTCCTCCTATAAGTGAAATCATCCAATATTTATACAAAAATGAAAAATAAATAAATATCTATATTTATATTTTATATATATATATATATATTTAAATCTCAGGGCCAAATTGCAAATTGGGTATGTGGTTGGTGCAGCCTTTATAGAAAATGCAACTGAGATCCCTATAAAAAATTAAACATGGAAATTCTTAATGATGCAGCAATGCCACACCTAAGTATTTCCCTATGCATATGCAAATGCTAATGAGAAAGGGTGGAGGGTCCCTGTGCTCATAACAGTGCTGTTCACAAGAGCTGAGACACAGAGCCAACCTGGAGTCCAAGGAACTTTGGACTATATACTCAGAGCATATCAGAATGGAAATCCAAATTATCAGTTGATATGAATACTCTTTTTTTTCAAGCAAAATATAAAACTGTATCTTTGCTTTAAACTAGCAGTCCTAGTTCTGCACATTAGTCCTGCTATTAGCTGTGGTGGCAGAGAGATGGGGAAGTATCAGAGGGACAGTTGGGTTGTTTTCTTCTTATACTGGATAGAGAGGGCTTGTGCACCTGGAACCCGGCCTGAGGTTCTCCTCCGCCAAGGAACTTGGGATCAAAGGTGTGTCTGTCTGTCTGTTTGCAGCAGAATTGAGGCCCATGGAGCACGCTCCGAGGCTTCCAAGGCAGGTACTGCTGGGCTCTTCTGCTGCCCTTACCCTGTAAGTCCAGCCACCGAAGGCCACACACCCCTTCCTTTCACCCCTCGTCCAGGGACCGTGCCTCCTGCAGGCACCCGTGTCCCCTCAGACTGTGCATGTCTCCCCGCCGCTCTCTCTGCTCCTAGTCTTTTCATATAACATCGATTTTAAATACATCGATGCTGCATGTTATCTCAAGTGCAAACATTACTTTCCAAAGTCATGCTTACTTTGAATTTACCGAAGGCGTAGATGATTAGATAATAAAGATTCTTTTCAAAGTGTGAGTCAGAAACCATGGATGGATAATAAAATGAAGTTATCTGTTCAGCACCGCAATAAAATAGAGAAAATACGTAACTTCAGCACACAGTTAAACGGCTGTTCCCAGAACGGCGGGTTGTCTCGTTCATCGGGGTGACTACAAATGGCCGCAGGGAAACGCGCACACGCCCTGGCCCCCCACTTCGGGCTCTACTATCGCTTGTGCTCCTCGCTCCATGCAGCCTGGTTAAAGCGGAAGGCAGGGCCGCCAGCGACATCCTCATCACCACCTGCTGCCCGCACCGACTCCTGAGGGCCTCTTGGACCAAGAACAACTTACCCTCCCCCCACCCACACCAGCAGGCGCCCACCTCCCAGTGCCTCTTCAGACGTGGGGACAGGTGAAGGTCTCCCATTCTCCCTAGGGCCCTCTGGTATTTACTGATTTACTTCATTTACTTATTGTTATTTTTAAAATTACTTATGCATATAAGACCTGGGGAGCAGGCTAGCAGAGCAGGGGAGGAAAGGATTCCCCAGAGACAGAGCGGGGAGCAGAACAGGTGGATCTACTGAAACACACTGCTGAAGGGAGCAGCGGGCAAGGCAGGAGAGGTCTGCTGCGCCATGGGGTCCCCTCCCTGGCAGGGGACAAACTCAGGTCACAGTGGTTGGTAAAAGCTCGATAGCGCTGAGACTTAACCCCGTGCCACCAAGGCGCCCCTACTCTGGTATTCAAGGGACTGTCTCTCCTTTTCCTTTGGCGTCAATATCCTCCTGGTAGCTGGTTCTGTAGGAGGAATGTCGGGGTGACAATCTGTGCATTCCTGTTTTTAGGACATTTTTTGAGGAAATTGAAAAAGGCTCAGGATAAGGATCTGGCCCACAGGGTAAGGAGTGTGCCTTTCTGATGCTCAGAGGGCTCAGGTAAAACTGATTTTTATGGAGAAACAGGAGTGCTTTGTTATGGAGAAAATCCACCTAAACAGGACAAAAGGAGTCTTTGCCGGTGAGCCCCAACCTGAGAGGCGCTGTTTCCCGGATGTAGCAGGAAGGTGTGAGCACCACACACCACCTTCTCCTGCGTACTAGACACTGGGTGTCCACTACTGCAGGCAAGCTCAGCGCTCTTCAGAGCACGCAGTTAGAATATTTAAAGCTCATTCTGCTTCCTCCTCCCTCTCTCCTTCCTCCCTCCTTCCCTTCTTCCTTTCTCCCTGCTTCCTTCATTTTCTCCCATTCTTGCTTGCCTTCTCTGTTTTATATTTACTGTAAATATGGGTAAAAATAGCTAATTCCATTTAAAAATATCTCATAAAGATTATTGTTAAACATTAGTTTACAGGTTGCATATTTTAAATTCCGCAGAAGTCAGAGTGAAGCAAAATCCATGCAGAATCACATAGCATAGGTGAAAAGCTATTTGGTAATTGCTAGAATGGTATTTTTTCTTCCTTTCTTCCCATCACCAAGTAAGAATGCCACTGGTTTATGAGAACTAACTGAAAAAGGCATTCTTTTGTGATTTAAATCAAAGCAATTGAAATAGCTCAGTGTTCCCCCAAAACATTAGTGACAGACAAATCACTCACAAAATATGAGATGGGTGGATAAGCCCTTTCTTTTCAGGAGTTCATGAATCTCAGCCCTCATCTGTTTAAGCTGCTAATAAAAAAGAATTTACTACAATGATTCTTATCACTCACTAGAAAAAAATGTGTCTATTTTAAAAATGTTATGACTCCGTGTAGTCTGGTTAAAGTCTCACTAATAAACATTTTAATCAGGACATCTTCAAACTCACCAAACAAGATAGAGTGTTGATTTAAAGGAAGAAAAAAGAAAAAAAGACCCAAACTCAGAGCTTTCAAAGACTGAGTAAACGCTGAGGTGGAAGCTGGTTGAGGCCTTGGGTGTGGCTGGTGGACTAGAGTCTAGGACCCCAGGAGAGGAGGAAACTTGGGGTGTCAGCCTCCATACTTCTTCAGTGGGGGCCACCAGCAAGAAGTTACAGAGCAGGGGACTTGGGGACCTGTGACCGAGATGAACCAGAGGTCCTACTACCGGACCCCAGCCCTCGCCTCTCACCTCTCACCTCTCACCTCCACCTGCCTCTCACCCCATATGCCTCTCACCCCCATGTGCCTCTCACCCCACGTGCCTTTCACCTCCACGTGGGTCTGCACAAGGAAGTGACTTCAATGAGGATCTCTGAGTCCTTTTAATGGATGATTCTCCTCCCTCCCCTAACGCGTTTGCTAATGTGCAGCCACAGACTGGAGATGGAGGAGAGATTTGTTGTCCAAAGCACTCTTCATGAAGTCCCAGCGACCTCGCCGACAACTCGCGGTGGCTTCCTTACCCAGTGGTGCGCTCACACCTGCTCTGCGGCTCTATCATTACAGATCATTTTTCTTTAGGACTCTGATTTAATTTCAATGCCAGAATCTAAATCAAATTCTCTCCTCAGAAGCTCTCTGGTGTAACAGGGAAGCGGGTTTATTCTGCTTTTGTGTTGGAGAATGTTTTGCCAGTTCTCAATTATGATCAAAGTCAGTATGAACCAAAGGACGGTGACAAGGAGGGGCTTCTTTCTTTCTAGATCAACAGAGGCCTCGATCACCTCACGTGCTTCCCGGCAGCCTCCTGGTTCGGCTGAGGGGCTCACCTAGCAGGGCTGGGCTGCGAGCAGCGCCAGGGCCACACCTGCCAGTGTCTCACCTGCCAGCACCACGCGGCCAGCCTATTGCTTGTCTTCCTTTCAGTTCCCAAGTTGCTTGTGCGCCCTCTTCCTTCTTTTTCTGAGGTTTCCAGTAGAAAGCCCGCCCAAATGCAGCATTCCCCATGTTGGATGATTTCCAAGATGAGCCATGATCTAATAGAGCAAATTATTTCCTTTGTTTCCACGCGGAAGCCGGTTAGATAGGAGCCAGCGCGCAGCAGCCACCTTCCCGGCTGCCCCTGCAGGTGAGGAGAGGGTGGCCGGTGAGCACCTCCTGCGGCGGGTGGGGCAGCAGATCCTGTATCTCTGGGGAGGTGTTGGAATTGGTGATAATAAAAGGCCCGATGAAAGCATTTCTCATTTAACAAATTTAAATTTCAAATATGTTGTTGGGGCAGGGAGGGAACTATCAGCTCAAGTCATTAGTCTCAAATGCTGTCACAGGCTTAAGAAGATGTGTTGAGACCAAGCAAGAGATACTGACTTTCAGAAACATGTTATTAAAGGTGCTGTGTTTCCCGCATCCTCTCCAGAAGTTGTCATTTCCTTTTTTTCAAAGCAGGCCTCCCACGACTTGGGGGGATCTCTGTGGAGGCTGCTTCCCCCCAACCGGGCTGTGGGCAAGTTTATTCAGACACTGACCCCACCCCCAGCTGCTACTTCCAGTCCCCAGGTGAAGGGGAGAGAGAAAGACAGACAGAGACAAGGAGACAGAGAAAAAGACTGAGAAAAGGGGGGAGTAAGAGGGAGAGAAGGGGACCTGAGGAAGAAGGAAGAGGAGGAGCAGACTGAGGGGAATTCGAGAAACTCAATGGAACCAACCCCCACTATTTTTTTTAAGATTTATTTATTTATGCCTACAAGCACTGGGGTACAGGCCAGAGGTGTGGGGGGAGCGGGGTGAGAGGATTCACCACAGAGAGCAGGGAGCAGAACAGGCAGATCAACGGAAGCACACTGCTGAGAGGAGCAGCAGGCCAGGCAGGAGACTCTCGGTCTTCTGTGCCATGTGGGTCCCCTCCCTGGCCAGCAGCAGGGATCGAACTCGTGCTGCAGTTGCTGCAGTTTGCTTCATAGTGCCACCAGGGAGGCCCACCCCCCCTATTTTTTTTAAGATTTATTTATTTATGCATACAAGAGCTGGCGTACAGTCCAGAGGCGCAGGAGGTAAGAAGATTCACCAGAGACAGAGTGGAGAGTAAAACAGTCAGATTCACTGAAACATGCTGCTGAGGGGAGCAGCGGGTGAGGCAGGAGAGGTCTGCTGCGCCATGTGGGTCTCTCCCTGGCTGGGGATCAAACGCAGGCTGCTTCACAGTGCAGAGTTCAACCCGCTGGGTCACCAGGGAGACCCCGTACCCCCTATTTTATGCGACATTTCCAAACCACAAAACAATGTGGGTCTATCAGATTCTAGCTTAGAAAATGGAAGCATTTATAAAGGCACAGATTTTTATTCCTATGTGACCTGGGCCTTTCCCCACACTGCAGGAGAACCCAGGGAGAGGTGCCTTGCAAAGAGAATTCTTCAAGATGATCTCCAGTTTCTGACCTACCCCCTACCCTCTGCTCCCAACATTGTTTATTTTTAAAGATTTATTTATTTATGCATACAAGAATTGGGGTATGCATAAAGGACAGAGGTGCAGGGGTGAGAGGATTCACCAGAGACAGAGCGGGGGACAAAACAGGCAGATGGACTGAAACACACTGCTGAGGGGAGCAGCGGGCAGGCAGGAGAGGTCTGCTGCGCCCTGTGGGTCCCTCCCTGGCCAGGGATGGAACTCGTGCTGCAGGGGCTGCGGAGGCTCCCTAGTGCTGGCCTTAACCCCTTGCGCCACCAGGGAGGGCCCTGCTCCTAGCGGTCTTAGAAGCGAACCTTTTCCCTCTGAGAATCCTTCATTTGACTCTCAGCCCAGCATTTGGGAAGCACGCTCTGGGGCCAGAGTGTCCTGGGGGAGGGCACAGGACCTGGAATGGCCACGCTGGCACTGGCCGGAGAGCGCCTGAGAGCCCATCGCCTTCCCCAGAGCAGACACTTCCAGATCCTCTGAGATTGCAATGGAGTTACTCAGGGCTGCATGACTGGCCTGAGAGGCTGCCTCAGGCCAGCTCCCACTTCCCTTAATTTGCCCGGGTAAGAAAGACACACGCCGGTGGACACACGTCCTCGTTCCGGGAAAAGCAATTCTGCAGGCAGATCGCCCGGCTCGCTGCGTGTGTGGGAAATGAGAACTGCTCTCCCCTGCCATCCTCGCAACTGCAAAATCTGAAGCGAAACTTCAAACTCTTCCCCTGGAGCTTGCAGAGTGAGCCTCCCCCTGCGACCCACACTGTCACTCGGTGACAAGCTCCCTTGTTCAATGAGGTGTGGGAGGAACCTGGCACATAACCCATTAGGCAAGTCATTCAAACTTTGAAAAACTAAAAGTGACTTGAGGAAGGTCTTCACAGCTCATCTGTGTGTGATCCAAGATCTGAGCAGTTTTAGAGAAAGTTTAGATGCCATCAACGCAGGCGGTTGGAACCACTGAGTATGTCAAACACAAATCTAAGATGGCAACGAGAAAATACGGCAGAAAAAGGTAATTCTGGGCCTCCCCGGTGGCATAGCAGGTTGAGCGCTGCTCTTTGAAGCATCCAGGGCACAGCAGTGCAAGTTTGATCCCCGGCAGAGAGGGGACCCACATGGCGCAGCAGACCTCTCCTGCCTCCTGCTGCTCCCCTCAGCAGTGTGTTTCCCTCAATCTGCTGTTCTGTTCCCGGCTCTGTCTCTGGTGAGTCCTGACACCTCCTGCGACTCGAATCTGGCCTGTCCCCCAGCTCTTGTGTGTATAAGTAAATAAATATTTTTTAAAAAAATCTTTAAAATAATTTATTAAAAGGGAATTCTGCTCTAGGTCAGTAGCTGGCCAGTGGGCCTGACTCACGCACTGACACAGGCACCTTCGCTGATGGATGACAACCCGCTAGTAACGAGAGCTGCAGCCATTGCTCTTTGTAGTGAGAATTTCAATTATGAAAAAGAGAAATTTCATTTGACATAATTAAGATTAAAAAGTACGAAGTTCAGGTGACATGTCGACCTTAAGGCTCTACTTTTTTAAATCATTTGACAGGTAATACATTATTTAGTTGTGATATTTTAAATTATTGATAATATTGATCTTTGAGGGCATACAGTGAATGTTAATTCTACGTTCCTTATTCAACATTGTACATCAGTTTCATTTAGTAATCAGTGAAACTTATTTTGTTGAATTAACATTGATTCAGAAAACTGGGGACCATCTATAATTTGGGGTGTAGGTTCACACTTCAGATACATGTACCAGGCCACACTCACCGCCAAAGCCCCCCAGTAATCCTCTACCACAGTCTACTGCCCCTCTTTGTCCTCTCCCCCCTGCATCTCCCACTGGTAATCTCAGCTCTGTAGCCAGAATTGAAAGGATTGCTCTGGTTTGGTTTGTCCTATACCTTTATTTTTAGAATCACGATTTCTGAGGTAGACATCTTATGTCAGCATCTACATATAATTTATGGCATCATTTTCTGTTATTATAAATGTGGTAGCCATAGCAGGCCTGTAGCTGCTAATGCAAAGGCCATGAGTGTTCTTATAGTTACACATGCAAAAGGGCTCATAGCCCCATGCTCCTCTCCTCACCCCAGTGTGCTCAAAGTTTAAGGTTATTTTTCAAATAAAGGTTAAATGTCAAAGGTATTTACTGTTACTGGAAATTGTGTGAGATTTCAAACTTGAAACTATTTCTTTCCAGGCTTATAGAAATATATTTTTATTAATTGTTGAATTCTACTATAATCAGTTATTGTTATATCCAAACTAGCCCTCAGTGTGGGTTGGAGAAGTGGGATTAGAAACCAGCAGACCTGTGTACAAGTTGGCATCGGCGTAGTTCTGGTTCACGACACCTAGACTTTGTGTGTGTAGAAGGCATTTGCGGAGACTCAGAGACACCTCGAATGGCTCACACCACAAAATGAGTAATAAATAGGAAATTTAAAGGAATACCCTCACATTCTGGTCAGTGACGCAGCTGAAGATCTTTCCACATGTATTATAGCAACTGAGAAAAAAAAGCTTCCCTCTCCGCAACAATTTAGCTAACCAGAGAGTTTGAATGTGATGGAGAATCGACGAGGATGGAGTTAGCTTAAGAAAACCTATGCTGGGCCTCCCTGGTGGCGCAGTGGGTTAAGCAACGCACTATGAAGCAAACGGCAGCCACTGCAGCACGAGTTCGATCCCTGCCGCCAGCCAGGGAAGGGACCCATATGGCGCAGCAGACCTCTCCTGCCTCACCCACTGCTACCCTCAGTAGTGTGTTTCAGTTAATCTGACTGTTCTGCTCCTCACTCTGGTGAATCCTCTCACCCACCTGGACTCTGGCCTGTACCCCAGCTCTTGTGTGCATAAATAAATAAATCTTTAAAAAAAAGAGAAAACCTATGTTTTCATTGCCTATAATTAATTTGACTACCTGTAAGTTACTATCCACTATTGATTAATTAGTAGCTAACATAAGAACCTAGTTTCCACTAATTCGTATCTGTTATATGGACCGACTAGTGGCAAATTCCTCCAAGAATCAGTGAGAAAGTCTGATCTCTCCTGATAGAAATGGCTTACTTGGTATTGAGCTTTGACATCCCAAAACACTTTTTTCTGTCATTTTGCTGAAATAACAGAAGTCTACCAGGTACATTTGACGTTCTGTCGAAAAAAGAATAGCACAGGTAAATAGTGTATTCCCTCACTTTTTTTTTAAATTTTATTAAATTTTTTAAAAAAATTAATTATTTTGACATCATTTGTATTCCCCTGGGCATTCCCACCACCATTCCACCGGTGCACCATCACCTCAGCCCCTTGTGCTCTTTCTGCCCTCATCCCCGTCTTTGCCCTCCCCTCCTTCACCTCCCCCGCCATGGTCCCTTTGTTTTATCTTTGACCTTTTGGTCTTGTTGAGTTTTTGTTTGCTTTTGGTTGTAATTGCCCATTTCCTTGAGCTTCTTCTTCTTCTTCTTCTTTTTTGTTTTGTTTTGTTTTTGTTGTTGTAGTTGCTGCTCTTTCATATTCCTCCCACTAGTGAAGCCATCTGCTATTTTTCTCTTGCCCTCTGAACTGTTTCACCTAGAGGTATACCCAAAGGATACAAAAACACTATCCAAAAGAGCACCTGCAGTCCCTCACTTTTAACATACGTTTTTAGATAATTATCTTTGTTTAGAATCCTTCGACTATGCAAATATAAAACAGAAGACACCGATTTCTCTTCAGCTGGGTTGTCTTTCTAAACACATCAGACGCTAGTAGATCTCCAGCATCATCCAGACACAAACAGCAGAAGTGATAGGATGCTGGAGTCAGATGAACTATATTTTATTCTTTAATGGTTAGCTTTAAAGCAATATATAAAGATCCTAACCATTGTGGAAACGTATAAGCACAGTGATGGGGCAGGTTGGATCAAATAGAGTCTTGGAACAGTGATTCCTTCTCATTGCTGCAAAGCAGTGATCCTTGCCCGAGTCTGTCTTTCCCCTGTGTTCTATCATGTTCCCTCTCTCCCACTTTATCCTATAAAATACCTCTTTATAAACCATATACAATTTATGGGCTCTTCTGAGTTCAGTTCAAGGGCATCTTCCTACCCACTTAGCTCATCTGAGGCTTTGAGGGAGGGGGATGAAGTTTTGACCGCCTCTTGTTTTCTTTTTTGCAAGCTTTTGTCGGCGCTCTCAGAGTTGGGCATATCTGCAAGGCAGGAGGCACCCTGTCCCCGCGATGCACCTTGTCTGTGGACCAGACTCGGAGCTGCCATCTCACGTCCTGGCATTGATTTTTAATGTTCTTCTAATTTAAGTTAAAGATATAGAAAAAGCTCAGTTAGAGTGCACCCTGACCCACGTTTGAACTTCCTCCAGCTTCTTCTGAGTCTCCATCAGCATCGTGTCCAGCCTTACAATTTGGCTGAAGCAATTACAATATTAAAATAATAATAATAATAGATGATTAAAAAATTATGGAAGGAGTCCATCATGAAAATACAACTGGAAACTGGCTGTCCTTCTGCTGGATTTACACACAGAGAGACCGCTGGTCTCTGATCGCATGTGCTTGTTGCAAATATCACTAATGTTTCTTTGGGAGATGCTGGCGTTGTGCTGTCTTAGGGTAGAGCATGGAGCCCCACACCCCTGTGGGAAGCACACATGTGTCTTGGTGACAGCAGGATCCAATAGGGCCTTGATACAAAAAGTGCTTGTAGGAAAGTGGGTTAATGGCTTCTCCAATGACCTGTGTGTGTCTACACAGACATTCTGCAAATCCTAAAGGAAAGAAAGAAGGTTAGAAGCTTGTGGTAAGCCAGCAAGGGGTGAGAGAGGGGTCTGCATGGAGAAGGCATTTGTGAAACAGAGGGACAAAAAGTGACATGTGCACTCAGTTGTCTTAAATGTCTTCGTTTGAAGACAACAGCTGTATTTATATTAGCTAATGTGGGCCATCTATTTTTAATTAGTTCACTTATCTTTAATGGAGGTGATATTGGAGTATACCCCTCATGTATTACCACCGTAGTGTACCCGCCACCAACTGGCCCATATTGCTAGACCATCCTGCTTCCTCCCCTTATTTTTTCTCACCCATCCCAGACACCACCCCCAAACCCTCAATCTCATGGCTCTCTGACCCCCACCCGACTGGGCATCTCAATTCTGTAGTCAGATGTCAAGGACTAGTTTTTTCATGTGTCTTTATCTGACTATTAATTTATTTATCTTCTGCCTCCCAAGACAGTCATTTTGGTGGGGTAAAATAGAATAAAAATGTTTCTATAATAAAACAATTCTACCTAGTACATAGCACATTCCATGAATAAAATAAATGTT
Source organism: Galemys pyrenaicus (assembly GCA_019455555.1). Taxonomy (NCBI): domain Eukaryota; kingdom Metazoa; phylum Chordata; class Mammalia; order Eulipotyphla; family Talpidae; genus Galemys; species Galemys pyrenaicus. The sequence continues at coordinate 6,195,086 of JAGFMF010011662.1, forward strand.
TTTTAATTTATAAAACATTTTCATTAATTATAATTTCATTTAATTATAATTAAATTCTATTCTGTAGCTTGGAAGTGTAAAAAACTAAATTGCCAGATTCTCTTCAATTGTTATCTCCTTATTGAAAAGCTCTCCACAGCTTTGGTTTATTTCCTCTAAGACATTTAAAATAACCAGAGCTGGATATAAAATACTATGTGATGGTGCCCAAGGCAACAAAAAATATCATTCAAAAGAATGGTATTCACTCAGAAAAAAAGGCACTCTACTTCTCCACATGAATGTTTCTCATTTTGGGGGACTTCAAGATCAAATTAAACTAAAACAAATTTAAATGTGTTCATTGGCAAGGTGTGGTCTGGTGCCTGATTCACACATTTTGAAAAACTTCTTTTAATTTTTGTACTTTGGTACTAAGACATGATGTATATTTAATAAAATCACTTAATATTCCTGGGTAACCACTACCCCAATCAAGAGCTGGAGCATTTCCATCATCCAGAAAAGTTACCTCCGACCCTGGGTTCCAACAGTCTCCCATCCAGCTGTCCACCATCTGTACTGCTCTCTGTCCCCTGAAATGACTTTTGCTTCTCTGAGACATCATAAAAAGGGAATGATCATAAGTGTATTTGTATATTTATATAGGTGAAAAAATATTTTTTTCTATCTAATATTTACCTTTTTCACTCAACAAGTTTATAATATCATGCGTGTTTTGATCTTTATTGAAAGCTATTTTTTAATTCCTTGGTGATATATCATGGCACAAAATACAGGCCAATTTGATTTTCTATTCATATATTAATCAGGCAATTGGATTTTTCTAGTCTAAGGCTAAGCTACTATGGATATTTGCATAGAAGATTAATTTTTTGGAGCATCTTATTTTTCATATCTCTTAGATAAATCCCATACAGTAAAATAATTGGGTCACAAGGTAGATACATGTTTAACTTTCTGTTAAATTATTTTCTAAGTTGTATTTTTCCCAAAACACATCAGCCATGTCTCTGTCCTTGCCAACATTCATTATTATTATATTTAGACACAAAGATTATGTATTTTATTTATAATTAAAAAGCTTTGCTTATCAGGAATCATTGAATTAAGATGCAATTTGCTTTTGACTATGTACCATGTACAAATATATGTACTATGCTTGAAATGAATTAAAGAAATCACTGAGAAATAACTAAAACTAATAAATCAAGAATAGGAAAATATTGGCATGAAAACACCAGCATAAATGTCTCACTATCTAACCACAGAGATGTTAAAATGTCTCGTATAAAAAAAAAATTCAATGTTAGAGAGAAATAATAATAAAAATATTTAATCCAAAACTATGGCTAAAGTACTTAATAGAAAAAAAGTTATATCCTTTTACTATATGCAGAGTAAAATATAGCAATTAAAAATTGAAACTAAAAAGAAAATAACTATAAAACTGAAAAATAAATTATTAAATAAAGATATTTATGTGTATTAGGGTAAAAAGAGAACATAAAAATGATTAGTAGATTAACTTGGAGGAAGATTTAATATCAAACAAGAAGAAAACAGAATTTTATTTGAAAGGTAAATATGGGATTTTGTTATATGTTTTATCTAATATATGATTACATTTAACAAATAACTAATAATTGTATAAGTTTAAAAAACAGGAAAAGGTGTTAAGCTGTTCACAAATGGTGAAATATAAATAGCTAATATGTAAGAAGAGATCAGTTTCTCTAGTAAAGGCAAGGTTAAACGGCCTTGGTGTTCACATAACCTAGGGTGAGCGTTTATTACTTTCAAACTTTTTAACTTTAATCATTCTAGTGATTTAATATATATATATATATTACCTTGCTTGAATTTGCATCTTTATATTGAGGGGGAAAATGAGCATTCATTTCTTTTTAAAATTTTTTTCTTTCTTTGTGTATATATACATATATTTGACATCAAGTGTGGTCCCCGTGGATTTCCCATCAAAATTTCACCAGTGCATTGTCACCTCAGTCCCTTGCAAGCATTTATTTCTTTATCTACTAATGATCATTTTTTATCTTTTCACTTTGAGGTATCTATTTAAATCTTTTGCCCTTTTAAATTTTATAAATGGAGAGACTTTCTTCTGTTAATTTACTTTGGTGCATTTTCAAAAATAATAGCTATATGTGTATGAAAAATATTTTATGATCTTGAGTAAAGGTTTCATGTTATTTGCTATTTCCCCTAAAATATTACATTTCTATGCTTTTCCAAGTGACAATTTATTTGATAGCTTTATTGCATGTTTAGTAATTTGAATTGCAGTAGGATTCTTCTATAGACAGCAATTATACAAGTCTAGTAAAAGTATTTATTATTCCTGGATTGTTTTGGGTGTAGATTTTCTAAGACTCTGGCCTCCAGTATCATGTCATGGAAAGAAAGAGCTTCATTTCTTTTCTTTTTTTTTTTGATTCTTTTTCTTTGAAGTATCTGCTGTGTCTCCCTATAAACTTCCCACAATTGGTCCACTTTCATGGCAGGTCCTTCACAGCTTTGCAATTATCACTAGAAACATCTCCTCTGATGATCTCGATATTGGAACAGCCTCTGACTCAGCTTCTGTTGACTGTTTCTCCTCTTGGCCATTTCTCCTCTTGCTCACATTCCTTGCACCTTCACAAGTTGGCACATTGTTCATTGCATGCTAAGTGCTTTGGCTAAGAGAATGACATGCATAAAATACGAAGTGCCCAGTATTTACATCAGAAAACACTCGCCACTCCTGTTGGACCCCTCAGTGTGGAGCCGAATCTATACTCTGATCAGCCATATCGTTTGAGTCCATTGCCACCACTTGATCCAGCCCACGAACTCTTCCTAGCATGTTGAAGGACATGCCCGCTGACCTCAGCTGGAGGCTGGAAGCTCCAGCCAGACTGAGGCGTCACTGAGACCTCCAAACATCAGTTTTCCGAGCTGCTTGAGGCTTTGCCTGCTTCAAGAAGCTGCCAGCGCTTTGCTTCATTGGGATTCTCCTTGCTCTCTCTCGGCCTTTCTGTGCCGTGAGAAACTCTGTTGCCCTGCCCTTGCCCCATCTTCGTAGAGATGCTTCTTAGCAGTAAATTCCTCCAGGGGCTACCCCTCAGCTCCCACGCTCTGTGCTCAGCCACAGCGCGGGCAGGGACTTGAGCTTGGGAAGGGCCCGCAGGGGAAGCTCGATGTACGCCCAAAGCATTTGGTGGAGCTCCATGAAAGATCTGGCTAGAGAGCCGCAGCAGCCCAGCCGGTCATCACAAGGCCGCTGAAAGTGGCCCCTGAGGGTGTGTGGGTTCCACTTTCTCGGTCACGCGTTCCTCATTCACTGCCACTGACGGTCACGGCACCTTGTGCCACCTCCCGCCTTCTGCTTGACTTAGATCGGTGAGCACCACACCTCCTTGGGCCAAATGCACAAGGAAACCAATCTCCTTTCTTTAGTTCACCTGGCTTTCCTGTTCCTGGAGTTAACATAGGATCAACAGTTTCTTGCCATTTCCATATCCTAACTCAGGTGAAAGTCAGGATGCCTGACTTTCAAACAAATTCTTCTCATTTGCTTTTTTACTTTGAGCTTCAGAAAATGATATTTATCTGCACCAGGTGAAATGGTGTCTTGAAGACAAGTTAATTATAACTAAAACCAGAGTCTAAGATATATCAGTTTCTTTTTCAACAGATGCTATACCATATGTCTGAAATTTAAAACAACATAGTCAAGTATAGAAAAAAGTTTAATAAATGCATTTTTTTCCATTTTATAGCACATAGGCAAGGAGTGATATGGATATTCATGGGGGGAGGGAATAGTTTTACTGGAAAATGAACCTCTTAAATTCACAATTTTGAAGTCTTCTAAATTTAGAAACTTAATGTATGTGTATATGTTTTCTTCTTTTCTTATACCACTTAATTTTTAGAGTAAAATATATTAAATTTGAAATAAAACTTTGTGTGCAGTAAGACAAAATTAGGAGATACTGCAAATCCAGAACATCAGACTAACTATATTCTAACCTCTTTCTGTACAATTACTACATTTCTATTATTAAATATATTGCAACTAGGAGCACAAAAACAAAGCTTGCGAGCCTCTACATTAATATAAGCATGATGCAGTATGCCTAATTTTTAATTGATAAAGCTGCAGGATTCTCATATTAACAAAATTTTTATTAATGAATGAATGAATTTTTAACTGAGGGTATCAGCATCAGGAAGTATGCCTGTTTAAAATTTCTGATTTACTGTGTTTAAATTTTCTGATTTACTGTGGGATACTGAGTCCCTCAGTTTCCATACATCCTTAGAATGGGATTCTTTCAATAAATATAACCAGTGTCAATATTGGGTCCTGTTGACATCAGCAGGGAGAGTCACTCCAGTGATGTGAATCCAAGCAGATACTGAACAACGGAGTGAGTTTTCAAAATTGCCTTCTTTCCTTCAGATGTGTGGAAGGGCAGAGACACATCCCACCCACACTGTGCCAGTGGAATCTCTGGAACACAGGGAGGAAAGACGAAGACGTAGGAGGGAGGACTCCATAGCAGGGAGGATTCTCAGAAGGTAAGTTAAATTTCATAATCTGATTTTGTTACTATTGGGTAAGTTAATGTTTTTGCTCGTGTTCTGCAGCTACTAGTCCAAGTAGACTAAATAGGTAGGAGAAAGCAAATCCAGTGCCTCAACCCATGTTGCTCAAAGAAGGAACTAGCAGAAACATGGTGTAACCCATGACCCAGCGGTGTAAAGGGAGGGAGAGGACACTAATGAGGTGTTCATGGGACACCAGTAAGTTCCCTTCACAGCAGAGTAAACAAATGCACCCGCAGAAGGAACTCAGGCTTTAGTGAAATGAAACGCATGGTTCATAAGAAACAATTAGGCATTTTTAATGAAAATAGTTTGATATTAGAATAGACTTCAAGTGAGCTTTTATAGTCAGTGAAGTTATTTCCTTATTAGATTTTTTTCCCCCAATGGAAACAGATTTTTCCTTTGTGAAAGGACCAAAAAAGGCACAGCCTTCGGGAGCGTCTCTCAGGTCTACTTGTTAGCCTCATCTCGTCTCCGCGCTTGCCTTAGACAGTCTGCACAGGGGAGGGATGGGGACCTCTTCATTCTGTCCCATTTCTATTTTGGTGGGAAACACTGGCCCTGAGAGCTGAGCAATCCTTTGACGTGGCGCCAGGACTGTTCCAACCCTCGTGGATCCTGCTGTTCACCGCTCAGCAGACGGTGATCTTCTCATACAGATTCTGAAAAGACGCAGAAACAACAAGACTTCCCAAGAGGAACATCCACTTAAAGAGACGTACTACCTTCCAGATGCAGTAGCGTGAAAGCCCACGCGTTACAGTCACTGTGACGCGAAGAGGCGTTCGCATCGGTCGCGCGCAGGGGTGAGGCCTCCTGAATGTGGGGCCGAGGACAATGGCCGGACGCCCCAGGGCCCGTTCCGTGGCCTCAGAGGACGTGTCAGTTGTCACTTAGAATCTTGTAAGACCCTAGAGGTGAATCCCTGACTTTGTTCACGTCCCTGTTAGTTCCTGAGGAAATCTAACCTTTTCTTTCTCCAAGACCTAATTAAAATGCCACTTTTTTTCCCTATTAAATGTGAGATGTCCCTTAACCCCGTGGGCTTCCCTCGCTTGGCATTCTCCTGTGTTCCCTTCACCCATGGTTACAGGGACGATCATTTTATATGGATTGTTTGCTTTCACAGATCCTCACCAACTAGACTCCCAGCCTTTGGAATATATTGACTTATGAACTATGAAAGCTAAGGAGCTGACATATTGCTTACTTTACAATTACTAAAGACATTAACAAGGGCAGATGGTCTATTTAAGTGAAGAGTCTGGATGCCATGGTCCAGCGAACAGACGTGGGTCTCCATGATCTCACTCAAGCCAGCCTGTGGTCCCTTGGGGCTGAGGACGCTGCACTTTATATGATTTTTCACCAGGGTCATGTTTTGTACTCTGTCTCTGGACCACCAGCATGGGGGCCACGTATGCTAATTCTTTCTCTTGGAAATAAGCAACTTGTTCTATGTGGGATGTAGACATGGTGAGATTCTTTGGACAGTCTTCAGCAATAAATCCCCTCAGTTAAAACTACCTACTAATAATGTGATGTAGTGGAGACTGTGATTAATAATAAATAAAGCTGTGAAATGCTTTTCTGTCATTGAGATGAAGTAAACCGTCATCACATACAAAACAGGAATATAGAATGTTTCACAACAAGTTCAAGAAACAAAGGAAATTTTCTTCTTTCATAATAGAAAGAAGACAGTTTAAAAACTGGCCACTATTAATAGAAAAATATTAGGAAACAAAGAAGCTCATACAAATGTTTATGTTTTAGATAAATAATTACTGATATTAATTTATCCTATCTAGCTTAGGTTGATATTTGAGTTTTTAATGTATTTAAGTGAGAAAATCTAATATGCTAGCTGGAGAACATACACAAAAACATTAATTTACCCAATAGTAGTAAAATCAGATTATGATATCTAACTTAACTTTTGGGAATTTCTCCCTGCTATAGAGGATGTGGTCACAGAGGCAGCTCAGAAACCCCCAGCGTGTACCATGTCTTAGTCAATATCCTGTGAGTGGGAAAATTCAAGGTAAAGTCCTCAGCATTTAAGTGAAAAGCCCACTTCATTCATTCGAGCTTCAATAAACATTTTTTGTTTTTACAAGTTGATATCAAACCAGCCATATTCAGAGACAATATTACTGAAAAAGAAAAGTAAGCTCTTGCAATATTTCCACTTTTATAAAGAATTACTTCTAAGAGCATTAATTTAAACTAGTATATGCATTTGAATGATGTATTATTTTACCAAACTAGTACTGAATGCATGTATTTTAATATATTTGTATTAAATACATTGACATAATTTATTCAATTTATATTATAAAATACCTTTCTGATGACTTTTAAAAAATGTGTCTAATCATCTAAATATGAAAACAACAGGGAATTTATGATGATACTTTTAATATTTAGTAGACATATACTACACAAGCACTGTTAAAACTATGAAACGGACAATAAAATTAGTGTCCGTATTTATCAGTGATCAACCTCAGAGTGTAAATAATTAAGTTATAATGAGATACACTGTAGTTGGACCACACCAAAAAAATCCAAAATAAAAAATATTAGCAAAAATTTTGTGATATTAAATTTATAATCATAAAATTTATTTTTTTTGTTAACTTTGCAACAACCAATGCTCTATAAAACCTTCCAGTTCATTGGAGTAATTTTTTCTACTTCTGTATCCTATTACTTATAATTTAAAAAGGCATTTTTATATTAAAATAACAATTTTATAAAAAATGATTATAGACTTGGAGAGGTTGTCTCTACATGCTTATCTACACTAGTGTTGACTGTGCCTCTTCCACAAAATTAAAACATCCCTAGAAAAATTGGATAAAATGTTTTTCTAAAGTTAATTTTAAAAGGCATACACACATATTAAAAAAAAAGGGTGCAGAATTCAAAATGAGATTAGTAAACTACAACATAGGCAATCATAGTCCAGTGCATGTTAAGATCTGGGATATAGAGACTCAGCTTCTTTAGGGTAGGTATCTGAAACAATGGTTTTTTGGGTATTTATAAAAAAAATACAGAACCATTAATAAAGAGATATGTGTACCTCCATGCTTATTGTAACACTGTTTATTAAGGCCAAGAAATGAAAACAACCTAAATGCCCATCAACGGACAAATGGAGAAAGATGATGTGGTAGATATACAAAATAGAATACTATTCAGTCATAAAAAAGAGGAAATCCTGCCATTTCAACCACATGAGTTGACCTAGAGGAATTATGTTTAGTGAGATCAGCCAGAGAGAGAAAAACAAACACCACATTTTTGCACTTTGTGTGTTAAAGAAAACAAAGAAACAGATGAACAAAATAAAACAAAAATAAGCTTTTAGCCTGTAAGATCAAAGAGTGCATCCCAAAAAGGCAAAGGGAATAGGGGTGGGTAAATCAGCACTGAGCTGGCAATGGTAGGGAGAAGGAAAGGTGAAGTTTTAGCAGTGAAATAAATAGCATATGCACTTGCTAATTCTCAATGATGAGTGCTTAAAAGTCATGTCATAACCCAATGTTATTTTCAGTGAAGGAACAAAAAATGCAAACAAAATAAAGTCTGAAATCTACAAGAGTTTCTGTGTCTAAATAAACTTTACTCATCAGCACAGGGAGACTGCAAGATGCACATGGTCTGTGCATGTTCATGGTTGATGAAAAAGGCAGTAATAGGCCTTCATGTTGGCCTAGGGTTTAAGTCTCAGCACTTTCACCACTAGGGCCTGAGTTCGATTCTCGGCCAGGGAGGGGGCCCACATGGCGCAGCAGACCTCTCCTGTCTCCCCGCTGCTCCCCTCAGCAGTGTATTCATTAGATCTGCCTGTTGTGCTCCATACTCTGTTCCTGGCGAATTCTCTCACCTCACACACCTCTGACCTGTACCCCAGTTCTTCTACATGCAAAAAAAAAAAAAAAAAAAAAATTGAGCAGTAAGTAAATAATCAACTGCAAAAAACCCAAGATCTTTCTCCCATGCTCAATGATTTCACTTTAGACCCCTCTGTAACCCTATTCCCTCTCAACTGATTGAGACAAATATTTGGGATTTTATTTAGTGTTTCTGTAAACAATAGTCAGGACGGTTCACAAAAGCACAGAGTATCGTTACTGCTGAGTATCTTTGCTGATATAGTATTAGCAGTTGGATTAAATCTTCAAATTATTGTAAATCCCAGGTTGTCAAGGGAATGCATGGAAAGTGAAAATTGGTGGTTTCACACAGTTCTAAATATCATGCCTTTGTGTGAGTGAAAGGACAAGAAACACATTCCCCCACTTCTCGTTATGCACCTTTGTCATCTCTGCATTTTCCTCTGAACTCCCTACCCAGGACTGCATACCTAAAAGGCTTTCCATTATATGTAATTTTAAAGAGAATAAATGATGTGCAATCATGTACAATGTGAGAAAAATTATGAGCCTCATCATTTTGTGTCTGGACAGATTCACACTTAGCTCTCATTTACTCCCCAAAAACTGGGACAGGCACCCTGATGAGTTCTGAGAGTTTTGGGTGAGGAGGGAAAGCTTTTGACTGGACATTTCATACCCACACACCATGGATTTAACTGGGCAAGACATGGTTCAGGAACACGCAGGCTTTGGTGTCTTCTGGCACTGTATCCTCTGCTCCATCTTAAATTCCTAGATATTTCTGACTTTGCAGACACAAATACAAATGTGCACACCATGAGCGTTTCAAAAGCTCTTGTAAAGGGAAGAAAGAAAGACACATTTGCTGTAGCCTGGGTGAGACGGGACAGAGTCATCTATTACCTGGAAGTTCAGAAACTTGCTTTCCTTTGGCTTCTCACATTATATACGGCAGCGCCATTGCAAAATGTATCATTTCCTTTTTTTTTAACTGGAACTTATTGTGATGGCATTTTTAGACAGAAAAATTCTTTGTTTTCAAGCATAAAAAAGTGAAAAGTTACAAAGTAGAGAAAAAATACAAATTAGTGTGCTATACCCCTCATTCAAAATTAAAAAAAACAAACAACTAACAATCCACCATCTTACTGAGCAACTTTAGAGTTATTCTTTTTATTCTTCATAAATTTTGAATCCACAGTAAAATAACCATCATATTATTATTCAGTGGTAATCTTGCCAATAGTTTCATGTTACTAAATAGATAATCTTTGAATGGTCCCTGTTTGAAGATACCATCATTTAATAATGTACTTTTCTGCTATGGCATTTTTTGACTGATTTCTAATTTTATTTTTCCAGATTAAGCCTTCGTAAGAATCCACACAAATAGTAGCAAATGGCATGAGACTCTCAAGAAGTTAACTGATGATTTGGGAATATTGAAAGATGTTCTTATGACTTATAACCCCGCATTTCCTATCAATATAAGATTTGGATTAATTACTTTATGCAACCTGGGAAGATTCAGTTTATAAACCACACACCTCATTTCTTAAGACATGTATAATATAGGACCTCCCTGCTGCACAAGGGGTGAAGCATCACCCTATGACGCATCCGCAGCCACTGCAGCACGAGTTTGATCCCCTGCCAGGGAGGGGATGCACATGGTGCAACAGACCTCTCCTGTCTCCCCACTGCTCCCCTCAGCAGTGTGGTTCAGTGGATCTGCCTGTTCTGCTCCCTTCTCTGTCTCTTGTGGATCCTCTAACCCCTCACCTCTGGCCTGTACCCCAGTTCTTACAAGCATAAATAAATCTTTTATTCCTCTGTAAAAAAGAATCCTTGCTCATCAGTATGTTTGATTCTTTTCCTACAGTTTTAAAAGTCATGTTTCCATCCAATTCCATCAGGGTTCATAGGGTCTGGCATGTCCCCTGCGTTCTAGCCCACTGCTGTCAGTCACTTTCTCCATCTTCATAATGATGGAGCTGGGGCTAAGGGAGTCATTAGAGCTTCCGTTTGGCCAACACTGTGTTTTCTTTTCTAACTTGTTGGGCATCTATGTTGACCACCCATTGCATTTGCATCTCCCCCCCCCACACACACTGGTCTATTTTTTTCTTAGCAATTATTACCTCCTAAAGGACACAGCATGTGCCTATGTATTGTGCTTATCAACCCCCACTCTCTAGAACTAAACTCTAGGACAACAATTATTTGTGTTGGCTTGTTCTGGGTCGTTGACCTATGTAGACTAGTCCCTCTAACTCCTATGTAGACTATAACTACACACAGCAGGTGATCAACCGTATTTATGGGGCGCGATGCGCATGTCAACACTGGTAAAGGATGCAATCAGCTCGATGCTCTCCGAATAAAGGACCGCGTGGCAAGTGTAGTGTCTGCTCATGATAAGGAGCTCTTGGAACCTCCTGGTACAGAGGAAATGCACCCAGAGGACATGAACAGAGTTTGGAAACATTTCTGATTGATTCCCACTTGATAATAAGATCTATCACCTGGGTAGCTGTGTAGTACCAAAGACCACCTGGTGCTAGTCACCCCCAAATCCAACTACAAGTTAACTAGACAGAATAAAATGTCTTTCCTGGGCATACATTTGCAACTAAATGAAAAGTGTCTCCAAAAGCCAGAAATAGTAGGAAAAAATAAACACTTTTCCACTGAGAGCTCCTTCTTTTCATTGAATAAGTGCATGTCTTTCGTAGACGCAGTTTCATTTTTTCATTACATAGCGAACCCCCACATGCTCTTCTCAGTGGGTGGAGGTCGGGGCATGTGGACCGCAGGTGGCGTCCCGGCCACAGAGGGAACCCGTCCGTCTGCGGGTTTGTCCGTGCCGAACCTGGAAGTGTGCTCCAGGAGCTGAGCAGCTCGTCTGGCCTTCCGGCTGCTCCGTTTCTAAGTCCACTTTAATAAGTCAAGTTTCTGCAGATGTGGGATCCAGAGGTGCAAGTCACCGCTACTTCAGAGTTGATGCGAAGGAGAATCCCACTGCTCAGCAGCTAAGGCCAACTAGGGCAGAACTGACACTTTTTCTTCTTTCTGCAAAACCTCACATCAGTAGGAGGGAAAAAAGCCATGTTTTCCTCGTGAGGGGAAAGTCACTAAGCACTCACAATGCTCTGGAGGTCGTTGCGTGTCCAGCAAGGACGTGGACTCCACACTGAGGCTGCTGGCCTCATCCGGAAGGTTCTCCAAGGAGTACGGTGGAGGGAAATCGCAGTAGAGCTGGGAGAGGATGCCGTCCAGCGCACTCATGAGCAGTGAACCGGCTGGGGCCTCCCTGGACCCTGGTGGCGCAGGGGTTAAGCATCGCACTATGAGGCATCCATACCCACTGCAGCACGAGTTCAATCCCCAGGATCCACCTCCCCAAAGAGGTGACCCACATGGCGCAGCAGACCCTTCCTGCCTCGCCCGCTGCTCCCCTCAGCAGTGTGTTTTGGTTGGTCTGCCTGTTCTGCTCCCCACTCTGTCTGTGGTGAATCATTTTATTTCCCACGTGTCTGGCCTGTACCCCAGCTCTTGTATGCATAAATAAATAAATCTTTTTAAAAAATTGTGAACAGGCTACACTTTCATCGTGAATGTGTTTACCTCTGCCTTGTCCTCTGACTGGTAGTATCCTCCTTCTGGGAAATTCAGGGCCCCAGGAGACCGAGGGAAACTATTGGTTCTTATATGAGGTTAGTCATGCTCTCCTCTAGCACAAACCTTCTTTCTCGGTGGCCAACCTCTTCATGTGTGTCCATTTGTGTGCAGTGCACATGTGCATGTGTGTGGTTGTGTGTCCGAGAGTGTGATGCATGCATGCCTGGGTGGGGGTCTAACAGATCTGTGAGAAGCAACAAAAAGAACAGCATTTATACTCGGGTGGACTCTATGAAATAAGGGGTAAAGCAGACAATTATTTCAACCATGAGCGAAACACACAATGGATCTCTTTTTCCCAATTTATCCTAATCAGCTAGAAAAAGTACACCCTATCATCTCCTTTAGCTGAGCGCCTCTTGTCAACAGGGCAACCTCATATTGAGGAACGCTGCGGAGAACGTGGAGACCGCCAACACCGCTCTCTCACTTTGGATGTTTTCCTCTTACATGTGTTATTTGCGGAAAGTGAGAAAATTTCCACTTTTTTCAAAGAGTGAGCTCACTTCTTTTTTTTTTAAGATTTATTCATTTATGCATCTAAGAGCTGGGGAGTAGGCCAGAAGTGCAAGTTGGGAGGGGGCCCTGGCAGTGAAAGGTGTCACCAGAGACAGAGTGGGGAACAGAACAGGCAGGCTGACTGAAGCACACTGCTGAGGGAGCAGCAGGCGAGGCAGGAGAGGTCTGCTGTGCCCTGTGGGTCAGCTCCCTGGCCGGGGATCGAACTCAGGCCATGGCAGTGATAGTGCTGAGACTTAACCCCTAGGCCACCACGGAGCCGTGTTTCAGAGGGAGCCATCAGGCCCTGCTGTAGGAGCCTGCATCCCAGCTCACATTCCCTCCCTCGTTCGAGAGCCTAGCCCACCCAGGTGCTTGCTCAGCAGAGTGGCCCACCCAGTTCTCTCCCTCCCTTCTCAGGATGAGAACCACGTGCTCTGCAGTGCTTCCTGAAAACACCACCAAGGAAATTTTAGGGCTTCCCGGACTCTTCTTCTCCATGGCTGTATTAAAAATGAACACTGGGGCAACTTTCTCTCTCTTTTTTTTTTTTTTTTAAAGATTTATTTATTTATGCACACAAGCACTGGGGTACAGGCCAGAGGTGTGGGGGGGGGTGAGAGGATTCACCACAGAGAGCGGGGAGCAGAACAGGCAGATCAACAGAAGCACACCGCTGAGGGGAGCAGCGGGTGAGGCAGGAGAGGTCTGCTGCGCCATGTGGGTCCCCTCCCTGGCCGGGAGCAGGGATCAAACTCGTGCTGCAGTGGCTGCGGTTTGCCTCACAGTGCGTTGCTTAACCCACTGCGCCACCAGGGAGGCCCAACTTTCTCTTTTTAAAAATGAAAACAAATTTCTGTTCCCCTTGGTTTGAGAGACCTATTTGTGAAATTGTGTAAATTTTCTGCTCTAATTTTCTAGAATAGATGCAAATAATTGTAGATGTGGCTAAATACATTCTTAACTATGTGACTAGTATTTGGCAATCTGGATTGTCTCAAAATATACAGATGTAAGTTGAAATAGCAGAGAAGAAAATAAGACTAACTACAGACAGAAATTGCCAACATTCCATCAAGTTGGTAAAACCAAGCTGACTTGACATATAATTACTCATATGTTCAATAAGTCACTTCCTCTTTAAGGCTTTCATAAAATCTTGCAAAGGAAAATATTTTCTGGATCGTGCTTCTTTTGAACTGAGGCACATTTCTTTTTGAAAAGATTAACTTCAGTTTTCCTGTAAAAGTTTAGCTTTATCTTGACATTTTGGACTGAATACAAGGGTTTTAAAAAGTAATTGGTTCTTGCAGTGTTATTTTTGGTAAAAATCTAGAAAAGTGTAATGACAATTCTTACATTTATTGCACTATATAGGAGAATTATTCATCACAAATGTTACCCAGCTGAAGAGACACATCTACTGAATAAGGATGTGCTGAAGCTACTCAAGTTGGTTGCAACGCTTAAAATGATGTCTTAAAATTGATAGTGTTATAATTAATCACAAACTTATCTAGCCCTAAAGACTTCTATTTTCTTAGAAGATATATAAAACCATTTTTTGAACTTAGTGCAAACTAATTTTTAATTTTCTGGCATAAATAATGGTCCATTTGGAGAGATTGGGATGTTTGCCCCACCGACTTTTAAAGAGATTGTCTTATATTTGGCTGACAGTGCTGATTCTCTTCACATTGCTGACTATTGTAGACAGAGCAATATTTTGCAGCTGACATTTTTATTGCAAAATCCACTTTTACATCATTTTGGTGTAGTTATTGGCCCTGGAATTAAAAGATAAAATTTTGTGAATTGTGATTCTTTCTACATTCAAGTACAATAGAATGAAATCTATTAGATACAAACATGAACTCTATGTCCATGATTTCAGTGGTGGCAGCTTTGGAAGAGAACAGTGTCTTCAGTACAATGAGTGACAGACTTCATTTTACCATATTAGCAAGCGTAACTGGGCATAGGTAGATAAGCCATTAGGTCGTTTTTCCCAATAGTCTCAACTGCTCTGTGAGTACTTTAATGTACAATTCAGAAAATGTGAAAAATCTAATCTATATGTCTTTATCAAATCTCAGGAGTCAGCCAGTATCGTTTTAATACTTTACCAAAGGATTATTAATTATTGCTCACAGTAATTTGAAGCCCTAAAGAGTGATTTCTTCTGGGATGTTCTCTACCCATACAAGATCTTTCCACTGATATTAGGCTTAATTTTCACATGTGAGCACCACAGGACCCCAAGTGGCATATTTACAAAATCATTATCTCTGAAACAGTGTGTGATGGTCACATACCCAATAGCATACAAGTGGACATTTCTCTTATATAAATTTGATGTACTGGAAGGTCTTTTCTCCTCTACCTCAGTCTTTTTAGGTCAAAACAAACAAACAAAAAAAGTGTCTTCATTCTGCCCTTTCCAATATGTGCTAGAAGCAGATGTTAATATTTTATATACATTTTTGGTTAACCAATAATTGGCAATAAAGACAAAATAATTTACTGTTTCAAGATTCCTCGGTGTTAACTAATTAAACCAGCAGCAGGCTTGGAGCACAGGACAATGGCAAACTTTCAGATGAATTAATTTTATGGAAGACCAGCTGAGTAATTGGACTCCAATTACAGGCACTTTAACTCCATCATCACCTTCATATATAATTAAGTTCAATTGGTTGATACAGCTTCTATTTTTATGAGGCCACTTACCAGCTTTTTGAACCCCACTGTGACTTTGGATTCAGGCCAATCAATTATTAGTCATTTCTCTTTCAAATGGAAATGTTCTGGATTAGTCATTTCTTCCTTAATGGTCCCACTTAAAATATAGCCCTTGTAGTAGTTGGAGGTATATTTGACCATCCCTTTGGGATTCTATGTAGAAAGGGCCTCATTTGTGTTGGAATGGAACAGGGTGACCAGGGATGGAGAACAGCTCTCTGAGGGCTCACAAGATGACATCCCGTGGCACTTCATTCATAGATGGTTCTTGCACTTCCAGAAAACAGCAGCATGGACCTTTACAACATAATTTTCCAAACCTTCTCTGGAAATCACTTTGCTTATTATTCTAAAATTAAGATTTATTTATTCTCTAGGAAGAGATAGTTTCTATGTTGTAAGATGCATAAACCAAAGCTATAACGAAGCTCTTGATTCAGATTCTGACATAAAATCCCATGCACGTATTGGGATCGATGGATTGATAATGCGGTTTTGATGTGCACATGCAGATTTCTGTTCTTTACAATTACAAATGTATATAACTATTTGAAAGAATATTTGGATATAATAATTGTTTGAGGGCATATTTATTGACATGTTCTAATTGCACTGATTTCTTTCTTTTGTTTTATTTTTGTAGAAACATGTTTTGTGGTAAAAGATGAGTTATCTCTTTAAATAGGAATAATTTTAGGAAAATATTTTTGTTCAACTTGATCTAATCTGTTAAAAAGATAATTTATTAAAGACACAAAAATCAGGGTTTTCTAAGGCCTTATTTTCAGTCAAAATAATTACACTGATAAGGCAGTTTTGATTATACTATAAATAACATATTTGTCCTTAATAGTTAAAAATGAAACTTAATAGTTTTTAAACATAGTAATATATTTTCAGTGACAAGAAATAACATAGCAGTTATAAGGTAGTATAAGTTGTAATCCTTCAAAATTCACTACAATGACAAATTTCTTCTAATTCTACCTCAGCAAAAAGAAAAGACCAACACTTTACAATTAAAAAAATTTAAGAAGCACAAGAGGTCTAAGATCAATTAAAGAAAATAATTTATATCAATCAAACAATATGGATAATAAAGTAGAAGCATTTTATTTTGCCTAATCTGAAAGTGTTTCCATAGTACCTAAAATTTCCTTTCTATCCCTTCTTCAGGCCCTGATTTCCTGAGGGATTTTTAACACAGAATTCAGCAGATGATTAGCAAGGCAGTGAAACGTCTCAAAAGCACAAAAAATCTAAATGACATTATAATGAAATCATGAATCTTCGATCTATTCACACAGATAATTTATACTATATAAATACATATCGAGAATAATTTAAGTACATATAAGTGGTTTATAGTATATAAAACTATTTTATATATAAATACATAAAATATAAAAATATATAAATGTACAGAGTTTATATAATATGACATAATGTATAGGATATGGTTTATAATATATGTATACACATATAAATTGACATTATATAAACTGATGCTAGGAACCTAATTAATAAATTAATGTTAAAATGGAAAAATCCATTTTAATCTAATAATGTATATATAATCATAAAATCATATTTTCCAAAGAGGATTAATTTAATCTTGTGTATCATATATATACTTCATCCCCAAATAGAAGTTTAGTTTCATACACTATGAATGATTCATATAGTTAACATATATTATAAATACTTAGTAAAGTATACAACCACTTTTTTTAATGTACTTTTGTCAATGTTTGTGCTTTTCCATTGGAAGATAAATGAAAAACCTCATTTTGAAAAACGTTTTGAAAAAGAATGGAATATCCTCATTAAGATATTCTGGCAAAATAACAATGTTTTTACAGATTTCTACTTTTATGAGATTATGCTCCTTTTACAAATAAGAAATACTTCCAGAAAGCATGCATGACTTGGTGTTAAGTAATTAATGGGCCATGATCTATTGAAATAGACTTAGGTAAAGATTTGGTGTTTTGCTTTCTAAGGAAACTAAGTGACAAAATCTCCCCTCAATACTCCTTTCCGGGCAAGAATCCTGAAGAACTGATGGTGAACCACTAGACTCCTTCCATGAACAGCCAAATAGTTAAAAGCCTTCCTGGACAGAAGTGTATGTTACCAGAACACAGGAGTAACAAGCGCCTCTGGAGTCTTTAGTCATGTCAAATTAGCTACATATTAGCACAGCTCCAGGTTGAACAAATGGGTCAAGCCAATCCCCAGATAGTTTTCAGCTCCCAGTCAGAGGTACCCTAACACGCATGATGTCACACAAGGGGAACCACTGAGGTAGACACTTCCATCAGAGGACCAGGATACTATGACAAGACCAGACTGAGGATACTATTGATATAAAAACAGAAGCATTGCGATTAATACACTCAACTTCTCAAAGCATTTAAGTATTTTTAATAAGCACAGAAGCAACATATGACTTTTTTTTTTAAAACATTTTATTTATTTATGCATACAAGAGCTGGGGTGCAGCTGGGAGATGGGGGGAGGGTGAGAGGCTTTACCAGAGACAGAATGGGGAGTAGAACAGGCAGATGGACTGAAATACTCTGCTGAGTGGGGAGCAGCGGGGAGACAGGAGAGGTCTGCTGTGCCATGTGGGTCCCCTCCCTGGCCGGGATGGAGCTCACACTGCAGTGGCTGCAGAAGCTCCACCATGCAGCGCTCAACCCCTTGTGCCACCAGGGAGGCTCAGGAGATAACTTCTTATACACATTCAATGGTCTTAGGAATCATTACCTTGTGTCCTCATATAAGAAGATTGATAGATTGATGGTCTGTTTAGAGTAACAGATCTAAACACCAGCGCATCACTGATAAAGGAATAATTAACCACCTACAAAATTTTAGTAATTATAAATATCGTCTATTGCATTTTTGTTGTTTTAGAACTCAGCAGAGAATTAGAATTGATAATGTTAAATGTAATTATATTATGAATAAAGAAATTCAACACGAAAGAAAAAGGATACATCACAATTTGGTCAAAAATCTTCGTTTTACAGTCAGAATTTTAAATAGTGGTATTAATTCAATTATATTTTGTATAACTCCGAGGTTTTTAATATCTTTTGCTTTTCGTTCACATTTGCATTGTAATGGATGCTATTAATATCTAATTGAATGTAAACTTATGGTAAAGACTTTCACATCAATTTTAAAAACAACTGGGAAGCTGTTTTTATGTTAGTACCTTAAACCTCTTGTTTTTTGTTGTTGTTTTATTTTATTTATCTATCTATTTATTTATTATTTAATGGAGGGGAATGAAATGGTGAAAATAACAACAGATATCCATTCCCCGGGACATAACCATTTTCATGTACTCAGTAATGCTTTGCATACTGTTCGAAAACAAGTAATCCGTTTCCACTACGATACTTGATGTTTTCCTCTGAGAGTCAAAAAAGGATGAGTGATTTGAGGTGATGGAATCCACCCCAGTTAAATTCAGACACGACCAAGCGCAGGATTCTCCTCACAGAAGGCAGAGGGCAGTTGGGCGTCCATCGAGAGGGGTGCCCCTGGCGCCCTGCACTGCCTTGGGGCACGGCGCGGGGGCGCCCCTGAGCAGCTTTGTTCTCTGGTGCAGCGCGAGCTTGGGCAGTCCCTGAGCAAGGAGAACGCGGGGTAGGGTGGCTGTCTCTCCCTGTCAAGGGGCCCCGCCCCACACCCGGCCAACTGCAGCACCCAGGCCCGCCCCTGGAGGCGCCTGCGTGGGGGCCGGCCCAGCCGCGGCCAGGGCGACCCAGCAGGCGGTGGCAGCAACAGAATGGGGACCCGGAAACCTGCAAGGGGTGCTACCGGATCTGCCCTGCCATCAAGAGAAAGATGTCAGAGGATTCGTCCTGCTTTTTTACCTGACTCGGTGGTTAGAAAGGGCAACATCAGAAGGCTGACGAGGGGGCCCCGCCTGTCAGCCACCTGCAGATGGCAGCCCCACGGCAGACTCGGTCCTGGGAGAACCCGCTGCTGGCCGAGCCGGCCCAGTGTTTCCAGCCCAGGGGCAGAGACGCAGCAGTGCTCCCGGCCCAGTAAACACCGTCCAGCCAAGCGCGCCTCTCTGCCTGGCCAGTTCTCTGTCGTTATTCGTTAGCAGCATGCCACCCCATGGGGGACTTCCAAAGCACTGGGCATAATTTTTCTGTCAAGAGTTGGCAAAGAAAAAGATACTAGGTAGCCGTGCCATGTTTAGCAAGGCAGGCATTTCCTTCCTTCCTTCCTTCCTTCCTTCCTTCCTTCCTTCCTTCCTTCCTTCCTTCCTTCCTTCCTTCCTTCCTTCCTTCCTTCCTTCCTTCCTTCC